>OX383979.1:18708999-19308999 GCA_947532105.1 Athrips mouffetella
ATTTCCTGCAGCGCGAGGAGCAGCGGCATGGGCTGAATAAATCTGGTAGTATATTACATTTATACCAAATTTACATTCACACAACAGACAACGACGATGCACTCGCACTGCAAAAAATAATTCCCTAAAAACTGCCGCAGCAGGATTGAGAGGAGTGTGTTTTCGCATACTGCCCCAGCGCTCACTTCAGTTCTGATGGCAGATGTCGAAACACTTATAGCGATATATTCACGATTATGTTCGCGGATTAGCAGGATGTAAATACGAATTGACGCTCGCGCTGCCCGTCCTTTGACCACACAAAAAACATTTCTTTTGGGGAGCGCCGGGCAGCGCGAGTGGCATGTGAAGTATCGTGTTCACACACTCGTCCTGCCCACTTCCCTGCTCACTTCGGCTGAATGTAAATGTAGTATTAGACTCATTTGATTGGATTGATGAAAGTTCAGGAAGCAAGGGAAGTATGTCAAGATCGTAGCAGGTGTGGAGAACTATGATCTCTGCCTACCCCGACGGGAACAAGGCGTGATATTATGTATGTATGTATGTAGACTCACCAGCCACGTGGCCCCTGGGTATGTGCAACGGGTACACCGGTCTGTGAATGCCCGCGTCGCCGCTACCCACTATGCCGCCGCCCACGCCGCTGTCGATGATCACACCGTTAGGCTGAAGACAAAAGGATAAAACAATAATCAATAATAGTAGATTAGTAGCCAAGGGCTGTAAGGAATCAATTGCAGCCCGAGATATTTAAGCGCACGAGCGCAGCGAGGGCGCCTATAGTTCGAGGGTGCAATTGATGCTTACACCCGAGCTAACTACTCTGCTTTACATCTCGATTGTGAGGTAAGTAGGTCCTTATTACCACCAAATTGTAGGTGACAAATTAGCGCTCTAGGGTAATAATGTAGCTAGAAAAGCCCTAGGACGGTAAGTAATTTAAAAAACCACTTCACTCTTTCAAAACTCAATTACTTACCGCCCTAGGGCTTTTCTAGCTACATTATTACCCTAGAGCGCTAATTGGTAACCTACAAGCCTCATTTGGGGGTAATAAGGACCTACTTACCGAATATGAGAGATGTAAAAAAGCCTTTATTTCCCTCAACCTTTAGATACATTTATATTTTGTTAGATCAGTTAGTAATTTTGCTTATATCTGTTTTCAATCCCTCCCATTTTTCTCTATCCAGTTGCTTCCTTCCACTTGTTTGATGTCATCTTCCCAGCATTTTTTAGGCCTTCCTAGACTACGGCTCTCCTTCCTCCTTTTGCTTTGCGGTCCATCCCATTTTGTGGCTGCTATTGTCCACCTCAATATCTCTGGTCATCCCAGACAAAACGATAAACAAACATAATTAAATAACTAAAGAGAAGAAAATGCCAAGTGCGAGTCGGACTCGCGCACCGAGGGGTCCCATACCACTAACATGATAATGCCCCCATAGTTTTTTGTGTTTCGACCTGTCCCTTGGCGTTTGGTGCTTGCTGCTGAACCATTTTTTTTTCTTTAGGGAAAGTTGTTCAGTTTCATTGTCTCTTATAAATTATTTTATTATGCTTACAAATTATTTTATTATTTTTAAGTATTTAAACAAAAATACTGACCTGCCACTGTCCATTCTCTTCGTTGCCATAGTAAGCACCAACATTTGCCGAAGTCTCCGGTATTTTCATTCTTGCAACACTTTATTTTCGCGCCTACCCTCACCCATATAACAAAAACGGACTTCACTAACACAAACTATTCTTAAAAGAAAAAAAAATTACTTGTTTAAATTAAACTAAAGACCTTTTGAGCTTACAAAGAAAGTTACAGTTAAAATATTGACGATTTAATAGGTATTGTGTATGTGTTTCACGTTGACCGTTGTAGAGTAATTTATGTGATGTGTGTGCCTGTTGTGGGCTATATTCATTTCTGGAGTTCACGGCAGCTGGAAAAGAAAATATACATATAAATATACAGGCAAATGAAATATAGTTCATTCATTCATCAATTTCTTATTGGGATGCCGCTACCTATGCAGAAGGGTGATTGGATCTTAATAATGGAGCCATTTCACCCTTTATCCCAGGAATACAGAGTGAGACAGATTTAGGGTAGCACTGCCTCCGATTACTACTTAGTAGAAACGGACTACCCTAAAATATAGCTTATTCAAATATTAAAATCTCTTAATGACGTCAGCTAAACTACATCGCTTTACAAAGTGGCCGCATGGTAATATAAAACGAAGCGACAATAGAACCCACACTCTCTATTAAATATATTTGAATGGCAACTTTAGTGAGCTCTATCTGCATGATTAAATAAATAATAATATAACAATAACAAATAGCTTATTAACAGCAAACCCTGAACACTCCATTAATTAGGTAAAATATTATTATTATTTAAGCAGGCAGGCAAGAATACAAAAGACAAGAAACTGAGACATACGGAAGAAAACTAAGCTGACAGATGCTCTTCAACATGCTCTAAGATGGGCAGGCCACATAGCAAGGTACCAGGATAAGAGATGAAACAAATGAGCAACAAAATGGCCAGGCCCCATAGGCAAAGACCGAAGAAAAGACGGGAAGACAACAGAAATGATGGAATGGACTAGATGCAAGCTCCCCAAAACAGGAACTAATGGAACAAGGAGGAGGCTTTTACCCTAACAGGAGCTATACCAACAAAAAACTAACTTAGTATTAACAAAACGAAACTAACACACTAACTAACAACAATATAATAAAATTTTAAACAAGACTGTAAAATGGAAGGCAGGCAGTTTTTATCAGTGAAAACAATCAATGAACTAATTACTAGTCATTTGGTTGTTTTTTGTACAGCCGATTCCTAGCAGGAAGAGCTTGAACTTGGTACCTATGTATTGAAAATACTTTCGTAATTTTTAGGTCAGTCGTAGGGAGTCAGTGACAGGAACTTAAGGACGGTTTATATATTCAGAATCAGCTCAAGGAGACCTTTCAGGTCACTGAAAAATAAATTTAAATAATTCATACAAAATTCATTCATGCAAAAAGATGACGTTATAACTTACAATGCGAACACAAGATTTTATAAGACTTTTAAGACAACTTTTAGAACACCATAATGAAGGTTTATATTTCAACTTATAATCTCTCATTCTGAGGTGAAACCCCCTAATACGACTGGACCAATAGTAATTATAGCATATCAAATATAACATTGTAGGAGCTTTCACCGGCCCTTTCGGCACTACAGCACCTACACAAGATGGGTCTGTCGGATACAACTACTTGCAGAGCATGTGGTGAAGAAAGCGAATGCATGGAGCACCTTTTATGCACATGCAACGCTTTGGCTAACAAGCGGATGAAGATTCTGGGTCAGGTTTATCCGACACCAGAAGACTACAGGCTCTCCTTCCACTGAAATCTATATCGAAGCTCATAATGGGCATATTTGGAGACAGCGGAAGATTACCCCCTTGCTTTTTTCTGCCCTGAAGCAGCAATGGTTTGCACTGCTGTGTTTCGGTTTGAAAGGCAAGGGAGCCAGCGAAATTACTGGAACATGAGATATATCATCTTAGTTCTCAAAGTGAGCAACGCGCTTATCTGTCTTATTAGTGTCAAAATGTGCCATTAATAAGACAGTTGGTTTTATGGGTGGTGGTGACCACTTACCATCAGGTGGCCCATCTGCTCGTTTGCTCACTTGTAACATAAAAAAAAAAAAACACCCAGAACACTCCATTTAATAGGAAATATTATTATTATAATTTATCAAATCAGGCAGGCCGTTTTCACTAATCTAGCTTATATACTTAAAGTTGGGATATATATCCAGCAAGTCCAGGGGTGCAAGGCCATACTCTTCACCTGCATTCCCAAGCTGTGGCATACTCTAACTATTTTAAGGCCATGTAATATGACAATAACTAAAAACATAAAGGTATTTAGGTATTTTTTTTGTCACTAAGCTTTTTTGATAACCCTGAATCCAAATTACAGATTTTTTTTTTTACAGATTTTTTATTCTTTTTGTTTATTTATTAAGCATCACGCAAAAACTACTGAACAGGTTATAATGAAACATTTTTATTTGATAACTAATAATTTGATTTAAACACTAGCATACTGGTATGCATTTTTCATGGGAAGTTTTAATCTTTTTCATATTTTATTTTGAATTGGAAAAGTTGTGTAGTTTCATATTGTTCAAAGCTGTTATAGCCTACTTGTGACATGTTATATGATAAAAAGAATTAGTTATAGTAATTTCAACATATTTATAAAGATCCATCAATCACTATAGCCCAAAAAAAAAATGTCATGGGGTGAGCAGCGGAGGTGGAAGGTGGCTCTCCACCTGTCACCATGGGCAAAAATTTACAGTCTGGGCTAGAGTTACTCTATACTTAGCACAGACTTAGCTTCTTGAGTTAATTTATGCTTAGTTACAAGTTCTAAGCCTATACAACAAAAAATAATTTGTATTCGAATTTACAAAATCTGTTAAGTCAAAGCTAGTGCAAAGCTTGTATTATTACATTGATACTGAAAATGCAGTTCACCTTAGGACATATTAAGGAGAAACAAAAATAATTAAGGTTGCGTTCCGAATCAGGTAAAAATTACTCTGACAGCAGGATAGCGTTATATGACATCCATTAGTGTGGTCGAGACAGACTGCTGTTGAATGTTAACTATTACCATTTTGGAACTCACTCTAAGTAAGATAGACAAAATTTGAAAAAGTGAATAAAAATGTAGAACATCATTGACAATTTTACAGCACTATAAAAAAGTTGCTGTTTTTTGAGTGTTAATGAATTAAGTGGCTTACACTGGCCTGTTGGTGCAGTGTTAAGTACCTAATTCTACCTTCTGCATGGTGCAGGTTGAATCCTTCCCAAGGCAAATATTTGTGTTACAAACATAAATGTTTATAGTGCCCAGGTTTTATTTGTCTACTTATGCATGTATGACAGTGTAGTACAGGCTTTGCCCAGTTGCAGATCTGATGGGATGACCTTGTGTAAAATATCCCTTATTTATTTTTTAAACTCTATTGATCACATTATATTTCCTGTCAGGACCTAAGACACCTACTAAAAGAAATTCCAATGAGAAGAAAACCATACAAGAAGCACAAGGCCTACAGACAAGTGGCTAAATATGTATTATCGTAAACACTAGAATATAATGAGATGGACATAAGCTAAACAAAATCTTGCATGATAGCTAATGTCTATCCCATACATTTTAATTTTATTTTACTTCTTATATTTAAGAGCCGCACTCATATTGGTGGAGCAATCTCCATTTACTCTGTCCTCTGCCAATGATTTAACATCCTGATAAGACTCAACATTTACCCTCTCTTTTATTTCTTCAAAATAAGTGTGTCTTGGTTTTCCTCTTCCTCTCCTGCCTTCAACTTTTCCTTCAATAATATTTATTTATGCAATAGGTATGCCAACAACAGTCATACATAATTTGGTTAATATATATACATATAAAAGTATCATCTCTTATCAAGTGTCCAACCATTATGCCTTTTAAATTTTCGATGTTTCTCAGCAAAGTTCTCTTCTATCTAACTAAATCCAGAACTTCCTCATTTCTTTTTTCTTCTACTAGCAATTACAATTTTAGAAAGCCACTTGTCTACATACCGAGGTCCTACTCTAGACTTTAAGGTTCCTACTCAGAAGGAAATTTCACTATTCCAATGACAAGAAGCCAGGCCTATGATCCAACTAAACTAAAACCTATGATTAGGTACTAAAATTCAACAAGACTTAAACACTAGTCTGACAAATGCAAGGCGCAATAAATATTGTTATGAAACATATCAACAAACGAAAGGCTGCCCTTCCTCAATAGAAATTCACTTTCTATAGTTACCGATTGTAGGCGCGCGCCAAATTACCTAAACAACAAACTGGGCTATAAAAGTCAAGGTTCTTTTACATCTAGCTATTATAAGAGCATAAAAGGCACTTTTATAATTCGAACAAGGAACAATTATGCTAGCCAAGCCTAAAATAGATCACCTAGATCTGAATATAAAAAACTGACCGACTTTCCATGCTACGACTTACAATAGGAATCAGGTACCGACATTCAGCTGAGGGTAAAGTCCAAGATAAACCGTTCCACTGCACCGTGCAAAAGCAATTTGCAGAAAAATTGAAACATTAATTTTAGCACGTGTTGTGCTATGTCCTACGTAACTCAGACAGGGACCAAAATACTCACTCGGAATACGCACTTTCAGTGCTTCCCAGACATTTGACTGGCGGCCGATGTACTCCAACCCTATTATGTCAATTTTAACGCACAAATAACTGGAAAATCAGCACTATAACCTCCAATTTCACAATTTTCTACACAGAACGATCAGCCAGCCTTCGTGGCGCAAATGGCGACCGCAACGAAGTTCGTCCAGAAACCGGAGATCGGAAAAAATAAACTTACTTCGTATCAATCTAAACGCCGGCTTTTTCTGAAAATATGTGTATTTAGTGGAAAATCTCTTGAAATAAATGGAAAATTACCTTTCTAAGAGACAATCATACTCTTGTAAATTTAGCTGAGCCAAAATAGATGTCATGTGTCAATTTTATTCTTTATTCAAAACTAAATGGCATTTCTAACTGCTGTTATGTTACTAACTAACGTGTGTTCTATAATAGGTATGTTATGCGTGGAAATAGTTTTTCGCAGTTGGAGTTATTTAGTAATATATTTAGCGATCAAGCAATCAAACAAGTGAAATATATTGATTAATAATTTTTCACAAGTCTATTTTATTTACAGTTTAATTGGCTTTTTTTGAACGCAGCTGTAGACGATACATTATACGCAGCTATTTCTGTAGGTTCTGTACAATCGTGGTACGTGGAACAAGGATGGAATAGAACGGAGCGGATCTGTCAAAACGTTTATGTCGCGCCATTCTTGCGAAAACAAAAAGTTAAAGTGAGTCGGTGCAATACAAATATTTAACGATCTACCTTGTTTTTTAATAAAACGTGATCGCAAATCAAAGAAAAAAAACAATTTCAATAAAAATATATTTCTTTTTTGTTAATATAAAATATAGTAGTATTTAGGCAAAGATTTTGGAAACTACGCCAGGGGGCGTTTAGAAGCGCAGCGTTTTTCTTACGTCAATGTATTTAGGTAATTTAGGTTTAATTTCTTATATTGTAATTTGTGTACTGTTTAGGCTGATAGTCTAGTTGCTAAAGCCTGTAATAAATGAAAAAAAAAAAAAATTAAACAAAACAAAATCTGTCTATCGCCACACTTATCGCTGAAATTTGCAAGAAATGAATTAGTGATTTTTCTAGTGTTTTTATTTGAAAATCGCATAATGAGCGCTCCGTACATGGTTCTAGAAAATCCTTTAGACGAGTACGCATTGCTGTGCCGTAGTTGTCTCGCCGAGTCAGGAGAAATGAAGAATATTTTTGAATGGGATCTCGCTGAAGATTTCTATAATTGCACGAACGTTCAGGTTGGTTTTATATTGATACTTTCTTAATTATGAGTTAGTCTCAGAGTCCATCGAGCCATCTCTTGTTTGGGGGTACTCCCCCAAAGCTAACTCAACAAAAAATATATAAAAGATCAGCTATGCACTAGATAACGACAATAAATTGATAGCATAATGTCCCATAAAACGTCCACTACTGTACAATGACCTCCTCCAGAAAAAGGGGGACGCGCCATAGTCATCTCGTATGTTAGCGTTGCGCCTGACACAATAGACCATAGTCATTGTTTTTATGAACTTTTGTAGTGTGGAAAGACAAGAATATTAAACAGCTTGGTTAGAGCGAATAAAACATTGTTTTATTGTAGATTTTAGAAGTACAATTTACAAACACGAAAAGATAATGACAAAATTACAGAGTAAACAGCTAATAACTATAGCAACTAAACCACAGATTGTGATACCTACCAAAGAGATGATATCCATACAGTCTCTTTACAGTTTTTTTTATGTGAAATAATTGTCATTAAACCAGCGAACTACAATACTGGAACTCTTACTCAGAACAAATTCCACACAAAAAGTGGCCCTACGTGAAACCAAAAAGACGTATATTCAAAATACGAATCAATTGGTTCAAATTCAGAACGAGAGCAGGGATTGGTTGCGCGCATGCTGCAATGTCAGCTAGTGGGTAGTTGAGAGGTAACTATTTTAGCTCCGCCTACTTAGGTAACTATTTCGTGGGGTCAAGTTTGAAGCGTAGTTATCGTTCTATAGTATTGTAGTTCGCTGTGTTAAACCCTACAAATAATAATTTTATAGTTGCAGAGATCCGATGGTACATCAGAGTTGCTTTGTACTGCATGTGAGGAAATTCTAACAACTTGCAAAAGGTTTAGAATTCAATGTCAGAACTCTGACCAGCTAATAAGGGGTGCCGTTAAGGTTTGTAACAACATGAGCTTTACTACCACTTGCAGAGAATTTATTTAATAAGACTTATTTAATGTTAAGACTCCGTTATTTTTATTTTTAACAGAAATATTAAGCAGAGGTCCAAATTCTAATAAGCTTTTTGCAAATACTTGTTTTTGTGTATGACATTACTGAAATAAATTTTATGTAAAGTCACAACCACCAATATTTATACATTAGCCATTTTTCCAAAACTATGTAAACTCATGAAGATTGAAGAGTATTACTTAAAAATGTGTTTTAAATATTGTTACACAAACTTGAATTTTTGGTGTGTTTCTAAATTATTGTTCATGACTGTACCTATAAAGATACACCACTATTACTGCAAAATTCAAATAATGTACTACACTTTTTCATAAATTAAAAATTCATTCATTCATTCATTCTTTTTGGCTCAGTGAACCAAATTGGTTCTTGGCCTCCGACATTAAAGTACGCCACGCTTCCCTGTTCTGTGCTAATTCCGTCCAGTCGGGCACCCCCAGCTCTTTAAGATCCTTGGCGACTTCATCCTTCCAACGGTATCTTGGCCTGCCAACAGGCCGGCGTCCCGATGGTTTGCCTTGATACGCCCTCTTTGCGGCTCGATCCCCTGCCATTCTCTCAACGTGGCCCAGCCAGCGGAGCCGTGAGGATTTTATTTCACCAACTATGTTTGGTTCAGAAATCAGCTCTTCTATTTCCCTATTATATCTCCTTCTCCAGCTCCCATCTTCATTTCTTGTTGTACCCAAAATCTTTCGCATTATTTTCCTTTCGGCGACTAATAGTTTTTCTTCTTCCTTTAACGTCAGCGTCCAAGCTTCACACCCATACATTAAAATCGGTCTGATCACTGTTTTATAGACACGGATTTTAGTAGCTCTGCTTAGAAGCTTAGACACTAACACTTTATGAAGGGCTGCGGTACATCTTAGTGTGTTTACAATGCGGATGTTTATTTCTTATATATAAATTAAAAATATATATTTATAATTTAAAAAGAGCCAACACTAAAGGACTTATCAGCAAAATTGCTGCCTGTCCTATATCTAATCATAATAATAATAATTTCAATTCATTTGCATTATAAAGTTTTTATCTTAGCTGTATTTTGGCAAATAACATTGATTCTAATGTATTACATAATTTTATTTTCAGAAAAATCTTCACAAAGCTGTTTCCAATCAACAAGCCGTTCAAGAAAACGTTATATCTAATGTATTAAGTGAAAAACAGCTGATTATAATGATCACTGCACCTAATATGGACTCAAAAATCTATCTCTCCTGCCCACACTGCCCAGAAAAATATATCAAACAGAAAGATTTAATGATACATTTAGTTAAAGTCCATCATATTAACAACCGTAACTTCTCGATAGAACTACAATACTATTGCTCGTATCAAAATTGTTCTTATTACATAACGTCTGGCAAGAATAAGTATTTTCAAGGAAGAAAATTCCTCAATCAACATTATGCCAAAGTTCATATGAATAAATTCATACAATGCCGTCAGTGCAACAAAACTTTTGCAACAGAACCGCAACTAAACAATCACTTAAAATCTTGTAACGTTATATTTTTGTGTCAGATTTGTAATAAAACGTACAGTAACAACGAAGGATTACTTGTACATTTGTTGAGAAAGCATCCCGATATACATAGACAGTATAAAGATGAAAATAAGATGCTTAAAAGAAAATCTTGTACGGTAACGGAAGCAAAAAAACCAAAAATAGATGACAAATTTACAGAATACATGTGCGATAGTCCGAAAAGATCATTTGCAACGCAAACAGCTCAAAATCTTACAAAAAATGATGTTGCATTGCCATCTTGGAACATAAAAACTGAAAACTTTGAAACTAAGACTGATGAAATATCTACGCAGACCGTTTTTAAAGACTTGCTATCCCTTAAGTCGCAGACCAGTGAAGATGAGTCGTTGTTAACTGAAGTGAAGAAACCAAAAATAGAAGACAAATTTACAGACTACATGTGTGACAGTCCCAAAAGATCATTTGCGACGCAAACAGCTGAAAATAATATAAAAAATGACGTAGCATTGCCATCGTGGAACATGAAAAATGATAACTTTGAAACAAAAACTGATGAAATATCTACACAGACCGTTTTTGAAGACTTGCTATCACTTAAGTCACAGACCAGTGAAGATGAGTCGATATTCTTCTCTGAAACGGTTTCCTTATCCGATATTCAAACTCAGACATTCCCGTTAGAATTTGGACTTAGCAAATCTAATAAAGAAACGCTAACAGATACTCAGTCGCTGGACTTAAGCATGAAAGAGACGCAAACATGTTTCTGTCTTTACGATTCACCAAAAATCAACTACAGGTTGTTTGACAGTGTAACTTCCAGTCCTTGTAGTTTAAATCTGGCAACAGCGGAGACTCAAACTCAGGACATCAGGTCTTCGGTAAAATCAGATGTGCTTCTAAGCTTCAATTCTGCTGAAACTCAAACGAGTTTTGAAGAAAATATTGGTAAGGATTTCTGATACTGGTGTAACCTGTAAATCGTCACCATATCAGTTAAAAGACGTCCACTGCTGGACATAGGCCTCCAATAAAGATCTCTATGAATGGTCCTGTGCTGACCGCATCCTGCAGCTTCTCGCAACCACCATCAGATTTTTTCAACTCATATTATTCTGATAAAAATAGTAGGAGAGAGGACACACTACAGTTGAATGTCAGTAGTGTGGCAGCGGGACGGAGCGATGAGTAAGAGAGATCGTAAGAGACCAATAGTAGTTTAAGATACAAGTTCCGTAAGTAGGGTTATGACAAACGAGTTGACGTTTTGTAAGCCCGAGACGAAGTCGAGGGTTTAACATCGGCACGAGTTTGTCATAACCCTTACGGATGTGTATCTTACGACGTTTTTCAATACATTTGTGAGAAAACAGGTATAAGTAATACACTTGGTAAAGGAACCAACCATGGGTACTGTCAGCCTCTTGGCGATTTATGCTCTCCTGGTACTCCCCATTTTATTTTAAATATAGGTAGGCAGTCGTCACCCAAGTAAAAAGTCACCACTGTAGTATTTTTACAAAATAATTTTATGATCAGAGTGTAAAAACTCCTTGGTATTATACTTTTATTACTTACCGCACTAGTTCGGCACGTCACTACTTACGAGCAATGTTTACGTCCTTGTAAGTACGTTTTTCGAGCAAATGTATTGAAAAATAATTTTTTGATCTCCTACAGAAACTGCATCAGCTGATAGCGAATTTGTATGGGAGATCAAATTTTCCTTGAGAAAAGTTGATCAGTTTCATGGGCAGATTCACACCCTTTAGTGTTATCGCACCTTGCAGTTACACGCTGTAGGTAATAATGTAATATTATGTTGATGTACGTAAAGTATAGTTATAGCCTAAATGTTACTATTGTTGAAATACATGTTTGTTCTGTTAAATAACGTTTTTTTCTGGAATTATGGGATTTTCTCACCAACCACTTTTCTCACCGACTGTACTGAACCTACAGGTTGCGCGGCAAACCAATCAAGGAGAAGAGAGAAGTGGCCCAGTAGATCCACTAATATAGACTTTATGATATTAGCGATAGATTGAGGTGCTCTCAGAGTCTTGTATTATAAAGGGAACTAAGTCGCCGACCCGCCGACATATGTTCATCATAACATCCCATGAAACGTCCACTACAGGACAGGGAGCTCCCTTTAGAATTATAGCGTATGCTGGAAAAATGTAGAGGGGGAGTACCATAGTCACCTCGCTTGTCAGCGTTACGGCTGGCACCATGGACCGCGGTTGTAGGTGACCGCAGTAAGTAAGATGTTAGATACAAAGGAGGATGCTGCTGCCCATCCTCCAATTTATAACCCTTAGTCGCCTTTTACGACACCCACGGGTATGTAAGGGTTGGTACTATTCTTTGCCGGCACCACCCGGGACCGACATATTTTGGGTGGTAACATTTTGTCGGCTGGCTATGTTAGCGACTTCAGTCATTGCATATCGGAAAATTTTGTCGGCGACATGGTGGCTTGACATAAGAAACTTATTTAGCAATACTAGCACGTCACTACAGTTCGAGTGTCTCCGGGCAACTGGAGCGCTTGCGTGGGTACGCAAGTCGCCGACATGTCGGCGGGCAACACGCGCGGCCAAATGTTGCCGACATGATTCTTTTTATACAGGCCGCCGAGTTGTATCGGCGGGTCGGCGGCTTTGATGTGAGGTAAAGTTTGTTTATAGAAAGTAATCTCAAATATAACAGATTTCGATAAAACTTGGTATGCTGATGGATGGCTAATTATATAATTCCACGCGAATGGTCAACCGCACGTCAGAGAAAACATTTGCAACTTTATTACCGTGACATAAAGTCCAAAGTGCATCTACTAACGTGCTGTCGGGTGTACGAAATCGCGGGCAACTGCTATTGATAAAAGAAAATTAAAGTTCGAGTCCTTTTTAGGGTTCCGATACCAAAATGGTAAAAAAGGAACCCTTATGGTGCCGCTCTGTCTGTCTGTCACACCTCTATATCTCAGCAACCATTTATGCTATCGACCTGAAAAATTTGGAATAGTTTTAAAATATATTTGTCCAACTTAATTGCACATGAAAAAATTTTGAAAAAAGTATGATTATTAATGTAAAGGGGGCCAAAATAGGGGGGGCCAAATTTCAAATTGTCGCTACTAGGTCGAGTGGGGTATCATATGAAAGGGCTTCACTTGAACATTTTAAAAAATATTTTTGTATTTTTTTAAGTTTCTTAGTTTTTAAGTTATGATGAAAAATGACAAAAAAAAAATACCGTTCCCCCCCCCCTTATCTCCGAAGTTTGAGTAAGGAAAAATCTGAATTAATTACAGTTGACAGAGATTTATGTAAACTTTACAGCAAAAATAAAACGATCTTTCTAAGTTGCACAGTTTTTCAGAAATCTGCAAAAAACCTTTACAAACAAATTTAGTTTTGTGGTCCTGAAAATGGACTTTATTGCTTCCAAAAATACTATAGGTATATCGGAACTCTCGGCGCGCGAGTCCGACTCGCACTTGACTGGTTTTTTATGTTACAAGTGGGCAAACGAGTAGGTGGGCCTCACCTGGTCACCACCGCCCATAGCACCCACATGCCTCATTTGTGGCATAACTTGACTCTAATAAGACAGCAAAGCGCGTTACCCACCCTGAGAACTAAGATGGTATGTCTCATGTGCCGATGATTTCACTGGCTCCCTTACCCTTCGAACCGATACACAGCAGTGCAAACACAGCTGCCAGAAATGGGCAAGCAAGTGGGTGGCACTTCTCCAGACGGACTTTGCACAAAAGCCCTCCCACATCTAATGATAGATTAACTCTGAGTGCGGCTATTAATCATTATTCTTCTTCAATAATCAGTTAAGAGTATTGCTGCTTATACCACAGAATAGGTAATACTCGTAGTAGGTACTAGCGTACAGAAAGAGCACTGTCGAACAAACTGCAAGTTTAGGTATAGAACATTGCCTACGCCACCCGCCTGCAAGCGAAATTGGAACTTATTGCGTAAGACGAGCGCTCATATATTTTTATACCCCAATACAGTTCAGACAAAATGGATGAATGTACACCAAATTGGCTGAACGTAGGTACACCAAATTTGGGTAACCGGTTCGGTTAGGTTGTGTTATCTTGCGACCACAATGCAAGAGCCGAGCGAGCGTGCCGCGGCAGCGGCCGGCGATATGCCAGAAGCAAATTTGTTGTACATTCATCCATTTTGGAAGACAAAATTTGGTGAATATTATTTGGTAAAAATTTACTCAAATTTGGTGGCACGTTAATACACAGCCTTAATAGTTTAAGTAAACTAGTCTTTTATCTACTTTCTGCATTGTTCTGGACATTTCGATTTTCGTCATGACGTCAATCATCAAATCGTTTGTTTCTTATTACTTTATGTTAAAGTACTATTTTCCTAAAAATACTATAGACTATCTGTTGGTTGCTGAAAGCTCATTAAAGTTAAACCTCCTTTAAAATAGCTGACAAAAGGGTCGGCGTTCTCGTTCTTTTCCTGTTTCGATAAAAAAGATTATCGAAACATGAAAAGAACGTTAATTTGACAAAAAATGGCTTTCCTGCAAAAAGTTGCAATTCTGACGACATTTAAAATGCATCCTGACTCTCGAAAACGCATTTTTGTTCCGACATATCGAGGCCTTCGCCCCTTATGTGGGTCAGATCGATGCGCCTGTCCAAAAGTACTGCGCAGTAAACCGCCAGTTGACAATAGTTCCTTCCTCGCGTCGGGCGTATCTGACTCTTGCTGTGAATTATTAATCAGGCGATTTGGAAGTCTAATAAAATCGTGCCAAACGCTACAAAACATAACGGGAAATAATAACAATATTTATCAAAAATGTTGCCCGATTCAGCACCGTAAATTTCGTCCCGAAAACGCGTTTTGAAAAATCGGAATTTTCGAGTAATTTTTAATTGAATAGTCGTCGAGAAATTTGTGAAAACGGCTCCTGAACGAAGAGAATTGTTATCAAAACCAATGTATCTAACGGCTTTAGCCGTTTTGTCCAGCAAAAGGATTAAATTTGCGTTAGAATCGACTGAGTCCGAAGACCATTTTACGTGTGACATCTCGATAGCACTGCCAGCGCCTCCTGATATTTTAGAAGCCGGAAAGAAGTCATGTCGTTGCCAAGAGAATTCGTCTTTAATGAGGTAAGATTTAGGTCGTACATCGACCTATTACCTATACAGCATGAATTTTTATTCGTTTTAAACCCGAAGCCTAGTGATTCTACTCATGAAAACAAGCAACTTTCCCAAAGAAAAAAAAATTTACTCGAAGAAATTTTTTCGTCTCCCCATAGTAAAGTGGTTACGTGATCGACTCATTTTGCATTGGAAGGTGAAAAAATTTTTTCGATTAAAAAGTTTTTTTCTTCGGTAAAGTTGCTTGTTTTCATGAGTAGAATCATTGGGCTTCGGATTTGAAACGAATAAAAATTCCCGCTGTATAAAATAACAAGGTTAGTGAATTTTACGACGCGATTTTATTTAACATTTCAAAAATTTCAAAATATTATCCATACAAGGTTACTACTTCTTTTTTTTTTGTATGTTACTCAGAACATGAAACTTTACAAGTTTTCCAAAAAGAATTAACAATTTTGATTTTGGCTGTCCCATACATATTACTTCCGCCAGCGCAAGATTTTCCAAGGAAACCTAAAATAAATCTCTTTTATTGACCCATATTTCTTTGGTAAAGTTGTACAGATATCCGTGCAGAGTAAAGTTCATATTCATATTTATTTAAAAGGCTATAGGTCCAAAAATAAGCCGATGGAAGAGATACAACAGTAGAGATCACGTTATGACGTCAATCCAAATATCTACGTCGTTTCAAAGCGGCTTGAACTTTGCACCCAATTGAGCACTTTATCACGTCTCTAGGGACCTACGTCTGCTAATACACAGGACCTAAAAGGTGTAAGGGACAAAATGAAATGAAAATTATTTATTTGCAGAATACACGTAAGAAAGATGGTGATATAAAATAGTGTCAGCATATTCTACCATATGGCGGCATGCAAAAACTTTTACAATTAATAAGAACAAATTCATGAAATAAAAACCTTCTACCCAAAAATAATTAAATGCCATAAAATTGTATAAAACAGCACATCCATTTGATAAATTATAAGATTGAATAAAAATTATGTCACAATATGGTCACAATTGTCAAAATTTATCGTCAAAAATTCTCTTAAACTATAAAAACATTTTTCAATCAGCCATTGTCGCAACTAAAAAATAATTTGGTTTGTCATAATGTGGCAATTTTTAGACAGCTTTCCTAAAACTGAAAGGTCATGATCACTTAGTCTTGATCAGTCAACGTAAGTAAACATATTTCAGTGAATAAAACTTTTAGGAAATGAAAAAAACATTCGCACTTCTCATACATATTTATTTTATTCCGGGACTTAGCGCGATACTTGTAACTAGGCAATAGTTATTTGTTATGCAAGGCAGCAAAAGGTTTATTTGGTGCGAGTGCCTCGTATTGAAACCTGAGCAAGCGAAGGATTCTAGGATTGAACCACGAGCGAAGCGAGTGGTTCAAAAGAAGAATCCTGAGCGTGGCGAAGGTTTCAAGGCACGAGATGCAAAATAACTTTGCTGCCGAGCGAAACACAAAATTTTTCACCACATTAAAGCGAGGAAATGTTAACATAATGCAAGAAAAGCAATTGAAATATAAGAAATAATTACTCAAACATTTTAACATAATACCTACATAATGGTACTGACGGCAACAAGCAAGTGGAAACATAACCAGTATAACCTGAACCAGCGCTTTGCTACAAACCCCCGTAACCAGAGACCAGCTCAAGGTCAAAGAGATTTCACGGACGAGTGGCCATGTACGAGTATAGATTAAGAATACTAGACATTAAAAGGAAATCACTATAATTAAATTATTATTATTTTTGGGACTGTTGTGCTTATGTTCGTGACTCTACCTATAAACTACTTGATAAATTTGCAGAACAAGGTTCATTTTCATTGGATTTCAATGTGGAGACAGAGGATAGTCAGTGGCAGGCAAATCTATTTTGTATTGCGTTGATTCGAAGTCAAAGGGCGAGTCCATTAATCTGTGCAACAGAACAAAAAAAAAGCGATCGAATTTTTAATTTACTTTTCATTATCAGCCAGTACCTTACCCACCAGGCATTCACTATTCATAATAATAAATAATAATAATAAATTTGTTTATTTTCTCCCACAAAAAGTTTCTACAAATATATTAAGATCAACTTAGACATTAAACTTACACTACTGTAAAGAACTTGTATTATGTGGGAGACAGGAGCTCAAACTAGGAAAACCCTGTGCTAAGAGACTCCTGGCTCCCTCACTCGGAAAATGAACCAAACTACAAAAATATAATAATTGTGCGATCTAGTATTAAGTTGATAACTGAATATACTATTTGTTTCTTTCCTATAGCTGCATCCCTCTTTCTCATCTTGAAAACGATAGTGCGTGGCTGGTTTTACAAGCGGCCAGTACTGCAGCATACTACAAAATAATAAGTACATCGCGTTCGAATTTCAGAAACCTTTTGCCCGCTAGGGGCCAAAAATCGCTTTTGGCCGCAGAATTTAACCGACAAAACAAATGTTTCCGAGCTTTGGAGGTGAAAAATAAATTACCTTACTATTCAGCCGTGGTCACGGGTAGACTGAGTCTAAACAAACAAAACAATAAAATAAAACACAAACAAAAACACAAATTATGAAACAAAACACAATGAAAAAACAATTGGCCTCCATACAAAATTTAAAACTTTATTAGAGACATAAGATTAATGCGTCAAACCGCTCGAAAATCGTCGTATCAATCGTATGATTGGACAGTTTGTATAGAGACCGATTTTTTTTTCATTTCTAAACAAACCAAACGATAAAATAAAACACAAAAAACAATAACAAAAACACAAATCATGAAACAACACACAATGAAAAAAACAATCGGCCTCTCCATACAAAATTTAAAACTTGATTGGAGACTTATAGATTAATGCGTCAAACCGCTCGAAAATCGTCGTGTTAACTCTATGATTGGATTTTTTTTGTATAGAGACCGATTTTTTTCATTTCCCGAAAGTTTTATTCGCTGTAAGTTGTTCAGTTACGTTGCCTGAACATGCCCTTTCAGTATTTGGAAGGCTGTTCCTTATATCTCTGCAAATCTCTCGAATAGTGTTGCCCTACCCAGGATGTTAGACTTTTGAAAATTCGTAGTTTTTTAGGGATCCGAACCAACATTCTTAAATATATTTTTTATTTTTTTACGACTCTTAGTTTTCAAGTTGTGATAAGTTGTGATGAAAAATGTCAAAAAAATACCATTCCCCCCCCCTCCCTTAGTGCCGAAGTTTGGAAAAATCTGAATTAATTACAGTCGATAGAAATTTCATGTGCAATTTAGTTGAGCAACCATATTCTATAACTGTTCCCAAGTCGATAGCACGAGTGGTTGCTGAGATATAGAGGTGTGATGACAGACAGACAAAGTCGCACTATGAGGGTTCCATTTTTTTACCATTTTGGTGTCGGAACCATAAAACAGCACGTCAGTGAAAACACTTTGGACTCTATGACATGATAATAGAGTTGCAAATGTTTATACCTAATGTAACGTAGTAAGCAAGTATCAAATGTTACTCAAAGAATTCGCACTCCTTGCTTCACTCGGTTCTACGCACAGAACAACGATAGGGCCACTCCGCCTGCGCGCGCACAGAAGCGAAGAGAGTAAAAAATTGGTTCCTTATTGACTAGGTATACTATCCAATTTATGTAAGCGCTTATTTTGAATGCACATCATAAACACATTCGTTGCCATAGAGACGCTGTCACTGGTTTTTTGCACCTTACTCTCTCGCAATAATGGTACTTAAGTGCGACAAGGCTTATAATGAACGTGGCAAAAAAAAAGAACTAACACCGCCACCTTGCGAAACGTCACTTTTGACATTACTCCTCATACAAACCAGCGGCCCCACCCGCGTTCATTATAAGCCTTGTCGCACTGTATGTTTATCGCACTCAAATGACGCTAGTATTATGGGTGCGGAAAGCGTGTTAGTTTTAGTAAATGGTGACACTGATTTGTAGTGAATGAAATAAAGAATTCGACTCTAGATGCAGAGCAAGACGCATGGACTTCAGAGCTCTGTGGTTCTACGCTAGAAAAAGGTCTACGACCCGTAGCAACCCGTAGGCTCGTAGCACTGCTACAACAGCTACGTCGTAGTCAAGCTACGTACGTAGTAGAAGAATCTCGAAAACTAAACGGCTATTATTAGAAAAATTTGAAAAAGCGTAAAAAAAATCACAGTACAATAATATAGTGTGTAAAATAAATTGTGCAAAACCTCTAGGGTGGCTCTGAACATGAAACTGAACAACTTTTGTAAATTCGCAAAAAAAAATCTACTGTTTCATACAAATGGGCTCGATCAGCTGATTTTGATGAAGAAGCAATCTTAGTCGTAGAACAAAAGTTGTTCAGTTTCATGTCTAGAGCTTCCACTCGACAAGTATTGCGCAATTTACTTAAAACTGTGTATGGATCTTACAGAAATGGTCTCAGGAGACTATCCACAATTTATCGTGAAATTTTGATCGCCACTAACAGATTTTCAAAAAAGGTACAGTTAGCAAGGAAACTACCATTTAGGAGGATATACCAACTACCGGCACAAGAGACCCACAATCTTAGTTCTCAGGGTGGGCAACGTGCTTTGCTGTCTTATTAGTGTCAAGTTATGCCACTAATAAGACAGCGGGCTTTATGGGCGGTGGTGGCCATTTTCCATCAGGTGGCCCACTTGCTCGTTTGCTCACTTGTCAAATAAAATAAAATAAACTATTGCTGTCGCGCTGCGCCCCAACAATTCTCTCGTAGTGTGCGATAGGGACAAACTATTATAGACCGATTTTACCTACAAAACGACATTCCCTTTTCCCTATTTACTTTTCCAAAACTGAGCTGTTTTAATAATTTTTGGTATCAAAATTTTAAGAAAGAAAAGATCTACGTTCCTATTTATTTCTTTTATCTTAAAACTTTCAATTTTTTTTTGGTAATCGTCTGAATAATATGGCGGAAAGTCGAGGCATTTTTTCAGGTTTTTGGATAGTCATAATTTTTTTGGTAATTATTTTTCGGTAAAAATAATTGACAGGGGCATGCCTACAGTAGACCTTGATTTAAAAACAAAATACTATCGCTCAACAGGCATTATCCAGGGAGGAAATAGGGGAGAATATATTAGTACCAATTGTATGGAAGAAATGCAGCTAGGAGGCACTCTTAAGGTGATCTGTGACGGCCAGCTTAGCCCCGAACGCAACTAGATGGAGCCACTGCTGAAAATATAAGGTTTTATTTTTTAATGCAATAAGTACCAACTATATATGTGCAAAAAGTTGATTCGCGTAAATTTCATCGTGCAACTTCAACGCCTAACAACAATTTCGATAAGAAAAATATCTTCATATATCCACTAAAGTCAATTACTCTCGTCAGTCCGTGTTTACATGAGTACGATCACTCACACATGCAAACAAAGCACAACCGTATACAGTTTTGACCGCACGCCCACAATCGTGATATTGAACCAAAAATTGCTAACAAAAATAGTACTTTCAGTACATTAACTGTATTTTTGTATTAATTAGCGAAAAATTTAACTTAAAATAGCAGTATTCGTTCGTTTTTCAACAGAATTTTATGTCCCGCGTAAGAATGCAAGTCATTTGATTTTTTGTATGGAAAACGGATCACCTTAAAACTTTTTTTTTTACTCATCGATCCTGTTTTTCATACTGATTAAAAATACTACGGGACCAACCCATAACATTTTTATTACACATTGTACAGCGTGTAAAGAAAAGGTGTGATAATACTGAAGGGTGTGAATCTGCCCATGAAACTGAACAACTTTTCACAAGCAACATAAGTCGAAATACGAAAAGCCAAATTTGACCTCCCATACAAAACGCGCTATCAGCTGATGCAGTTTCTATAGGAGATCAAAAATTTATTTTGTTCTATGACCTGTGTTCCTTGGGAAAAGTTGTTCAGTTTTATGGGCAGATTCACACCCTTTAGTATTATCACACCTTTCCGTTACACGCTGTATAATAACGTTACCGTTCTTGGGAGGTCTTGTAATACGTTAATTCCCAAAAAAAACTTCATACATGTAAATAAAACGCCAAATTATAAATTATAATTCATCATTTTTAGGGTTCCGTACCTCAAAAGAATAAACGGAACCCTTATAGGATCACTTTGTTGTCCGTCTGTCTGTCTGTCTGTCTGTCTCAGATTGAAATTAATACCATATATTAGGATCCATGAACCACACAAGATCTGAAAATTTAATTTTTTTACAACGACGCAATCAAAAGATATGGCATTTTATGTCCTCATCTCCATACATTTATGCAAAAAAGCAAAACCTACAGGGTACTTCCCGTTGACCTAAAATTATGAAATTTGGCAAGAAGCTAGGTCTCACAGTACAAATAATGGGAAAAGTCTGAAATCATTCAATATTACAACTTTTCTCACAACTAATGATAACCAATTGTGGTGAGCTCCCGTTTCAAGAACATTCATATACTCGTAAGATAGGGGTCAAGTTGGATGGTCGCTGAGGCGATTTTTGTTTAGTTCTATTTTAAAAACGGGAACACTTACAAACTTGAAAATTGGTATGTTTATAGTGCATAAGCTATAAAATAACAACAAATAATAAAATTTGGTCAAGCGCGTGTCGGACTCAGAAAATCTAGCACATTAACTTACTGAAATTTCAACTAATACAATTATGATTATGTGGTGGTACGGAACCCTCGGTGCGCGAGTTCGACTCGCACTTGGCCGGTTTTTTTACTAATCTTTCAAAAGAACAAAAATCTTAGACGTTGTCACATAGAAGAAGTAGGTATTAAACAAATAATTTGTCAAGGTAGTGAAGGCGGTGTTCTATGAATTTGACGGGTTATTTTGCATTGATGATGTGACATTTTAATTTGAGACTTTTTTTTTATGTGACAAGCGAGCAAACGAGCAGATGGGCCACCTGATGGAAAGTGGTTACCACCGCCCATGGAGCCCACTGTCTTATTAGTGGCATAACTCGACACTAATAAGACAGCAAAGCACGTTACCCACCTCGAGAACTAAGATGGTGAGTCTCGTGTGCCGGTAATTTCGCCGGCTCCCTCAACCTTCAAACCGAAACACAGCAGTGTAAACAGTGCTATTTTACTGCAGAAATAGGCAAGGGGGTGGTACTTCCCCAGACGGACTTTGCCCTAAAGCCCTAACACCTCCAAACATGACATGTTGGCAGATGTCATCCCATAAATTAGCAAGAAGGTACGAGCGAAGCAAGGAGGTCTGAAATCTTTGGTTGTCACACAGAAAAATTATTACCTACGAAAAAGATTCAGCACGCTGCGCTGTATAGTAGGTATATCTAGGTTCGTTAAACAGCTGACTCAGTGCCATACCGTATTGATCGGTATTTCCGTACCGTCTGCGATGTCACGGTGGTGGGTACTACTACACTCACACAGACAAAGATTGTCTAGACTTGAGACGTACAAGCTAGACTAATAAACTAATACAGCAGACAAACTGTGGGTTCGCTTGAATTTAAACTCTGTAGCACCGACTCAACATTGGAAGGAATTGAGAAGAAAGCGTAGTTACGCAATAAGGCATATTTTCGCGAATATTGCAGTTCGTTTTTCATGATTTTTAGGGTTCCGTACCTCAAAATAAAAAAACGGAACCCTTATAGGATCACTTTGTTGTCCGTCTGTCTGCCTGTCTTTCTGTCTGTCAAGACACTTTTTCTCACGAACGAGAAGAGGTATCAGGTTGAAATTGATAACGAATATTAAGGTCCATAAACCACGCAGGATCTGAAAATTTCAATTATTTACAACGATGCAATCAAAAGATATGGCTTGTTATGTCCTCATCTCCATACATTTATGCAAAAAAGCAAAACCTACAGGGTACTTCCCGTTGACCTAAAATTATGAAATTTGGCAAGAAGCTAGGTCTCACAGTACTAATAAAGGGAAAAGTCTAAAATCATTAAATATTTAAATTTTTCTCACAACTTATAGCAACCAATTAAGGTGAGCTCCCGTTTCAAGAACTTTTCTGTAAAAGAGGGGTCAAGTTGGATGGTCGCGGAATTTTTAAAATCAAAGAGCAAAAGTTTTTAGTATATCATTATGATAGATAGGTACGGAACTCTTAGGGCGCGAGTCCGACTCGCACTTGGCCAGTTCTTTTTTTCCGGAAACTCTATGGGAACTTGCTATCCCACCAAAAACATTTTCATGTAAAATGTTGCCAAGACGAGACCATATAGCTCGCATTTTCAAAAAGTTATCAGATCTCATGTAGAGCCAAGCTTCTAACTCTATCTACAATCCCTAACTTCACAAAATCTACACTTTAGTCAAAATATGTGGCTAGGCCGTTTCTTTAGTACAAGAACTATTGTATAACAGAAAAGCAATGAACATTTTTTACATTACGCCCACGTGACGGTAGCGAAACGGCCAAGCCCAATGATCTTACATTTACCATGATAGCGTACTCTTAACAATTTGTACAGAGGCAAAACGAGCAGAGCAAGACATCATAGGCGATGTACTTCGTCCCTTTCTAATTATTGCCATACTAATGAAGTTTGCACAAATTTCGTGCAAAATGTTAACTTTTATATTCACAAATTTATATTTATACGTATTTTTAAATACTTATTTGAATAATTTTCAACGTGCAAAGTATAAACTTCTCTCAGTTTTCATTGAATATTGATAAATGCAGAAAATCATTTTCTTTTGATTTCATCATAACATCCCATGAAAAACGTCCACTACAGGACAGGGAGCTCCCTCCAGAATTCTAGCTTTTGCTGAAAAATGTGGAGGGGAAGTACCATAGTCACCTCGCTTGTTAGCGTTACGGCTGGCACCATGGACCGCGGTTGTAGGTGACCGCAGTAAGTAAGATATAGGATACAAAGGAGGATGCTGCTGCCCATCCTCCTGTTAACCCTTAGTCGCCTCTTACGACACCCACGGGTATGTATGGGTTGGTACTATTCTTTGCCGGCACCACACAGGACTCTTTGATTTATCTGGATTAAAAACTCTTTGGTAAAATGATTTTTAACAAAGATTTTGCATGACATTTTATTGATGTTGTCATGGCAACATAAACAAAATGTCATGCAAAATCTATTAGAAAGGGACAGCTTCCTCTCATCTTACGTCCTACTCTGCTCGCATAATTTTTGGAAGAGCGCAATCTGGTTAAAAGCACCACGCGCGAAGTAATAAATCTATGGCCATGGCCAAGCCACATATTGTGTGTAGTGTAGATTTTGTGAAGTTAGGGATTGTAGAGTTAAGGCGTGTAGAGTTAGAAGCTTGGCTCTACATGAGATCTGATAACTTTTTGAAAATGCGAGCTATATAGGGTGACTTTTAATTAGTTCTTGATAGATTGGGGTATGAATGTTCTCATGATACTGAACAGCTTTCCTCAAGGAACATAGGTCGAAATACGAAAATCAAGTTTTGACCTCCCGTAGAAACTGCATCAGCTGATAGCTCATTTTGTATGAGAGGTCAAATTTGGTTTTTCGTATTTCGACCTATGTTCCTTGAGGAAAGTTGTTCAGTATCATGAGTACATGCATATCTTTTGTTATCAAGAACTAATCAAAAGTCACCCTATATGGTCTCGTCTTGGCAACATTATACATGAAAATGTTTTTGGTGGGATTTCATTTCTTTTTGTAAGTTTAAAAACCCTGAAATACGTGTTTTATTGTTTATATTTATTAACAAGGAGTCTCTATTATATAATTAGCGGAAGTCCTTAAAAAGGGTTGGGGGGTAAAAGTTCCAACTTTAAGGATTTTTTGATGTTTGTGTGTTAATTTTAGCTTACATACCAATTTTTAGCTTTCTAGGACTTAAATTTGCGAAAGTCCCATACAAACTTTCATCCCCTACTTTAAGGGGTTGGGGGGTTAAAGTTCCAAGTTTTAGGTATTTTTGTTGTTTTTATACTAATACTAGCTTACACACCAAATTTCAGCTTTCTAGGACTTAAAGTTGCGGAAATCCCATACAAACTTTCATCCCCTAGTTTAAGGGGTTGGGCTCCTTTATTTTTGTTTCTCGCTTTGACACTAAACAAAGCGCAACTAATATTGAAGAATATATTAAAGAAAAGGGAGAATCGGTCATTAAGGTCGAGCCCCTTGTGCCTTACAAGAAAACACCATCCTTTGTTTCTTTCAAGTTAACGATTCTTAAAGAAAGAGAAGGTATTTTCTTAAGTGAAGATTTTTGGCCGATTGGTATAGAATACAGACCGTACACATTGAGAATTTCGTCGTCTACAACCAAGAATGGCAATGAATATGCAAAGCACGACTGTCAAAATAATTAGTTTCAACTGTAGATCGGTCAGACAAGCACATTTGCACATACGAGATTTTTGTGACAAATATGACGTAGTCACACTCCAGGAGCATTGGTTGCTTCCCGAGGATATCGACTATCTGCAGAAAATACACCCTGATTTCGACTATTATGGAGTGTCTGCCGTGGACGTCACCGCGGGCACGTTGAAAGGAAGACCGTTTGGCGGCGTCGCGGTGCTATGGAGAAGAAGTTTGTTTCCGTGTGTCGTACCGATCGACTGTGGCTCGACACGTATTGCGGCCGTGCGTATGCAACTATCCGCGCAAAGAAGCATACTTGTAATGTCGGTATATATGCCTACAGACTGTAGCGACAATCTGCCGCTTTTCTCAGAGTGTCTCGCCAAAATGAGTGCTGTGGTGGATGAAAGTGACTTAGAGTGTGTGCTAGCATTTGGTGACTACAATGCAGACCCGAAAAGGCTATTCGGGAAGGAACTGAGTAGCTACTGCTTAGAACAAGACTGGATTTGTGCAGACGTGGACATTTTGGGTGAGTCATCCGGCACCTATACATACATAAGTGATATGCACGGCTCGACCAGCTGGTTAGATCATTGTGTCGTAACTTCTGCGGCTCGCGAGATAATTTCCGAAACGTTTGTACTATATGATTCATATACTTCGGATCACCTTCCACTTGTAGCTATCTGTAACGTGGATATGATTAAGCCCAAAGTGTTATGTACTGAGCCAAGTTATGTTAATAAAATAATCTGGGGGCAGAGAGATCCTGCACAGATAGATTTTTATAATATGTTATGTAGTCAACACCTACTGTCACATGACTGGCCTGAGCTGTCATGCACTGACGCAGAGTCTATGCGACGCAGTAAAATTGATAGTTACTATAATTTTATCATAAATTCCCTTACAAAAGCGGCTCTTGGTTCTTACAAAGGAAAGACAATTTTTAAGAAAAAACAAGTAGTTGGTTGGAACTATTATGTCAAAGAATTACATGCTGAAGCCCGCATTGCTTTCCAGATGTGGCAGCTCGCAGGCTGTCCATCTCAAGGTAAAATATTCAATGAAATGATAAGTACCAAAAAACTATTTAAAAACAAGATCAAATGGTGTACAAAAAATGAAAATCAAATTAAAATGAACATTATTGCTTCGCATAGACGTAATAAAGACTTTAAACAATTTTGGAAAGAAACGAATAAATTGAAACCTAAATGTGGTGTTCCTGTGTCAGTGAATGGTAGCCAGGACAGTGCGGAAATTGCAAACATGTTTGTCGATCAGTTTAAGGTGACCACTACTGCCAGGCCGTGTCCTGACTCGGTGCCCGTGTGTGGCGTGGCGACTTGCCCCACTCCACTTTCCTCCTCTATTACCGCTAAAGACATTTTTAATTGCGTTCGTAAAATGAAGAGGGGCAAGTCGCCGGGTCATGATTGGCTTAGTGTGGAGCACATATTGCATGGTGGAACTTTGCTCTATGAAAAAATGGCAACTTTTATGAATGAATGTTTGGACTGTGGATACCTTCCGACTGATTTTATGAAGACAATCGTAATACCCATTGTCAAAAATAAAACTGGTGACGTGACTAAACTATCAAACTATCGTCCAATATCTTTAGCGACAGTCATTTCAAAAATTTTTGAGAGGATTGTCTATCCCGAACTTAACGAGAACATTAATTTGTGTAGTGCTCAGTTTGGCTTCAGAAGTAATTTATCGACAGATCTAGCAATATTCGCTTTGAAAAACACTGTCAAAAAATACGTAAAAAGGCAGTCATCTGTCTATGCTTGCTTCCTAGACCTGAGTAAAGCATTTGACACGATAAATTACAATATGCTCTGGACCAAACTGAGGGCTACACAGGTTCCTGGTAAGCTGACGAACTTGTTTGAATTTTGGTACAATAATCAAACAAATCAGGTTAGATGGAAAAATGCAACGTCTGACAACTATAAGCTTGACAATGGGGTGAGGCAGGGCGGCTTAACCTCGCCAATCTTGTTCAACTTATATGTGAACGGCTTAATCGAGGAGCTCAGCAGAACCAGGGTAGGCTGTCATGTGGGAGGCGTGTGCCTAAACAACATCAGTTACGCAGATGACATGGTTCTGCTGAGCCCCTCACCGTCCGGCTTGCAAAAGTTGATTGCTGTTTGTGAAAATTACGCATGTGAACATAACTTGACATATAATGTGCAAAAATCTGAAGTCATGGTTTTTAAAGCAGGAAAAGGCCCTAACAGTATACCACCTATTCACCTTTGTGGAGCTCCATTAGCCATTGTTCACTCATTTAAGTACCTTGGCCATGTGCTTAAAGAAAATCTGACGGATGATGATGATCTGGAGAGACAGCGAAGGATGATTGCTATGAAAAGTAACATGTTGGCTAGACGTTTCGCTCATTGTACTACCGATGTAAAGGTAACACTTTTCAAGGCGTACTGTCAGGCGTTCTACACCGCGCACTTATGGCAAAACTTTAACAACAATACTTACCATACACTCAGAGTTCAGTACAATAATGCCTTCAGAGCACTATTGGGCCTGCCGTGGCGGTGTAGTGCGTCTGGCATGTTCGCTCATCACAGGGTGGACGATTTTTATGCAGTGATGCGGAGAATGAAAGCCTCCTTTCGTAACAGACTCCTGGTGTGCGATAACGATATCATAAGTACGGTACTATACACCACTTATGTTTATGACAAAAACTTTAACAGTTTTAACTGGAGATGATTTTGACTGAAATTTAGCTTAAGGTTATAACGGATGTTATAGTATAATTATTTTATAGATCTAATTTTAATTTTTATTTTGAAAATTAAAATTTTTTATTTGTATTTTTATATTTTTGACATCTTTGACATAAAATTTATCTAATCTTAATCTTAATTTTAAATTATTTTAATGTATGTAATTTTATGGGACTCAGTACCTGAAATAAATGATTTTTATTTATTAAAAAAAAACAAAAAAAAGCTGCCGCGCAACCTCTGGTGCCGGCTCAATAGACTCCGAACATGGCCGTTGTAACTACTTCCGGCACAAATGGGGATGGAGAGATTCGGCTATGTGCGAATGTGGCGAAGAGGAATAAACCATGGAGCACATATGTCGTCGTTGCCCCCTCTTCTCATATCCTGGACCTCCAGAAGACTTGTTTAGTTTACCGCCTGACGCCGCCGAATGCCTAGAAGGAGTAAATTTAAGTCTATAAATAAATATCGCCTATTCGTAAAGCCATACGATTAAATAAATAAATAACATAACATAAGAGTCTTTACAGGTTAATGCAGCTTCGACTGTATATGTGATGTAGTAATGTTCACAATGACGTAAACAAACTGACCAGCCCTTTTCCTGCAAGTGAATGAGTCACAGAGTCACGCTATTCGCCAACCTTGTGTGCGGTGGCGCTCGGCCCAAGGTCGAGATTAGACGCGATATACTCGCCTCATTCATTGCCACGGCCATGTGCTTCTTAATTGGTTTCTACATACATCTAGTTCTACATACATCTACCCTAGTCTGAAGGCCTCTGGTGTTTCTGTAATTGATGAACCTAATTTTACTAATTAAATAGTGTGTATTCTTTGTTAATTCGGTTACCAATAAACGTTTTTTATTTTCATTTCTTTTTTTCATCGAGCGCGAATTTGAAAATGGAAGCGCGCGTAAGCCCGCAATGAGCCGGTTTCGCAGCTAAGCGTCAACTGAGTATTCAAAGGTGTCGATAGATGGCTCTGAAGACAGTTGTTAAAGAACTTAAAATAAAGCTGTCATAGATGAAGCGTGAATTAAATAAACCTCCTTAGGCAATACTTACAACAGATGGGAAAAATAAGTTGACAATTAAATTTTCCTACAACAACACTATCTATCAAAAAAATTAAAACTTTTTCTTTTTTAAAAACCGGCTCATTCAGTACAAAAGACTCTCAGAAGGACCACAAGAATCTCGCGGGCGGGTGAGCGCGGGGTTGCGGGGTGGATTGCATGGGGGACGGAGAGGGTACGTTCTGTATGATAGTTACTTTATTCTTTGGTTAGGCGTTCTTGGAGACTGGAAAAATCATCATCATATTACTCTGGTGTCTGAGTTGTTGAGCCGCCAAAGGCCTTGACATGCCACTTTTAACTAGTAACTACCGCCCAATTTCCCTTTTACCAACAATCTCAAAAATCTACGAAAAATCTATGTTTAACAGAGTTTATACTTTCTGTGAAAAGTACAAAATTTTCGACGAAAGTCAAAATGGATTTCGCAAGAAGCGCTCAACAACGTTAGCAGTTTATAAATACATACAAGAAGTTCTAAATATCCTCAATAGTAAAACTTATGCCATTGGAATACTCTTAGACATGACTAAAGCCTACGACAAAGTACAATATGACATCCTACTAAACAAATTATATGGAGTAGGAATACGCGGTAATACACATAAATGGTTTGAATCATATTTAAAAGACAGAAAACAACAAGTAGAAATAGAACACTACGAAGAACAAACAAAAGAATTAGAAATTGTCCGATCCGAAAGTCTAACACTAAATTCATCAATCCCTCAAGGTAGTGTTCTGGGGTGTCTCTTATTTTTGATATACGTAAATGATCTGCCCAAAATCATATCCGAACACTGCGTATTGTTTGCAGATGACATTTCATTATTAACTTCTTGTCAAAATAACACAAACCTTCAAATAAAGCTCACTTCTATACTTAATGTAGTTTCAGATTGGATGACGAAACACAACCTTGAAATCAATTTTTCAAAAACTAAAATCATGACCTTTCACCCGCGTCAAAAAACATCACGACTTAAGTTTCACGTACAAAAATGTTCACATACAAACTGTAAAAGAATTCTCACTATTAGGCGTAAATATAGATACACATATCAAATGGAAATCCTATATTCAAAAATTAGCAAACAGAATCTCTAAGTTTACTTACGCACTTCGCGAAGTTAAGAAAACAACGGATTTGGAGACTGCTCTTGTCGTTTACTACGCATATGCTTACGTATGGTTTTCATATGCCATAATTCTATGGGGAAACAGTACTGACGTTCCTTCACTCTTTATTTTACAAAAGAAACTCATTAGAATCATAACAAACATAAAACAGACAGAAAGTTGTAAGCCGTATTTTCAAAAATTAAACATTCTTACCCTACCGTGCATCTACATACTGGAATTGTGTAAATTTGTTCGAAATCACCCAGACTACTAGCACAAAAGAGAAGATATACTTTGTTACTCACTCCGACACAAAAATAAATTAATATTACCAACATCACAGTTAAATTTACATTCAAGTAGTCCATTTGTAATGTCAATACGAATTTACAACAAATTACCGAAGTATTTACAAGAGGAAACATGCATTAAAACTTTCAATAAACGTTTAAAAGAATTTTTATTAAAAAAAAGTTACTATAGTATAAATGAATATTTAGAAGATGAGTTATAAAATTACAGATTAGTTCAATATATAATGTATAGTCCTCCTCTCTCCTTTGTTGAATTGCGGTGCCCTAATAGCAGGGTCCACATTGTACTGGATTAACTTTATTAGACCTTAAGAACAACATTGTGGAAGCAAATAAATTGAAATTGAACAGCTACTTGCGTAGATAGTGGTGGGGGTGATCGTGGTAATTTGAACGACATTACCAAAACAAAAACGTTTGCCTTTTTTTATTGTACTAACAAGAAATTACATATTGTGAAACTAAATTCCGTACCACGAAAACCCATCAGGTTTAGGGCTCCCGCACACGACCGAGTTTTTGTAGGTCCGATTATCGGGCACATTTTTCCTCCGATTTTACGACCGATTTTGTGACCGACCCAACGCACACGAGCGATAATCGGTGACCGATTTTCTTGTATGACGAATGACGATAGGGAGGTGATCGATCAAAATAATATCGACACACGATGTCGATGATTTTATTTTTTGTTAGTGAGATAAGATTCCATGAAAATATTTTTTTATAAGTCTCGGTATTATCAAAAATGCTTCTAATGGTCATTATTTGTTAATATACAGGGTGTTAGGCTAGGATACCTATACAGAATGTAAGAGTAAGTATAAAAGGTCTTAGGTTAGAACGACTAAGTACTATACATACAGGGTGCTAGGGTAAGTATACTGGGTGTTAGGTTAGGATTATTATACAGGATGTTAGGGTAAGTATACAGGGTGTTAGGTTAGGATAAATACACACGGTTTTAGGGTTAGTATACAGGGTGTTAGATTAGGATCACTATATGTATAGGGTCTTATGGTAAGTATACATGGTGTTAGGATAGGATAACTATACAGGGTGTTAGGTTAGGATCACTATATGTACAGGGTTTTAAAGTAAGTATACAGGGTGTTAGGTTAGGATTACTATACAGGGTGTTAGGGTAAGTATACAGGGTGTTAGATTAGGATCACTATATGTACAGAGTCATCTATACCCGTGGGTGTCGTAAGAGGTGACTAAGGGCTTATGAACCGGAGGATGGGCAGCAACAACTTTCTGTGAATCGTACGATCTTACATACTGCGGTCACCAACAACAGCGGTCGCCAGCCGCAACGCTTACATGCGTGGTGACTATGGTAAATCCCCCTCAAAGTACCACGCGATTTTACTGGAGATCTGGTGGGAGCTCCCTGTCGTGCAGTGGACGCGTTTATGGGATGTTATGATGATATTACGATATGTACATCGTGTGGCCTGGAGCAGCGGCAAATAAAATTAATGGACCGTCCATAGGGTATCACTGATCGATTGACAGTACTTGCAGGTATCCTTAACCAATAAATTCTGCACAAGAAATACAATAAACTTTTAATTCACTACCCGACTACGGCAAAGAGGAGGGTTATGATTTTGAACGGTATGTATGTATACTGGTCCTTCATAACTTCTAAACTAGTTATCGTAATTTGACAAATGAGGTACCGTTAGGAGCGTCTTGATCAACCGCTGGGTATAGTAGGTAGGACTAGGCCCGCCCCGGCTTCGCACGGGTAGATATAGTGTTTTTTTGTGTCACGGGTTACTAAAAAAGAGTAAAAACGATTTGGATTTATTTTTAATTTGGATTTATTTTTAAATTACTTAGTGGTAGGGATTTTGTGCAAAGTCCTTCTGGTGAAGTACCACCCCCTTGCCTATTTCTGCCGTGAAGCAGCAATTCGAAGGGTAAGGGAGCCAGTAAAACTACCGGCACATGAGACATACCATCTTAGTTCTCAAAGTAAGCAACGCCCTTTGCTATCTTATTAGTTTCCAAATATCCTATACTATTAAACGTGCAATATTTGTACAGTACCTGGTCGACCGAGCTTCGCTCTATAATAGCTGCCTGAACATTAAAATATCATCGGGTGAGCAAGCTATTCTACTCGCCAACAGGTGGCGCTGTAGGTTTCTGTCTTAAAGGCGGCCCCCGAACGCTCTCATATAGTAAATTTCATCGAAATCGTTAGAGCCGTTTTCGAGAAACAGATTGCAAACATATAGGTATATTTGTATACAAATATTGCTCGTTAAATAGTATTTTCCCAAGGAACATAGTTCGAAATACGAAAAACCAAATTTGACCTTCCATACAAAATGCGCTATCAGCTGATGCAGTTTCTATGGGAGGTCAAAAAATGATTTTCGTGGGAAAAGTTGTTCCGTTACTGATATTGATCCCTGATCTATGTCACGCATTCAAATTACCCGGTATATATATATATTTGTAAACGGTTTCTCGAAAACGGCTCTAACGATTTCGATGAAATTTACAATTTCTCCGCGATTTAGACGGAAATCTACAGTGCTATCTGTTGGCGGTAAGAATAGCTTGCTTATCCAATGATATTTTAATGTTGTGGCGGCTATTATAGAGCGAAGCTCGGTCGACCAACTACTGCCACTAATATGGGTGCTATGGGCGGTAGTGAACACTTATCAGGTGGCCCACCTGCGCGTTTGCTCACTTGTAACATAAAAAAATGGTTTAGGTTCATAAGTAATAGACAAAGCTAGATTTCTCATCATCGCATACACTCTTTGATGCTCTACCTATGGGATAAAGGCGTGATGATGCGTTTGATTAATATTAAAATAACTTTAAACATCATTAAACCAATTCCTCATAATATCTAAGAGAGCCTATACTTTAATTATTTGCCCCTGTTATGTACAGGACTAACGTGCCACACGTTGTAGGTACGAGTATATACCTAATCCGTTTCAAGCTATGGTTTCAAGAGTCAATGCCAACACTTACCAACACATTTTGCAGCCATAGAACCAGACAAACCACCAAGAACCAGACGAACTAGAGTATATTTGACGAAAAAAATAACATTATGTTACAAACTTGTTTTTTTTTCTGACAGCTTTAGCTGATTATCTACTATTGATCATGGTGCACAATAGCCTTGATATAGTTAGCTGCAAAATGTGTTGCTAAACTTTGGCATTGACTTGTGAAACAGATTATATTATATTCACTAGTACCTACTCTAGCGCACCTAATGTACTTACGCAGAGCAACAGAGGGGTACTTGCGGTGAAGCGGGGGGAGGGGGGCGGGCATCGTAAATACGGATACGGAGCACCTTGTTTTAAAAGTTGATAACTAAACACTGGCTCTACACGTTGGCTGCGTGACCGCGCCGGCGTAGCCAACGTCTACTAGGCCCGTTTGCGTGAGTTTGCCGTTTGCGACCAACGCTCGCCGGCGTGCCGTCGGTTATCGGTTTTGCCACAAGCCGCAAACGGCGTTCACACGTTGGCCGTGTCCTCATTTCACATAAGTGGAGTAGATGGACGTTTTAATTTTTTTTTAATAAGTAAAAATTATTTCATCTTATTTTTCAAATATGGTGCAGCTGGTAATAAAAATTAAAAGCACTGTAAAAGTACATTGCAGCGGCAGTAATAGTCTCCGCGTCTACGTCCATCTTGCTTGACAGACCTACACGCTACACCTACACACACCAACGTGTGAACGCTGTCATCAAGCTTGCCGAGCCGGCGCGGCCAACGGTTGGCCCAAAGTCTACTGGGGGCTAAAGGCTCATCCACATATTCAGCCATGAACGCCAAATATAAGCCAACACGCATGTGTAGGTATAAGGCATATACAGCGAACAAAATAACTCTTACTGTGGCGCAGAAGTCAAGAAAAGAGTCGCGGGAGTGAGCGCGGTAGTGGGAGAGGATGCGAGTGAATCGTTCATTGGCTCTCCGCCTGTCACCCATGCGCAGAAAATAAGAACCACAGAGCTCTGAAGTCCATCTACTTCTAGAGACGAATTCTTTATGTCATTCAATAGAAATCAGTGTCACCATTTACTAAAACTAACAGTAACAGTAACCTTTGAGTGCGATAAACATAGTACCATTATCGCGAGAGAGTAATATGCAAAAAACCAGTGACAGCGTCTCTATGGCAACGAATGTGTTTATGATGTGCATTCAAAATAAGCACCTAGGAACATAAATTGGAAAGTATACCTATTCAATAAGGAACCAATGTTTTTTACTATATTCGCTTCTATGGGGGGGTGCGCGCGCAGGCGGAGTGGCCCTATCGTAGTTCTGTGGTCAGAACCAAACTTAAGGAGAGATCACACCTGGCTGAATTCAAAGACTAATTCGGCACAGTATATCACGCCCCGTGTGGTGCCGGCAAAAAATAGTACCAACCTATCTCTACCCATGGGTGTCGTAAGAGGCGACTACAGGGCTAATGAACCAGAGGATGTGTATCGTATCATCTCTCTTATATTCTGCGGTCGCCAACAACCGCGGTCCATGGTGCCAGCCGTAACGCTAACAAGCGTGGTGACTATGATACTTCTCCTGCACATTGTTTTAGCAAAAACTGGAATTTTGGAGATAAGATAAAGATATTTATTTGCTATAGAAATTTAGGGAGGGAGTTTCCTGTCCTGTAGTGGACGTTTCATGGGATGTCATGATAATATTACGATATACATCGTAATATAGTAAAGGAGCTTTTATTTTTAAGAAGATTTCTGCAACTGGCAGTAAGACGCATATTTATAGAAAAGTGCCTACGTACAGTTGACCGCACTTCAGTGGTAACACTTTGTCCATTGCGGGTCTCTGGTTTCGGGCGTCCTGTTTATGTTTTGACTGACGTGCTGTTGACCGTACCTACCTAGCTAGCTATCCAAACCTGAAACGAAACTAGAACAAAAAAAACCGGTCAAGTGCGAGTCGGACTCGCGCGCCGAGGGTTCCGATATACCTATAGTATTTTTGGAAGCAATAAAGTCCATTTTCAGGACCGCAAAACTAAATTTGTTTGTAAAGGTTTTTTGCAGATTTCTGAAAAACTGTGCAACTTAGAAAGATCGTTTTATTTTTGCTGTAAAGTTTACATAAACCTCTGTCAACTGTAATTAATTCAGATTTTCCCTTACTCAAACTTCGGAGATAAGGGGGGGGGAATGGTATTTTTTTTGACATTTTTCATCATAACTTGAAAACTAAGAAACTTAAAAAAATACAAAAATATATTTTAAAATGTACAAGTAAAGCCCTTTCATATGATACCCCACTCGACCTAGTAGCGACAATTTGAAATTTGGCCCCCCCTATTTTGGCCCCCTTTACATTAATAATCATACTTTTTTCAAAAAAATTTCATGTGCAATTAAGTTGGACAACTATATTCTAAAACTATTCCAAATTTCAGCTCGATAGCGTAAGTGGTTGCTGAGATATAGAGGTGTGACAGACAGACGGACAGACAGAGCGGCACCATAAGGGTTCCTTTTTTTTACCATTTTGGTATCGGAACCCTAAAAACAATGAAAACCGGTTGTTTCGGTTGTTACAGTCCAAAAACCGACCCCTACCCGTAAATAATCCGTTCTTGAATTTTTTTTTCGTAGGTCCCTCGGGGGGTACTGGGAGTGTAAATTTAAAAAGGAGACTGAATAAGGCTCCCGTGTGTATTCGAAAAATGGTTTATTTTTTCAAAAAAAAATGGTTTTTCTTGAATAACTCGGCCATTTTTGATTTCACAGTAAAACCGTACGGACAAAAATTGTAGGAAATTTGAATTTCTACAAGTTTAGTCCTTACAATTTTTCTTCAAGGATCGAAATTTTTTTAAAATTAAACCTGAAAAACGCAACAAATTCAAAATATTACCATTATCTCCTATGTTCCACGTTTTACGGCGTGAATAAAAAGAAACAAAGTTGTAGAAAATCAAATTCTGAACAATTTTGGTCCCTACCTTTTTTCTCCCAAAATCGATATTTTGGAAATTAAACCTGAAGAACGCGACAAAAATTCTAAATATTATCATTATCTCCTGTTCTACGTTTTACGGCAAGAATGAAGAGAAACAAAGTTGTAGAGAATCAAATTTTGAACAATTTTGGTTCTTACCTTTTTCTCCCCAAAATCGATATTTTGGAAATTAAACCTGAAAAACGCGACACAAATTCTAAATATTATCATTATCTCCTATGTTCCACGTTTTACGGCATTAATGAAGATAAACAAAGTTGTAGATAATAAAATTCTGAACAATTTTGGTTCTTACCTTTTTCCCCCCAAAATCGATATTTTGGAAATTAAACCTGAAAAACGCGACACAAATTCTAAATATTATCATTATCTCCTATGTTCTACGTTTTACGGCAAGAATGAATAGAAATAAAGTTGTAGAGAATCAAATTTTGAACAATTTTGGTTCTTACCTTTTTCCCCCAAAATCGATATTTTGGAAATTAAACCTGAAAAACCTGACACAAATTCAAAATATTATCATTATCTCCTATGTTCCACGTTTTACGGCATTAATGAAGATAAACAAAGTTTTAGATAATAAAATTCTGAACAATTTTGGTTCTTACCTTTTTCCCCCCAAAATCGATATTTTGGAAATTAAACCTGAAAAACGCGACACAAATTCTAAATATTATCATTATCTCCTATGTTCCACGTTTTACGGCATGAATGAAGATAAACAAAGTTGTAGAGAATCAAATTTTGAACAATTTTCGTTCCGACCTTTTTTTCCCCAAAATCGATATTTTGGAAATTAAACCTGAAAAACCTGACACAAATTCTAAATATTATCATTATCTCCTAAGTTCCACGTTTTACGGCATGAATGAAGAGTAACAAAGTTGAAGAGAATCAAATTTTGAACAATTTTGGTCTCTACCTTTTTCCCCCAAAATCGATATTTTGGAAATTAAACCTGAAAAACGCGACACAAATTCTAAATATTATCATTATCTCCTATGTTCCACGTTTTACGGCATTAATGAAGATAAACAAAGTTGTAGATAATAAAATTCTGAACAATTTTGGTTCTTACCTTTTTCCCCCCAAAATCGATATTTTGGAAATTAAACCTGAAAAACGCGACACAAATTCTAAATATTATCATTATCTCCTATGTTCTACGTTTTACGGCAAGAATGAAGAGAAACAAAGTTGTAGAGAATCAAATTTTGAACAATTTTGGTTCCTACCTTTTCCCCCCAAAATCGATATTTTGGAAATTAAACCTGAAAAACGCGACACAAATTCTAAATATTATCATTATCTCCTATGTTCCACGTTTTACGGCAAGAATGAAGAGAAACAAAGTTGCAGAAAATCAAATTTTGAAAATTTTGGTTCCTACCTTTTTCCCCCAAAATCGATATTTTGGAAATTAAACCTGAAAAACCCGACACAAATTCAAAATATTATCATTATCTCCTATGTTCCACGTTTTACGGCATTAATGAAGATAAACAAAGTTGTAGATAATAAAATTCTGAACAATTTTGGTTCTTACCTTTTTCCCCCCAAAATCGATATTTTGGAAATTAAACCTGAAAAACGCGACACAAATTCTAAATATTATCATTATCTCCTATGTTCCATGTTTTACGGCATGAATGAAGAGAAACAAAGTTGTAGAGAATCAAATTTTGAACAATTTTGGTTTCTACCTTTTTTCCCCCAAAATCGATATTTTGGAAATTAAACCTGAAAAACTCGACACAAATTCTAAATATTATCATTATCTCCTATGTTCCACGTTTTACGGCAAGAATGAAGAGAAACAAAGTTGCAGAAAATCAAATTTTTAACAATTTTGGTTCCTACCTTTTTCCCCCAAAATCGATATTTTGGAAATTAAACCTGAAAAACGCGACACAAATTCTAAATATTATCATTATCTCCTATGTTCCCCGTTTTACGGCATTAATGAAGATAAACAAAGTTGTAGATAATCAAATTCTGAACAATTTTGGTTCCCACCTTTTTGCCCCCAAAATCGATATTTTGGAAATTAAACTTAATTAATTAATTAATTACCTATTAATTAATGAAAACTTAATTTGTTCAGGATTTGATTCTCTACAAATTTGTTTCTCTTCATTCATGCTGTAAAACGTGGAACATAGGAGATAATGATAATATTTTGAATTGGTCGCGTTTTTCAGGTTTCTTTCCCAAAATATCAATTTTGGGGGGGAAAAGGTAGGTACCAAAATTGTTCAGAATTTGATTCTCTACAACTTTGTTTCTTTTCATTCATGCCGTAAAACGTGGAACATAGGAGATAATGATAATATTTTGAATTTGTCGTGTTTTTCAGGTTTAATTTCCAAAATATCGATCCTGGAAGAAAAATTTTAAAATACAAACTTGTGGAGAATCAAATTTTCTAAAATTTTTGTCTTCATGGTTTTACTATAAATTCAAAAATGGTTGAGTTATTCAAGAAAACCCATTAAAAAAAACATTTTTCGAATAAACAGGAGCCTGATTCAGTCTACTTTTTGAATTTACACCCCCAGTCCACTCCCCCCCGAGGGCCTACGAAAAAAAACCAAGAACTGATTATTCACGGGTCATAAATGTCATAATGATTGAACTATTTGTTATTATCTCCAAGCATACAAACATATTAGAATATGATATATTATCTACTCATTAAAAAATCCGGCAGTGCGAGTTTAATATTTTTTTACTAAAGTTTCTAGGACCTTGCCTAGGCACCTACCTCAGTACCTTTGTACCACAAAAGATGTAAAAACAGTATAATTACAACTACCTACAAGGTACGCACAGTAGCAAGTAAGTGTTAACAAAGCCAGTAGGTACCTATAACTTGAACCAGCGCTAAGCTACAAACCCCCGAAACCAAAGACCCGCTCAAGGTCAAAGTGTTACTACCTAACGTGCGGCTGACTGTACCTACCCACTAGCGCCACGGTTGTTGGTCAAACAAACACAATCACTCTGATGATGACTAGGTAGGTTTAGGTTACCAAGAAGGTATATTGTACAACTTGTAATTACCAATACGCAAAACCTCTCGGGTGGTAGTTTTACTCGTTCTACTCATGAAACTGAACAACTTTATTGGAAATTAGAATAAAAAAATTGAGAATCGGAATTTTGTATTTTATTTTTGTTGAACAAAAGTACCACTCGAGAACCTTTGCATACATTGTATATCTCACGGAACTGTTTAATCTACAGGGTGTAAAAAAAGTTCGACTATACTTCTAATGAGTGATTCTACATCGTATAAAATATAAAAAAAATATTTTGCTTAAAAAAAGTTGTTTTAGCTCAAGAAGAAGTGAAGCACAAGGGTTAAACGACGTAGACAAGGATGTTTATTGTTATTTAATATCCACTCACTAGCACATTTCAATAAATTACTGGAATGTAATTCGGAGTAAAAACTAATTTAATGATCAAACAAATCAGAAATTAAATCTTAATTAAAGTATTTTTATTTTAGTATTGTACGTACAATCACCCCTTAGAAGGATCATCCTACTTTTTTTTTTACATCCTGTATTTTTCATTCGTCCACGGCTGGCAATGTTGATCGTAGTGGCACGACAATTTCTGTAGGTAGGACAAGGATTTCCAATTTCTATGAGGTAGATACTTACCAAGAGGTACTTATGTAAACCTACCTAGAAAACCAAACGTGAAGCAAATCTAGAATAAAATAGGTACATAATTTTACTTATTTATCGTCGTTCATTCGTCCGGCGGAAAACAGAAAAACGTTCGGTTTTTATTTTTGTCTGAGACTTGTCTTCATACGTTGTTTATTACCTACACGTAATACAGGAATCAAAATCTCGATGTCAATATCCATCGTGCGTGATTCAACACGCACCCCTCCCTAGCGAGTGTACGGAGCTGACTGACGAGACCGCGACGGCCGGCGACGGTGAGTCGTGTGCGTTGAAGTATAGATTTACGTATGTTCCATTTCTCACCGACAAACGGATCGGCCGTGACGGCCGATTTTATTTCTCACCGAGTTTTTGTCGGTCGTGTGCGTTGAAGTATGGCAATCAGTACGTTCCATTTTTGACCTACAAAAAATCGGCCACCGATTCTCGGTCGTGTGCGGGAGCCCTTATCTGGGTACTGAAGAGTCGTTAATTACAGCGATTACAGTTTACACAAAAAGTACATAGGTAGGTGCTATAATAATGTAAAATGCTTAGTTAAGGTTCAACGCAACATTTTAAGCCAACGATTCTGTTTTGGTAATATCGTTCAATTTACCACAAGTAGGTAACCCCCTGGACTTACGGCTTAAACTGCCACTGCACCGACTTATCTGTTCAAGCGACGGAGTCTCTGCCTTCCATCACATTACACCTTCTAGTCTCTGTAGTCTAGTGGTTAGAGCGCTCGGCTCTCGATCCGGAAGTTCTAGGTTCGATTCCCGGTGGGGACACTGTCTAACAAAAATCCCTTTGTGTGACCTCCCCAGTTTGGTTAGGACATTGCTGGAGGAATCACCTGATTTTCCGAAAAGTTGGATGATTCCGTGCTTCGGAAGGCACGTTAAGCTATTAGCCCCGACTACAACCTCGGATGTAGTCGTTAATGGGCCATGTCAGAGGCCTTTGGCGGCTCAACAAATCTAACACCACGGTTTGTGAGGTCGGTCATTCACCTTGCACGATATGATGATGATAACATTGTGTCACTTTGGTGTTACTTGGAGTAGTAGCGTCGTTAATTATATTCTAACCAATTGTCCGCCTGAACCTTGGCCTAAACAAATAAGCGACAATAAAAACCCACGCCCTCTTTTAGATATGTGCGAATGTACAGGGTTGATATAATAACTAAACCACAGATTAAATTAATTTTTTTTTTTTGGTTTCATTCTTCCTTTCGGAAAGGCAAAGAGTACAAAGCCCATACAGCCCATACATGTCTGATGTGTTTAATCTTTCTTTTTGCTCCCCTCGTAAAGCGATAGTGAACTTTACGAAGGAAAATGTTCGTGATTTTTTGGGACAACACAAACAGGGCTTAAACACGAGATCACTTGAAATCTTCATCAGCTGCGCACTCCGTAGTAAATTAACTGCATAACACACTATCTTTATTATCCACTAAATCATTAAATGCACAAAAAAACAAAATTTCAATTAAGCAGGCAAACGCCCATGTCGAGTTCCCGCCAAAAAAGTCCCACAGATTAAATTAAATAATAGTAAACTAACGTTAACAGATCCGACACTCCCAGGCGGGGTGCCGGCAAATTTTAACCTTACGGTCTAAGCATAAAGTCGGTACTTGCAGTGCACCGCTTAGGACACGTTTTTAAATCGCGGGTGATCGCGGACAGGTGGGCTAAAGCGATGATTTTGTGACTGAGCGAGATGCAAGTAGGTATGTAATATTGTTCAATCAATGCAAATAAATACTTACTTAACTATTTTGCCGCCATGTCAGAAACGTAAAATCGACTGCCTCACCTTGGTCTTACCCAGTCGACTAGAGTGCGGAATGTCACAGGCCTGCCTCCTAAATCAATATGAACTTTGAATAGGTATTCATTCATACACTCTTCTTTTTCACCTGTGGTAGGTAATAGAAACCATTTCAAGTGTGTTTCCCGCCTGTTTTGCTCACTTCTACGAAAACTTTTTCGTTGAATTTCTTTGACCTTCATGATATTGCCTTTATTCTGGAGTAGTGCCCAATGGCACAAGGTTTCTTCAGGCCCCGTTATAATGCAGGGTGTAAGGGCCGGTGTGACGAGTCAACAAAACTGAACAACTGCAATACCATGTTTTGTGCAAATAAACGATAATCTAATCTAATCAACTTTCCTAAACAAACATTTTTGGGAAATGAAAAAAAAATTGATCTCGCCATACAAATTGCTCACTCTGACGGAAAAGTTTGTATGGATAATTTTTTTGAAGTTAAAACTTCTTTAGCGGCGCTTGGCACTTTTTTAGATGGGTAAAAAATGTTAAACTCGCGTCAGATCCGTAGCCTGATCGAAAAAGCGTCATAACTGTCAACCGTATTGTTATTACAATACGGGTTTTTATTCAGTGACATCAATCAAGTACGCGAGCAATAACGCGATTGACCCTTACAAAAAGCATAATATTCAAAAATGTAAGTTTTCACTTCTGCCGGCACTCCCGGAGTGCAACCCGTCCTTTTTGTTAAATGTTTCTTTGGGAAAGTTTCATTAACTGAGCACGCCCTTTCAGTTTCCGGTACACCGTCGCTTACACCCTGTATTTCGACAGCCTAAAATCTCTTGAAAACAGGGTTACCCATAGAAATATAATAATAATAGAAATAGAAGGGAGATTCATGAAAATATGTGTCACAAGGTAGGTATTCTGACATCCATTCAGTCATTGTTATTACTGCAGGACCGGTTCCTAATACGGACCAGTCTTTCGAAAATCCTGTTCCCAATGCTAAATAGAATTCAAATCTAGCGCTGCTGGCGCTCCTTATTGACCAATCATCAAAGCGCACTGGCATCCATTGCATTATGAAGCGCCATATCGTGAGTGTTCCTGTAAACTCTGTGCGTGTAACGACGTGTCGGTCAATTACGATAATTGGTTGGTGTTATTTTGTCTATCTCAAGTGTTTCTTTTTGTTTTACACGCAATTAAGAAATGTAAACGAAACAATTAACATTAAGCCGTAGATTCTGAAGATGAGTTATCGAAAATACTGTTTTTTTTGTCAGTTGTGATTGGTTTTTTTTAAGATGGCGATGTGCCTAAGAAGGTACCTCATTGCCACCAAATAAGGACCGGACCTCAATAAGTGTATAAAACTGTAAAAGACTTGTTGCCGTAATTCGATGAACTCGAATTCAACTGACTTACTCACATACTACTTACAGTTACTATTATGTACTGCTATCACTACTTACATAATTTACTTACGGAGTTTCCTAGGTCCATGATACTTTATTATAATGTTATTTTTTGTAGTCCAAATAAGGCCCACTGCCATAAACGTGGTTCTTATAATCCTAATAAGGCCCAAGGGCTATGATGGAAAAATGTCCTAAATTTGTAGCTTTTGTGCTAAAAACTATTTTAATCAGAAAATAGCATTACGAATCCAAACTGAGTTTTATTAAAATAATTTAATCAAGCATATTTTTCTGTATTTAAGTTTCTATAGTCTTTATAACAACCATCACGTAATTTTTTGTTCATTTATAGATTAGTTTTACGGTAATAACAAAAATAATTGTAACTATGGTTCACTCAATTGAAATAAAATGATGTGGTTTTGGAAATATCTAAGGACTAAAAATGCCCCTTATTGAGATCACCTATTCCTAATAAGGTCCATTGACGAGCTTTTTTTAAATCAATTTTGTGGTTTATTGACTGTTGATACACGATTTTTGTTCAATGTTTTTAGTTCAAATATAAGCAATTAGTGTATTTTGGATGTTTTTAAAATTGACATACTTCTTAAATCAAATTTATAAGGATTTGATAAAACGTGGTCCTTATTGGGCGAACTTACCTCAGGCGTCTTTCGGTAAATTTTGTATAAGGATGTCAAATCACGTTTGAAGATTTGACATTTCAACTTGAGACACAATGGCAGATTTCATCCCATAGTAAAATAAATTAGTACATTCAATCTATTCCGGGCGGAGCATTTTCAGGGTTACCTTACGATGCCTACATAAAGCTGTTACATAAAATTTAAACGGTGATCCAATTAAAATTGCTTCAATTTGAAACTTCGTACCAAAGTTTATGTGAATTGACATTTGTTTGGTATCTTTCACGTAATCATTTTGTGCGACAATCGTGTAACCTATAACCAAACGATTTATAAAAATACCAGTGTTACGTAATTCGAGACAACCCTTTATAATATATGTTACTTACACGTTTTCTGGACTGCGGTTCCAGAATCAATATTCCAAAAAAAAAATAAAAATAAAAATCTGTTTTGAGCATGGGCCTAGAGCACAGAGCTCTGAAGCGCATGCGTCTTGCTCTACATCTAGAGACGAATTCTTTATGTCATTCAATACAAATCAGTGTTACCATTTACTAAAACTAACACGTTTTCCACACCCACACTACTAGCGTCATTTGAGTGCGATAAACATACTATTATAGTACTATTATTGCGAGAGAGTAAGATGCAAAAAACCAGTGACAGCGTCTATGGCAACGAATGTGTTTATGATGTGCATTCAAAATAAGCGCCTAAAAAAATTGGATAGTATAACTCTTCAATAAGGAACCAAATTTTTTTACTATATTCGCTTCTATGGGGGGGTGCGCGCGCAGGCGAAGTGGCCCTATCGTTGTTCTGTGGCCTAGGGCCAAGCGGCTTTCAACAATTGCAAATACTATATTGCGTGACAGCTAATGTCAATTCGGTACAATGCGCGCAACGAAAGAAGAGCCCTGTCAGTTGAAAGTAGAGGGGTTTCGCGCAGGTACAGCCTAGCGTCCTTCCCTACTTGCCGCCAAATTGGCCTGCGAACTGTCTTCTGCGCAGGTTAACCACGTGATCCGTCAAGGCTCTTCTTTCGTTGCGCGCATTGTACCTACATTATTTATTCTACTTTATAGCGTTTGCGATAACAGAAAGCAACTTGTTTCAGGGCCATGGTACTTTCCCGGCCTGCCTTCAGTTGCTTATATAGGGTGCTTGTGAAATATATGCCACCACTGCAAGGGGTGTTTCTACCCATGAAACTGAACAACTTTCCCCAAGGAACCCATAGTCAAATTTCAAAAAAATTTGGACTTCCCATACTAAGTTGGCCGATCAGCTGATCGAGTTCGTTTGAGAGCCATTTTTCTTTTGAGATTTGACTATGGGTTCCATAGGGAAAGTTGTTCAGTTTCATGGGTAGAAACAACCCTTGAAGCGGTGGCATATATTTTAGAAGCACCTTATATTAATTACAAAGGTTCCGTGTTCGATTCCTAGGTGAGCAAAGTATTCGAATGATCCAAACAGACCAATCTACCTTTTATCTTAACCACCTTTTACCTTTCATCTTTGAAGGTGGTAGGGCTTTTGTGCAAAGCTTTTTCTGCCGTGAAGCAGCAGTGTTTGCACTGCTACACACCATCTTAGTTCTTATGGTGGGCAACGTGCTTTGCTGTTTTGTTAGTTTCAATTATGCTACTAAGACAGTGGGCGCTATGGGCGGTGGTGACCACTTACCATCAGGTGGCCCACAAGCTCGCTTGCTCACTTGTAACATAAAATAAAAAACTTCATTGTTTGTCCTCGATATATCGGTGATCGAACCCACACCTACACACAGGGCAGTCCGTTCTTGTCTTCATAATTTAGGGTGCGACCCCATTAGGCTCACAGTTAGCGGCTGACTGACTCTGAGCGGCGTATCAGTCGGCGTAGAGAGCTGACTGAGCCGTCGACCGCGAGCATCGTTCGCAGCGACTTAGCTGCTCACTGAATGAATCCGCAAGCGAAATGCCGCAAACTGCGTACACTGAATACGCAATGAATGGACACTCCGTTTAAAATATACAGCGTGATTTTTTATTCACCAGAAAAAAATTAAGGGATGATTTGCCCATGAAACTGAACTGTTTTTTCCTAAGGAATATACTGCGAAATATGAAAATCATTTTTTCTTGGGAATTAACGTATTACATGACCTCCCAAGAACGGTAACGTTATTATACAGCGTGTAACGGAAAGGTGTGATAATACTAAAGGGTGTGAATCTGCCCATAAAACTGAACAACTTTTCCCAAGGAACACAGGTCATAGAACAAAATAAATTTTTAACCTCCCATAGAAACTGCATCAGCTGATAGCGCATTTTGTATGGGAGGTCATTTTTGGTTTTTCGTATTTCGACCTATGTTCCTTGGGAAAAGTTGTTCAGTTTCATGGGCAGAATCATCCCTTAATTTATTTTTCTGGTGAATAAAAAATCGCGCTGTATAGGGAGGCGAGCTAGAAGCAAACAGTTAGCCGCTCACTGTGAGCCTAATGGAAACACGCCCATTATCTACAATGTATAATAATAGTTTAAGATACAAGTTCTGTAAGTAGGGTTATTACAAACGAGTTGACGTTTTGTAAGCCCGAGACGAAGTCGAGGGTTTACCGTCGGCACGAGTTTGTCACAACCCTTACGGACGTGTATCTTACGACGTTTTTCAATACATTTGTGAGAAAACAGGTATAAGTAATACACTTGGTAAAGGAACCAACCAAACCAGGGGTACAGTCAGCCTCTTGTCGATTTATGGTCTCCTGGTACTCTCTATTTTATTTTAAATATAGGTAGGCAGTCGTCACCCAAGTAAAAAGTCACCACTGTAGTATTTTTACAAAATAATTTTATGATTAGAGTGTAAAAACTCCTTGGTATTATACTTTTTTTACTTACCGCACTAGTTCGCAATGTTTACGTCCTTGTAAGTACGTTGTAAATGTATTGAAAAAGTTTTTGTTCTGTTGCCCAGGAGTTGGCGAAGTACGAACCACCAGCGTCGTCTTTGCCGCCGGTGTCAAGCGCACTCTACCTCTCTACCTGCTCAGTCGACGTGGCAACAACTCAAGCGAACGAGGTACGTAAGGGCTACCGTTAGATGGGTATCGGTGATAATGTAGTGAAGTAGGAACCACCAGCATCGTCTCAGCCGCTGTTGTTGAGATCAGTCTACCTCTCTACTCTAAAAGAAGACGAAGCGAGTCATCATCATAACATCCCATAATACGTCCACTAAAACGTGCGTTTTTTTCGCAGGGATGCCTGTCACCAGATAAAGGTGGATCGTTTCAGTCGGTGTACTCCGCACCACCGGAGCCAAGGGAGCGGCCCGCAAGTCTACAGTTAGAACTGCCACTTGCGTCGGTGAGTTGATTTACTACCAAAACTCGCCGTTAGATGGCGTGAACTTTGGTAACAACAAGTTTTTGGTCGAATTTTGACCTCGATCTGGTCTTGAGGACAAAGATGAGGTCGACGATGGCACGAGCTTGCCCAGAAGAAGCCAATTCACTCGCGACTTGGGGAGAAGGATGCAGCTATGAGAAAGAAATAGGCGTGTGGATTTTTCACAGGTCTACGTCACTTACCGTTCGATGTCACGCAGAACGAGGGGACGGACCATCTTTTAACTATTTTTGAAACGATTTCTTACTTACAACCACGGAATCTTTTTCGTTCAAAATGGACTTAGTGTTTCCTATTTAGGCTTGGAAGCTAATGAACGAGGTTTAAATTAATTTTATATAGTGATTGATTGTATTGTTTTTATATGAGGGGTGTGTAGCTAGATTACGCATGATTGATATTAAAAATTGATAAAATTACTGGTGGAGCCTTAAGGAAATATTTATAGGGCTGCTATGGTTTACAACTATTATTTATGTCCAAAAGCGTGACAGATTTATGTCGTTAAGGTGCTACCTGCCGTCAACTAGCGCCCCCATCAGTTAAAAGTATTGCTTATTAAATACAAAACTTATCAAAAATCCAGAAAGACAAATTAAAGTAAAGGTACCCTAGTTTATTCTGAAAAATATAGATCACCGTAGTTACAGTTAAATAAACTGCCAACTGCCGGTATTTCACTGGGACGCCATGGTGGCGCGACTGGTTGCGCTACTGGTGTCCGTAAATAGACACCAGAGTCGCTACCAATTTGGCGGCGCAACCAGTTCGGCTGCTGGTCGCGCTACCACTCCCAGTGAAATATAGCCCTTAATACTGTGGCCGCAGGGTGTGTCTTTACTGGTGTCTTGTTACGGACACCAGTGGCGCAACCAGTCGCGCTGCCAGTCGCTCTACCAGTGTCCCAGTGAAATACCGGCCTAACTACTGTAAACTTTATTTTACAGAGTAGGTTATAAATAAACAATGGTACCTTTACTTCATTCTATCTTTCCGGATTTTCGATAAGTTTTGTATTTAGCGACAAATATTTTTTTTATCTGATGGGGGCGCTAGTGGACCGCAGGTAGCCCTTTAAAAAGTATAACCTGTGCTAAGGTACTAGCTTCCTTCCTAAATGACACCAGATAAGTGTGATGTACAACAATTTATAACTATTAAGTGGATGTAGAAAAAATTATGTTGTTTTAAATTGTAACAGCAGGTAGGTGCGTACCTATCCGCCATGTCGCCGACGGAGCAGGAAGAGGACTCGCTGCTGACGTTGTCGTCGGTGACTGCGCGCCCTCTGTTGGCTGCCTCCAGAAAGCTGAGGCCGCCGCCTGACAGCAGCGCTGAGTAAGAGCATTTTTTTAATTAATTGGCAATCATCAACCCAAATTCGGGGACATTTCTGCCAGTGTCGTGTTCTAGAATAAGAATAAGAATAAGTTTATTACAAAAGAATTACAGTACTTACAATTACAGTGATTGATTATACAATAAGTGTTAGATTATAGAATTACTCAGCGGACCCTGCACTAAGCAAAGCTTGTATCGCAGGGACCCGAATAACTATTACCCGTCTACAATATTTCTGACAAAGCAAAACAAAATTTACAAGATTATATACTTACATTTACAATGACAACAAATAATATTAATCTAAACCAAAAACACTGATGATCGCAAGAGGAACACAAAACAATTGATAGAACGAAAAAAAAAACTATCAAAAAGTTTTTTTTTTTAAGCTTAAAATTAAATTAGTTATGTATCTGACATACAAGTTAAAACACAGATCTGAGTGAGTGAACAACATTCAACATTTCTGAACATTCTTCAGTTTTTATAAGTAAAAAATATGGCGAACTGCCGCCAGTGTCGAGTGGGGGAATTGTTCATTGCTCCCCCCGTAAAGCGATAGTGGGTTCGCATTTTCTATATTGTTGAGTATTTTAGGGTTCCGAACCAAAATGGTTAAAACGAAACCCTTATAGTGCGACATCGTCTGTATGTCACACCCTTAGATTATGAATAACGGCAGCTTCTTATGTCTATGGTCACACCTGTATATCTCAGCAACCGCTAATGCTATCGACTTGAGTAAATCAAAGTAAATTGATAAGGTTAAAAGTAGGTAACAAAGTAAAGTTGAAGTTGTAAAGTAGGTACATAAGTGTTTATGTCGGTGCGCTTGGCAAAATTTCGCCATCTAGGCAAAGAGTATACATCTAGGCGAGCGAGTAGGTATGTGACGTCACATACCTACTCGCTCGACTAGATGCCTAGGTGACGTTGTAAACTGTACCAAATTCGGTTCTGAAAAAATCATCTTAAATCAATTCACGATAAGGTACTTTAATCTCTGTTAAACACTTGATCAAAAAAATCGTACAAAATAACTCTGGCTATGTCATTGATGCGCAGAAGTCAAAAATGACTTATTTTCTTATGATTTGACTTCTGCGCATCAACTGACATAGCCAGTTATTATGTGCGATTTTTTGATCAAGTACTAAATTTTTTGTAGTAAGAGTTACGTTTATTTTTTGTTTCATAGTTTTGGGCTTTGAATAGGAATTCAACTTTATTTCTTATATTTGTAATTTAAAAAAAACAAAACATATACTTTACAACTTTAAACATATAACCTACCTTGTTCTCTAATGTACGACCGACCTTTCAACAAACGGGGCCAGTCTGAAAACCAGCGCGAGGCATACTTTTATGCTTCGCATTAGCTGAGACTGGCACCTTTTGACAAATGTGTTTTTAGGGTTCCGTACCTCAAAAGAAAAAAACGGAACCCTTATAGGATCACTTTGTTGTCCGTCTGTCTGTCTGTCTGTCTGTCTGTCAAGACCCTTTATCTCACGAACGGGTAGAGGTATCAGGTTGAAATTGATGATGAATGTTAAGGTCCTTGGACTACACAAGATCTGAAAATTTAAATTTTTTACAACGACGCAATCAAAAGATATGGCTTTTTATGTGCTCATCTCCATACTTTATGCAAAAACGCAAAACCTACAGGGTACTTCCCGTTGACCTAAAATTATGAAATTTGGCAAGAAGCTAGGTCTCACAGTACAATTAAAGGGAAAAGTCTGAAATCATTAAATATTACAACTTTACTCACAACTAAGAGTAACCAATTGTGGTGAGCTCCCGTTTCAAGAACATTCATATGAGAGAGGGGTCAAATTGGATGGTCTTGGAGGCGATTTTTGTTTTAGTTCTATTTTACAAACGAGAACACTTACAAACTTGAAAATTGGTATGTTTATAGTTCATAAGCTATAAAATAACAACAAATAATAAAATTTGGTCAAGCGCGTGTCAGACTCAAAAAATCTAGCACATTAATTTACTAAAATTTCAACTAATACAATTATGATTATGTGGTGGTACGGAACCCTCAGTGCGCGAGTCCGACTCGCACTTGGCCGGTTTTTTTAGGTATAAGATGTGTCATAGAAATTTCAGGCAATAAAAATGTATTTTTTTTATAATCAGCTAATTACTTGTGGTCGTATCACATTATTTCTGAACCTACCGCTAACGGCAAGATATTTGCTTTATGTAAACAGCCGCTGGTGGCTGTCTAGACACTTTCTAATTTTATTACAGCAGTATAACTCCACCCGATGGAGGCTACGGCTGGGTGGTGGTACTTGGAGCGTTCATGGTCCAGTTCTGGGTTGCTGGGTTGTTCAAATCCTACGGCGTACTCTATGTAGAGATTATGGAGACCTTCCCTGACTCCTCGGAGTCTGTCGCCTCTTGGATTCCAGCTGCTTTGTCAACGCTGTGCTTGGCTTTGGGTAAGTAAACATATAGTTCGACTTTTAATTAGTTCTTGATAGAAAAAGGTATGAATGTACTCATAATACTGAACAACTTTCCCCAAGAAACATAGGTCGAAATACGAAAATCAAGTTTTGACCTCCCATAGAAACCGCATCAGCTGATAGCGCATTTTGTATGGGAGGTCAATTTGGTTTTTCGTATTTTGACTTATGTTCTTTGGGAAAAGTTGTTCAGTATCATGAGTACATGTATATCTTTTGCTATCAAGAACTAATTAAAAGTCGCCCTATATACAAGGTGTAACAGAAAGGGTATATCGACCCTGAAGGATGTGATTCTGCCCATGAAACTGAACAACTTTCCCTTAGGAACATAGGTCGAAATACGAAAATTTTTTTTTATCTCCCATACAAAATGAGCAATCAGCTGATTCAGTTTCTATTTTTTCGTATTTCGACCTATGTTGCCTTGGGGAAAGTTGTTCACTTTCATGTGCAGATTCAAATACTTCAGGGTTGATATACCCTTTCTGTTACACCCTGTATATATCACACAGGACAGTTTTATTTTGAAATTAGCAGTAAGTTTGCATCACGTTTATCATGAAAACTGATTGAAAGTTAAAAACCTTGTTGCCAAGATATTTTGAAGACTTTGGGTGCTTACGAGTACAACTATATGACAATTCTAATTGCGTATATGAAATTGAACTTGATCTTGTTTGATCATTTTGGTTATGTTAGACGCTCACATGAATTTAACGCTGACTGTATACTGCGTACAAAATAACTTTGTCCGTGACTGTTAATGCGCAGAAGTCAAAAAATGAGTCGCGGGGGTGAGCGCGGCTCCCCCCAGGGGGCGAGCGAATCGTTCATTGGCTCTCCGCCTGTCACCCATGCGCGGAAAATAACCGTCATGGACAAACTTGTTCTGAACGCGCGTTACCTATGTTTTTAGCAGAATACTGCCTGTAACAACTTCGCTGATTACTCAACGCCATCTAGTTTTATACCTCTCCGGGTTACGATTTCTACACCATGATTGTTTATTCACCAAAAAAAAGGTTGGAGGTAGGAAGGTAGGTCGAAGTATGAAAAAAACATTTTGACCTCCCATAGAAACTGAATCAGCATATTACAGCATATTAACTGCCAAACAGCATGGCAGTTTGCTGGTAGTTGAATTACTGCGCTTCGCTCTATAATAGCCGCCTCAACATTAAAATATCATCGCGTGAGCAAGCTAAGCTACCCGCCAACAGATGGCGCTGTAGGTTTCTGTCTAAAACGCGTAGGTATTTTAAAAAAGGCTTCAAACACAGGGAAAACGAATTTTCGATTTTCGTCCCCGAAACAGAAAGAAAACAGAAAGGGCGTGTTCAGTTAGTGAAACTGAACAACATTCCCTAAGAAACATTTTTGGGAAATGAGTAAAATTTTTGACCACTCCATACAAATTGCTCACTCTGATCGAACAGTTTGTATGAAGAGGTCAATTTTTTTTTTCCAAAAATGTTTCTTTGGGAAAAAATTTCAGTTTCGTTGACTAAGCACACCCTTTCAGTTTCGTACATCGTCCGTTACACCCTGTATATACAAATACGTGGGACACTCAGAAATATTTGCGACACTAAAAAAAATTGTTCTACAGGTACATATATTTTTATTAAATCTTTTCAAAGTACTCTCCACCAGCCTCTATACAAAGATTCATGCGTCTGAACCAGTTTTCAAAACACTTTTTCCAGTCCGCCGTAGACACCTCGTTTACAGCCTGCTCGAACGCAGCCAGCGCATCTTCCGGCGACGAAAATTGTATCCCCTTGAGCTGATTTTTTATTTTTGGAAATAAAAAGAAGTCACACGGTGCTAGATCAGGGCTGTAAGGAGGGTGACCCAGGAGTTTGACTGGTGTGCTGTCCAGGAAGTCCCTCGTTTTGAGCGCACACACCACAGGCGCATTGTCGTGGTGGAGCAGTAGTCCGCGGAGCCCTGTGTTTGGTCGCTTGTTGCTCACAACAGAAAAAACTTCTGGTAAACATTTGGTAGTATACCATTCGGCGTTGATGCTTCTTTGATCTCGTAAGGGAATTGAGGCCAAGTGGCCAGTCAAATTAAAAAAGCTGGCGATCAAAATCTTCCCCCCGCTTCGAGATCGCTTCACTTTGGTAGGCGTTGGTTCATTTTGAAACACCCAAACTGTCGACTGGCGCTTGGTTTCTGGATCGTATTGATAAATCCAGGACTCATCACCTGTTACGATGTCGTAAACACGCCGAGACGAGCCTGCTTCAAATTTGTTCAGCATATCACGGCACCATTCCACCCGGGCCTGCTTCTGAGCGTCGGTGAGGTAGTGCGGCACCCAGCGCGATACTATCCTCCTCACGCGAAGATGCCCGTGTAGAATCTCGTGAACGCTTCCCGATCCAATCTTTAATATGTGCTGAATCTCCTGATATGTAATTCGCCTATTATCTTGGATTAAATTTTTCACTGCTAGCACGTTTTCTTCCGTAATAGCCGTCAAAGGGCGACCGCTTCTTTCTTCATCCCCCAAGGTTGGTCGACCGCGCCTAAATTCGTTATACCAACGATACACGGTTGCCTTGGAGGGGCCTTCATCCATAAATGCCATTTGAAGTCTATCGAACGATTCATCCGGTTTCAGGCGACACTTGAAATCGTAAAAAATCATAGCTCTAAAATGTTCCCGGCGCAGATCCATTTTTCAGTAAGACACGATACTTTGAATTGGCTCGCAAAAAATGTGGAGGGAAATTTTGAAAATGGAACACACATATTTTTACTTACACGTAATCATATTTTCGAAAAAGATTCTGACCGGCCAGTCTCCCATATATAAAAACTATTTTTCGCAATACTTTCTGAGTGGCCTGGTATTGCTTGTTTAATGGTATAGGATATGATTTTATACCTGCAGCGCCACTGTCATCAGCTCTTTGTGAGAAGTACTCCTGCCGCCTGGTGGTGTTCATCGGGGGTCTGTTCTGCGCCACTGGGCTGGCTCTCAGCTTCCTCAGTACGCAGCTGCTCCATCTTCTACTCAGCTTTGGGGTCATGACAGGTAAACAAGCATTATAGGCACTAAGCCACAGCCTTATGCCACACTAGTTTACTAATATTATATGATCTGTGGCTACACAAACCACTACCCTACTATATATGTATGTATACATATGTGTGTATGTATTATATAATGTAAATATATATAAGTATATATTTATTATTAATTTATATTACACTAGTGTGTGTATATGTGTGTGTATTTATTTACCTATGTTGCTTATTGTTATTCATTAACTTAATTATATACTATATTACGTATTACTATGTTTAGTTTACTATTACATTCATTTTAAATTTTTCGTGGCAATGGTTATCACATAATTACTTGCAGACTCTGAAAATGTATTCCTGTCGTCAAAGGTTGCCTGTAAGAGATCGCTTGCAGCGATAAGGCCGCCTTTGCCCACATTAGGTTAAGCTGTCCGTGTATGTTTGTATTTTTCTTTTATGTGAGCAATAAAGTGTACATCTATCTATCTATCTACCCGGAACACTACATACATCGAGCGCAATTTTAAATGCGAAGGTCGCGTAGGCTCGCGTATTCACCACTAAAGACCCTCAGAAGGAGCACAAGAATCTCACGGGCGGGTCCGTGCGGGGATGCGGGGTGGATTGCAAGGGGGGCGCAGAGTAGCCAGATGGCCGGGACTCACCGGGATAGGCCCGGAATAGGAGTGTATGTCCCGGGTTCCGGTATTCTCGAAAATGTCTCGAAATGGCTGAGATAAGCATAATCGCACTATATCGCGCGCCTTGCTTACTGAGCGAGTCATCAATCAGCCAATAGCGACTTAGCCGGCCGATGCTTTGGCTTTTTGTGAACGTATTTTTGTTTCATGTTAAACTTATGGACAAATGAACTGAACCCCATGTCCATGAACTTGTTAAGGCGGAACTTCAGATAAGATTAATTTATAACTTATCTTGTTCTGAATTTATATTCATGTTAGGCGGCCCAAACAGCCAAAAAAAACTGTGTTTCTGTCTTTATGAGCGGTCTTGTTTTTTAGTATTCGACACAGCAAATCTGGCCACCTTAGCGGAGAGTTATAGCGAGGGAGACCCTCGCTATTCATGAAGAAGGGAAAACCACTTATTACAGTACTATCACTTTATTATAATATATCACAATACAATTCAGGTTACCGAGAAGACGCGGATCAAAATCTTTCGGTCCTACATAAATAAACACCGTAACACTAACAATACCGAGTTGCAGTATCCCAGTGCCGCCATCTAGCGGTGGCAGTAGTGGGCACACTACAGAGTGTCCGTTCTATATGATAGTACTATTACTTTGTACTGTGCTGATGGGAAATCAGCTTTATCCCGACACCTCATCATATCAGTCGAAAGATGTCCACTGCTGGACATAGACTTCCCCTAAAGATTACCATGACTCCCAATATTAATGCCAGGGCCTCGTTAAGAGAGCCCTAGCCACTACTTTGACTAAAACAAACTTTAAAACTCTACAACTTATATATATATATATATTTATTCAAGTACGAGTAGTTGTAACAAAAAGCTAAAGTACAATGCGTCAAAAAGGTAAAAAAACAATGAAATATATCAAAAATAGAAAAATAATAAAGCACGCTAAAAACGAATAAAGAGTATCTAAAAAGAGGTGTCGCCAACATGGCACCCCGCGGTGTGAAACACCAGTTTAAGTGGCGACAGTGGGAAAAGGGGCCAGATTCTTAACAGGCCGCCTCAGTATTCCTGCCTTCGTGGCTACATCTGCGACACGAACAGTGCCTCTGCGCCCAGGTCAGACCGCCACAATTCTCCCTCGGGGCCAGGTACCTCTGGGCAGGGACCCATCAGCAATCAGAACAAGATCCCCGATCTTCAATTGATGTTTTGGTTGAGGTGGTTTTGTTCTTCTCGGAATTAATAAAGGTAAAAAAAAAAAATGAAAAAAAATGATGAAAAAAAAATTATCAGCCAGCCTCAAACCTTTTTTCCATTGAGTTCGGCTCTGTAAATCATCCTCTGACAGGGGTCGTAGTGGTGGTTCGTTGGTTGCTGACCCTATTGTAACCCTGCGCTGCTCGCATCCAGCGGCTTCCCGCTATCTTGACTAGATCGTCGGTCTAACTTGTGGGGAGCTGCCCATACCACGTCTACCGGTTCGTGACTCTCTAGAACCTTTACCTTTACTTTAACCGGTTCGTTTTGCGATGTGCCCTGCCCACTGCCACTTTAGCGATTCTCAGGGCTGTGTCGGTTTAGTTCTTCTGCGGACCACTCATTATCTTTTATCCCCGACACCTGTCATTCACTTTTTATCTTGTTTTAGGTATCGGCGGAGGTCTTTCCACCACACCAGGGATTGTCATCGTATCTCAGTACTTTGATAAACACAGGTCAGTACGTCGAAATAGCTTAGCATCCAACATAAATCGGTGCCAATCTTGAGAACAAAGATAAATAAGGTCGACGATGGGACGAGCTTGCCTAGAAGAAGTCTATTTATTCACTCGCGACTTGAATAAATTCGAATTATATGAATTCGGGAACACAGACGCAGGCAGAGAGTTTCACTCTAGCAGTGCGCATTATAAAAAAAAAAAATACAAAATCGTTTATTATACTGTCCTAAAAGAAAACTGTACTGTTATAAAAGATGTTTCAAAGCGCTTTCTGCGAATGTGTGGAAACCAAATGTCGGTGATATTATGCGGTGTGTCTGGACTCCCAATGGTAGAAGGGGAATGGTGGAATAAGCTCATGGAGCTCTTGAGCGCACTCTCCGAAGAACAATATGTAAAAAACCGACAGACATGCAACTTTGCAACCTGAGCAAAGTTTTTATGCAACAATTTTAATTTTACAGAGCTTTAGCTAATGGAATCTGCGTCAGTGGCACTGCAGCCGGCAGCTTCGTATTCCCGATGCTGATCGAGAAACTGGTTGATTCGTATGGACTGCATGGCACTGTGTTGCTCTTAGGTAAGTTATTTCTCAAGTACTTCACGATTATATTACATACTAACTCGTGCCCGCGACTTCGTCTGCGCAGAATTGGACAATTCACACGATATCTTTATAAATTATTGCCTATGTGTTATTTTGATGTATAAGCTATATTATTGTAAGGTTTTATTAAAATCAATTCAGTAGTTTTTACGTGAAACAGTAACAAACATCCATCCATCCATACTTACAAACTTTTATTTCTTTAAGTACCGCGTGGCCTCGTTTTTTTTTTCATTTTATGCAAGCTGTACCTCATTTTGCAAAAGCATGCACAGTGGTAAATCATAGTTGACACTATCGTAGGTCACACAATCGCATGTCCCACATACCTAGATCACACAATCGTAGGTCACTCAATCATAGATCACACAATCGTAGGTGACACAATCGTAGGACACAATCGTAGGTCACACATTCGTAGGTCACACAACACAACCGTAGGTCACACAAAAAAAAGCTACGCACCGTGTCTCGTCTTAGTGTGTTTTCTGTACTTAAAAATATCCTTGTTTAAAGAATACTATTATTACCTAAGTGTGTAATTTTCAAAGAGTTATTTTAATTGATTTTCGTATTGCTAAGTTTTCAAGTCAACATTTTTTTCTTACTATTAAAGGGTATGGTATAATATCTGAATGTGATTGTTATAGGAGGCGGCATGCTTCACGTATGCGTCGCAGCCTGTCTGTACCGGCCGCCGCCATGTTGTCGCGAGCGAGAACGCAGTAACACCCCCGCTACTACCACCACCACGGAGATTACCACGCTGCTGAATGATATACACGAAGGTAAGGCCGAAACACAGGAAGGTAAGACCGAAACATAGGAAGATAAGACCGAGACACAAAAGAAAGTAAGACCAAGACCGCAGTAACACCCCCACTGCTACCACCACCACGGAGATTACCACGCTGCTGCACGATATACAGGAAGGTAAGACCGAGACACAGGAATTTAAGACCAAGACACAAAGGAAAAAATAATTCAATTTGCCTGCGACAACTATACTACGACGTAGCTCGTTACTGTACTACAACTTAGCTCATAACCATACTACGATTTAGCTCCTAGCTATACTACGACCTGGCTCGTAACTGTACTACGACGTAGCTAGTAACTGTACTACGACTTAGCTTGTCACTTTCCCACGACTTAGCTCATAGATATATATACTACGACGTAGCTTTTAACTGTACTACGACATAGCCCTTTACTAAACTACAATGTAGCCCTTTTTAGGGTTCCGTACATCAAAAGAAAAAAACGGAACCCTTATAGGATCACTTTGTTGTCCGTCTGTCTGTCTGTCTGTCTGTCTGTCTGTCTGTCTGTCTGTCTGTCTGTCTGTCTGTCAAGACCCTGTATCTCACGAACGGGTAAAGGTATTAGGTTGAAATTAATACCATATATTAGGATCCATGAACCACACAAGATCTGAAAATTTAAATTTTTTACAACGACGCAATCAAAAGATATGGCATTTTATGTCCTCATCTCCATACATTTATTCAAAAATGCAAAACCTACAGGGTACTTCCCGTTGACCTAAAATTATGAAATTCGGCAAGAAGCTAGGTCTCACAGTACAAATAATGGGAAAAGTCTGAAATCATTAAATATTACAACTTTTCTCACAAATAATGGTAACCAATTGTGGTGAGCTCCCGTTTCAAGAAAATTCATATAAGAGAGGGGTCAAGTTGGATGGTCGCGGAGGCGATTTTTGTTTTAGTTCTATTTAAAAACGGGAACACTTACAAACTTGAAAATTGGTATGTTTATAGTGCATAAGCTATAAAATAACAACAAATAATAAAATTTGGTCAAGCGCGTGTCGGACTCAAAAATCTAACACATTAAGTTACTGAAATTTCAACTAATACAATTATGTTTATGTAGTGGTACGGAACCCTCAGTGCGCGAGTCCGACTCGCACTTGGCCGGTTTTTTTTAAACTACGACGTAGCTTGTAACTGCACTACGACCTAGCCCGTAGCTATACTACGACGTAGCCCTTTACTAAACTACGTCGTAGCTTGTAACTGCACTACGACGTAGCTCGTAGCTATACTACGTCGTAGCCCTTTACTAAACTACGACATAGCTCGTAGCTGTACTACGACGTAGCCCATTACTAAACTACGTCGTAGCTTGTAACTGCACTACGACGTGGCTCGTAGCTATACTACATCGTCGCCCTTTACTAAACTACGACGTAGCTCGTAGCTGTACTACGACGTAGATCGTAACTGTACTACGACGTAGCTCGTAACTGTACTACGACGTAGCTCGTAACTGTGCTCGACGTAGCTCGTAGTATCGCTTCTACGACGTAGCTAATAGTATGTATACAACGTGTAGCTTACCTACATCCATTGTAAAACCTGTATGTAGCGAATAATATTGTTATCTCTTTTCAGGAAAAACTGAGACGGGCTCCACGAAAGACAAGGACAACAGGCTCCTCCATCTTTTTCAAATGGACAACGAGTTGACTCTTAACCAGAAGAACATATTACTATCAGAGGAAAGGAAAACCAATTTTATAACGGAAATTATGCATCCCAGTCTTATTGAGGTAAGTTGTCTTAAGCTTACAAGTTAAACCATTTTTTCCATTTTTAGGGTTCCGTACCCAATAGGTGAAATAGGGAAAATGTGTTCGATGTCTTCGATGTCTTGTCTGTTAGTTGGCTGTACCGTAAAAGGAAAGGGTACCGTAGTTGAAATTTTCACAGATTATGTATATCTGTTGCCGCTATAACAGCAAAATAAAAAAATAGGGAAGCTTCCATACTAAAAACTTTATTAGATTTTTTGTTTTAGCTTTATCGTAAAAACATGAACACTTACAAGCCTGAAAATTGGTATGTTTACAGTGCATAAGCTACAGAATAACAAACATAATATAAATTGGTCAAGTGCGTGTCGGGCTCACGCGAATTTAATACACTTCTGTGTGACTGCGCGTCCATATTACTAAGACGGTATTATTACCTTAGTGGTACGGAACCCTTGGTGCGCGAGTCCAACTCGCACTTGTGCGGTTTTTATTTTGTAATTTATTTTAAGCTTTTTTTTGTACCTACTGCCAATGTTTCTGTTTCATAGTATAAAGAAAAAAAAAAACTTTTTCACTTCTCATGCTCTGAAAGTGCTTCTTTGTGCAGGATATAGGCTGCACAAAGTCGAATTTTGTGCACTAGGGCATGCAAGTAATCGCGGTGGTGTACGCCCTGCGCGCGGGCCTGCTGCCCCCCCCCCCCCCCCCCCATTCTTCACTAAAGCAGAACAACTCATTCTTCAGTTACATTTAGAGAGTACTTTTACGTTTTATTTCCTCGCAATCAAAGTGAAAAGCAGAGTTTATAACTCGTCCACAAAACCATTTTATCTTCGACATTACTATCAGCCCTCGCTTTCGGCTCGGGCTGGTAAAAGTCTTGGAAAAAAGGTTCGTTTTGTGCACTTGTTGTAAAATCTACTATTTATTTCATTTATTTTCCAAGACTTTCTTTATATGCAAACATAACCTAGCTTAGATTACAAACTTAAAATCCTTTTATCGGGACTATGCGTAGGGGCTTGAATCGCCCTATTCATTCATTTATTTCTTATGAATTTAGATATTGTTATTACTATTATAGTACCATAAAAAATATACAGGTTGTAAGGGAAAGCCTTCCGAATACTGAAAGGGCATGATCAGTCAATGTAACTGAACAACTTTCAGCGAATAAAACTTTCAGGAAATGAAAAAAATATCGGCCTCTCCATACAAACTGTCGAATCAAGTTTGCAATTTTGTATGGAGAAGCCGATTTTTTTTTTCGTTTCCTGAAAGTGTTATTCGTGGGTAGTTGTTCAGTTACTTTGACTGATCATGCCCTTTCAGTATTCGGAAGGCTGTCCCTTACACCATTTATAAATCTATTTTGATTTAGTTCCGTGTATAAAATGAAATTTTTGGCACTTTTTACATCATTTAGCGTTGCGCTATTATATTGCACAATAAAAAAAAAATATTGGGTCCACAAGTTGGTAATAAACGCACTTCTTCTATCTATCATCGTGTCGACGGCAAGACTTATTCTCTTTTAGATCAGTACAGCATACTCGTACTGTAGGGCATGATGCGCATGCTGTGCGGTTAGACCGTAAGGGCACTGCATGTTATCCTACGTCATCTAGTACACGAAATTCGCAACTTTGTAGCGATAGTAGTGGCCTAATAGGTCCACAAAACGTTGGTCTGCCAATCCGAAACCTGGCAGGTTTTGTACAATTGGACCTCTTGGCAGTTTCGCCAGTCCGACCAAATTTGTGGTCCAATCACATCCGACCACATTTGTGGTCCGACTAGCGAAACTGCCAAGAGGATGCAAGGCAGACCTGTTGTTTTTTACTTGTATAGGTACCTTCTATTTCTACGAATAGATTTCATTCGTGTAATCTGTCATTTAACCACTTTTCTCTCCAATTGTACAAAACCTGCCAGGTTTCGGATTGGCAGACCAACGTTTTGTGGACCTATTAGGCCACTACTATCGCTACAAAGTTGCGAATTTCGTGTACTAGATGACGTAGGATAACATGCAGTGCCCTTACGGTCTAGGTGGGACCACAGCATGCGTCTTGCTCTTCATCTAGAGACGAATTCTATATCATTCAATACAAATCAGTGTCACCATTTACTAAAACTAACACGTTTTCCGCACCCACACTACTAGCGTCATTTGAGTGCGATAAACATAGTACTATTATTGCGAGAGAGTAAGATGCAAAAAACAGCGTCTCTATGGCAACGAATGTGTTTATGATGTGCATTCAAAATAAGCGCCTACAAAAATTGGATAGTATAACTCTTCAATAAGGAACCAATTTTTTTTACTATATTCGCTTCTATGGGGGGGTGGTGCACGCGCAGGCGGAGTGGCCCTATAGTTTTATCTCTGTAACGCACTGCACTACGACGACGCTTGCTTAGGCGTATAACAGTGTGCCGAAAATAAGGTCATAGCATTATTCCGTGACAGAGACGATCGTCATGGAGATCTTTAAGGGAGGCCTATGTCCAGCAGTGGACGTCTTTCGGCTGATATGATGATTCCGTGAAACATCCACTGCAGGACAGGGAACTCCCTCCAGAACTCCAGCAAAAATGAGTGGTAGGTACTTTAGAGGGCACCATAGTCAGCTTGCAAGCGTTTCGGCTGGCGACTGCTGTGTGTTACTCTGACACCAGGGTTTGTGAGGTCGGTCATCGACCTTGCAACCCACACGATATGATGATGCTGTGTGTAAAATGGTACGATACACAGAAAGATGCTGCTGCTCATCCTCCGGTCCATAAGCCTTAAGTCGCCTCTTACGACACCCACAGGTAGAGATGGGTAGGTACTTACTGGCACACGAGACACACCATCTTAGTTCTCAGCGTGGGCAACGTGCTTTGTCTTAATAGTATCAAGTTATGCCACTAATAAGACAGTGGGTGCTATGGGCGGTGGTGACCACTTTCCATCAGGTGGCCCACCTGCTCGTTTGCTCACTTGTCACATAAAAAAAAACTATTCTTCGCCGGCACCACATGGACGAAAATAAGGTCTATCCATACAATGTTCAACGCGCTGCCAGTGACTTTCCTGCCTATTAAAGTTTATTTGTTTGTAGGTAGCGGTGAGGCCTCCGATCCATCAAAATTCTGACTCTGAAGATTCCGAAGTTCTCGACGTTTTAGGAGTGGTTGGTAAGTACGCATTACGCAACCTTTCTTTTTTTTATTGTTCTATTTTTGAGGACAGAGATGAGCTTGCCCAGAAGAATTTAAGCCTATTCACTCGCGACTTGAATACATTCGGGTTATATGAATTCGGCAGGACCGCGAGTCATGGAGATCTTTAGGGGAGGCCTATGTCCAGCAGTGGACGTCTTTTGGCTGATATGATGATGATGATGATGAATTCGGGAACACAAACGCAGGCAGAGAATTACAACAACAACCTATTTTATTTATTATACGCTATTTATTTATTATTAATAATTAATAATTTATTTATTTATTTTATATATTTTATTTGTATTACAACGCTTGTCATCACATTTTGCAGCATGTCAAAAGGAATTGGCTAAAGCTGTCAGAAAAAACAAGTTTGTGAAACAATGTTATTCTTTCCGTTAAAATATACTCCGGTTTTACTGTCACGCCCGTATCAAGGGAGTTTTCTAGGTAGAGCCGTCCGGTAAAGTTGTAACAGCCACAGACCACTACAGAAAAAAAAGGACGGGTTGCACTCCGGGAGTGCCAGCAGAACCACGTTACCATTTTTTACCACTAAATATAAAGCGTAATATAAGCGACATATGTTACTTTTCTAGCATTGTTAAGGGATTAATAGATAACCCAGAATTATTGTCTAAAGTATACCTGCGTACTAATTTGTTAAATTTTAGAGAGCGTTCAGTCCTTGACGTACCATTTGCTAGAACGAATTACAGAGCAAACTCGTTTTTTGTAAGAGTCTGTAGGGAAATTAAAGATATACTTAGAACCAGCAACTCAAGTATCAAACGACAGCTTACCAAGGTACTCATTGATAACCTGTAAATTTACCAATAGGTTATTTTACTTTAGTAGAATCCAGCTTTTTTTGTTAAATCCAACTTTTAGATACTTTCTAAGTTTATTGATTGAGTAACTTAATGACTCAATGAATTTTATACTGGTGAAAATTTGTAATTGGCGTAGTTCTTTTCAAAATTATTATATAAAACATTATTGGCTGTAAATTTTCCAAATAAAATAAAATAATAGAAGTGAAAACTTAAAAATCAACGTTGTGCATTTTTGAATATTTTGGAATGGCTAGGGAATAATTTCGCACGAATTGTTTTTATCAGTATAAAAGTACATACAATATTCATTTATTGCGCTATCGTAGACAAACATGACAATTTATATTACCTACATATACGTACCTAGACAATCTTCGTCAGATCTGACGCGAGATCTGACGCGACATCTGACGTGAGTTTAACATTTTTTACCCATCTAAAAAGTGCCAAGCGCCGCTAAAGAAGTTTTCACTTCAAAACTTAAACATCTGACGCGAGATCTGACGCGACATTTGACGTGAGTTTAACATTTTGTAGTTTTTTACCCATCTAAAAAGTGCCAAGCGCCGCTAAAGAAGTTCTCACTTCAAAACTTCACGAGATCTGACGCGACATCTGACGCGAGTTAGAAATTTTTTACCAATCCAAAAAAGTGCCAAGCGCCAAGAAGTTTTCACTTCAAAAACTCTGGTTTTAGTGTCAAGCCCGTATCAAGGGATTTTTTCTTCAGGTCTGCCTCGGGAAGTAGCGAAACTACGTCTTCGGCCCACGAGGTCCTCTTCCATCCTACACTCCGTTGAGGATCTATCAACTGACAGCACATGCGTGTACAAGGCTAGCAGAAAGAAGATTAGTCGGTAAGTATAGTACGCAACAGGTCAGCAGTGCGGGAGAAATGTATGACCAATGAAAATAGAAAAAAAATATATTTGCTACTTTGAGATAGACACACAGAACTATGACAGGGGACCCCAAACTAGGACGCAGCCTGTATCTTGGGAGACCTAAGAAATTTGGCAGGCCATATACAATTAAAACTTGCTTGTAATGCTGCACAAATAATAATTTTGCTGTACAAATAAATTTAGAGCTGCTCAATCAGGATTTTTGCTGTTCAAAATTTGCTGACAAATTTGAATTTGATCACCCGGCTAATTCAAGGTTAGCCGTCTTATTCGGGCTAGCTTAGTCCAGTCAATCTACGAAAGTTTGTATGGAGAGGGTTGCATTAAATGCACTTTAGGGGATAATTTATTAAATTATCGTAAAAAAATTTAAAACCACAGTAAACCCCGTCATAACGTTGATATTCTCAAAACCAGTATAAGGTGAACTCGAGAATAGTACCATCCCATACATACCCGTGGGTTTCGTAAGAGGCGACTAAGGGTTATAAACTGGAGGATGGGCAGCAGCATCCTCCTGTGTATCACACCATCTTACTTACTGCGGTCACCTACAACCGCGGTCCATGTTGCCAGACGTAACGCTGATAAGCGAGGTGACTACGGTGGAGCCGAAATATCGGAAACTCATCAAAAATCCATATCGTGGTAAGAACCCGTCAAACTGTTTTTATAATAGTGACTACGGTACTTCCCCTCCACATTTTTCCAGCAAAAGCTTGAATTCTTGAGGGAGCTCCCTGTCCTTTAGAGGACGTTCCATGGGATGATGATTAAACCAGTTGGCTGCGACATTAACAGAGCCAGTTCATCAGTGATTGCTCTGCGTTCGAGTGTTGCTATTAAAAAAATATTTCCCCCAGTTCACTGTACATCAAGCCGCCCCTAGCTCCGTTGCGGATCCACAACCTCTCCGAACCAGTCATCAAGCAACCGGGCACAGAGCTGCAGATACAGAAGGAAGAGGTCAAGGTTCAGAAGAGAGGATGCGTTGAGAAGATCTCAAGGTAAGTTGACTAGTAAAGTTGCGCGAGAACGAAATGAAACTTGAAAAAAAAAACTTTCGACCTCCTTTACAAAATGTGCTGTCAGCTGATACAGTTTGTATGTGAAATAGATTTTTTTTTTTCGTATTTTGACCTAGACTCCTTAGGAAAAGTTGTTCTGTTTCATGGACTGAACCACATCTTCAGATATCCGGGTTAATGAAAAATTAGGGTGTATAATAATAAGTCCAGATGACCCCCTGAATGGGCACAGCAAACAAGCGAGGCGCAAGTAGTCGTGTGATACCTGCCAACCATGAACGTAAAAGTTTTAGGAAGTTTTAAGCCGGATTTAGACGGAGGAAAATCTCAGGCACCTACCTTCTAGGCAAGACAATATGCACCGTGTAAACAGTTTTTGCCGTGGCTCGGCTGGTTTAGACGACGGCAAAATATTGGCGCCAATACTCTAGGCAGGGCGGTAGGCAAGGTGTAAACGGTTTTTGGCGTGCGGCTTGCCTGTAGACATGAAATAGACCAGCGGCCTATTTTGCGGCGCCAAAACAGTGGTCGCGAACCTGCCATATCAGCTATCAGAATCCAGATGTAAGGAACCTTGAAAATTTGCCCATTAAACAGTCATTAAATTAATATTTTAAAAATATTTTTTCGCAGTTAATAATTAGTTTCAAGATATTGAAGATTTATTTGTATTGTTGTTTTAAAATGCAATTTAGCTACTTTGCTTGTTTATTTTTTTAGTTTGCTTTCAAACAAAAACCACCAGCCGACTACTTGACCGCCAGCCGACCACTTGACCGCCAGCCGACCACTTGACCGTCAGCCGACCATTTGACCACCAGCCGACCACTTGACCACCAGTCGACATCTTGACCATTAGCCGACCACTTGAACGCTGGACAACCACTTGACCACTAGACGACCACTTGACCAATAGACGACCACTTGACCATTAGCCGACCAATTGACCACTAGACGACCACTTAACCACTAGACGACCACTTGTCCATTAGCCGACCACTTGACCACTATCCGACTACTTGACCATCAGCCGACCTCTTGACCACCAGTCGACCACTTGAACACCAGCCGACCACTAGACGACCACTTGAACGCTGGACGACCACTTGACCACTAGACGACCACTTGACCATTAGTTGACCAATTGACCACTATCCGACCACTTGACCACTAGACGACCACTTGACCACTAGACGACCACTTGTCCATTAGCCGACCACTTGACCACTAACCGACTACTTGACCATCAGCCGACCACTTGACCACCAGCCGACCACTTCACTAGCAGCCGACCACTTGACCACCAGCAGACCACTTGACCATCGCCGTATCAATGGCAGAAAAACGACAAAGCACTGGCTCTAAACCAAAAGTATATTTTTTTACGAATGCTTCAATTTACAAAGAACTGTGCACTAATTCTTGAATATCACTGGGTGATTATCGAGACTTTCAAAATTAAAAAAAGCCACGATAAACTCATGAAACTTAAATTATTATGTTGGTAATTTTAAAACCGAACGTTATTTTACAATCAACAAATATGTTTCTTACTTTTGAGAAGTTTAACAGCGCTTATTGAAATTTTAAATTCTCAAAAATCACCCGTCGAGATTCTAGAATTGGTTCCCGCCGACATAGAGGAAAGAAATAATGTTTATTTCCTCTATGCCGCCGAGTACCTACTGCATCACCCCCCCCGCCAGCTTCCCTCGCATCTCCCGCGCCAATTTTTCGGAATCGTGTAAACAAACAGCGGTCATCACAAGCCTGGCGGCAGCGGCGGCGGCGCGGCGGCTCTGTGTAAACGACCGGCTAGGCATGACTACGCGCGGCAGGCAAATTTTTTGCCGTGCCTGAGTTTTGGCGCCTAAATATTTCCGTCGTCTAAATCTGCCTTTATTCATATAGTTCACACACTCACTCGCACACACATACGAGTACACGTATGTATACACTCACAATACAAGTACGCACGCAGACTTGCTAAACACATTTTCACAATCTTATATTTAATTTGGCAAATTACTTTTACTTTATTTTTCCTTACTTTTGCTTTGCTTTTCCTAACTTATAGTAACTTTTTCTAAGTAACTAAAAATAGTTACTCACAAGTTTGTGTCCTACTACAATGTAAAAGATTACGGAAGAGCGGTGCCTCCCGACACAGGTATTATTTACTTACTGGGAGGTTCCAGCAACGCCTATCATTATGTAACATTTGTTATGAAATAAACAATTTTGAAATTAAGTTCGTCTGCGTTAAGAATGCAGTAAGTCATTGGCGCAACTGCAGGGTAAAGGTGTGTTCACTGAGGAGTAAAAATAGAAAAAAAAAAGATATTTTAATTTACTTTTAGGTAACACACAGAGGATACATTGCTTCTTTAGAAAGTCTGCCTTCAATTAATGATTGCGAACTTGTCTTTATAATTGACGGACGAACTATTAGAACTTAGTTATCTTTTTTTTTCGTTTTAGATACCTAGATGTGTCACTACTGAAATCGTGGCGATTTGGCCTGCTCTGCGCTTCCGTGGCGTTAATGTCGTGCGGGTCACCCTACGCATTGTACTACCTCCCCGCTTACACCGTCGCCGTGGGACATAGCAAAAGCGCTGCCGGTAACAACATTTTAAAATTCTTCTCCTTTAGGAGAAGGGCTACATCTTAGTGTTCCGTAGCCAAATGGCAATAAACGGAACCCTTATGGATTCGTCATGTCTGTTTGTCCGTCAGTATGTCACAGCCACTTTTTTCCGAAACTATAAGAACTTTACTGTTGAAACTTGGTAAGTAGATGTATTTTCACACAAAACTAGAAAAAAAAATACAATAAATTTTGGGGGCTCCCCATACTTAGTACTGAAACTCAAAAATTTTTTTGAAGTGAAATCTTCTTTAACGGCGCTTAGAAAATTTTATATGGGGAAAAAATAATAGATTCGCATCAGATGGCGCTTCAGAACTCAGATCAAGTATAAAAATGGATTTGCAACTAATCATACCAAGTTAGAGCAGGCTCAATATATACAAAAGTTCTACATATTTATTTTTTAGGGTATCATATTTATTTTATTACGGTTCACACTTAGAATTTCTGGGTTGCTACTTAGTGTGAGGTATCATCGTAGACGATTACTCTAAAGGCCACTAAACAGTTTAAAACAGACTCAATGTATTTTAGGTAGTTCAGAATTAGCGCTAGGTTTTTAGGGTTCCATACCTCAAAATAAAAAAACGGAACCCTTATAGGATCACTTTGTAGTCCGTCTGTCTGTCTGTCTGTCAAGACCCTTTTTCTCACGAACGAGAAGAGGTATCAGGTTGAAATTGATAACGAATATTAAGGTCTATAAACCACACAAGATCTGAAAATCTAAATTTTTTACAACGACGCAATCAAAAGATATGGCTTTTTATGTCCTCATCTCCATACATTTATGCAAAAAAGCAAAACCTGCAGGGTACTTCCCGTTGACCTAAAATTATGAAATTTGGCAAGAAGCTAGGTCTCACAGTACAAATAAAGGCAAAAGTCTGAAATAATTAAATATTTCAATTTTTCTCGCAACTAATAGTAGCCAATTAAGGTAAGCTCCCGTTTCAAGAACTTTTCTATAAAAGAGGGGTCAAGTTGGATGGTCGCGGAGTTTTTAAAATCAAAGAGTAAAAGCTTTTAGTATATTATATAGTAGATAGGTACGGAACCCTTAGGGCGCGAGTCCGACTCGCACTTGGCCGGTTTTTTTTTAACATTTCTTGAAAAAGACATTTCTTAAAAATAGCGCGTTTCATAAACCCTAAAGCGCCATCTGTTGGGCTTTGGTTAAAGTTAGCCAAGCTCGGTCGTCCCAGTACTGTATTGTCATTCTCTTACCGTTTCAGGTCACCTAGTAGCAATAAGTGCTGTGTTGGACCTCATTGGACGTCTAGGACTTGGCTGGCTGTGTGATCTACATCTGTTTTGCAGAAGAAAAGCATACATTATCAGGTAAGGACATTCGAACCTCACAAATTAGCATTAAGTAATTATTTTGCATCTTTTTTCCACTACGACTTATTAAACTACAAAATAATCGCGGAACATACATGGGCGGGATTTTGATAGGCCTTAGCATGAGACGTCGAATTTTTTCTTTTGGACGCCTATGGGCCACCCTGTACACAATGTTTACACATTGTATGATAATACGAAAAAGTGTGATAATACTTAAGGTTGTGGAATCTGTCCATGAAGCTGACTGAACAACTCCCAAGGAACATAAGTCAGAGAACGGAAATCGATTTTTGACAATCATAGAAACTGCATCAGATCAGCTGACAGCGCAATTTGTATCGGAGGTCAAATTTGGATTTTTGTATTTCGTTTTATGTTCTCTCGGGAAAGTCGTTCAGTTTCATGCGCAGATACACAACCTTCAGTATTATCACACTTTTCCGTTACGCTTTGTACAGAATGTAACAAAAAGGGTATACCAACCCTGAAGGATGTGAATCTGAACAACTTTCCGGAACATTGGTCGAAATACGAAAAAATTTTTATAGTATACGAAAAAAATGTAATAGAATCAGCTGATAGTGCATTATGTATAGGAAGGCAAATTTTTTTCGTGTTTCGACCTATGTTCCTTAGAGGAAGTTGTTCAGTTTCATGGGAACATAGGTCGAAATACGAAAAAAAATTTATCACCTCCCATAGAAACTGAATCAGCTAATAGTGCATTTTGTATGGGAAGGCAAAATTTTTTTTCGTGTTTCGACCTATGTTCCTTAGGGAAAGTTGTTCAGTTTCATGGACAGAATCACATCCTTCAGGGTTGATATACCCTTTCTGTTACACCTTGTATAAAACAAAAACAGATTAGTTCACCATTTATAATTCAAGAACGGGTGAACCGATTTTAATGATCCGTGGTTTGTTAGATTCGTCTTTGCCTGGAATAGCAGAATAACTATTAAAATATCGGAATGATTGACGTGAAAAAAGAAAATACTGTTTAGCCACGATCACACCTAGCTAAATTCAAAGACTAATTCTGCATACATTGCTGGGAGGCTTGGTTATGTTAATTGCAATATCCTTATTTCAACGAGCAATGTATGCCAAATTTGTCTTTGAAATCAGCTAGGTGTGATCGTGGTTTTAGGCGGTATGCAGTTCGCCGGGTCATCTAGTAGTAAATTAAAATAACATGTTTTTTCAGTATTTTGGTTGCCGGCATCGCTGTCCTCACTCTACCAAGTTTGTCATCGTGGTGGGCACTTGCAGTCGCGTCAGGTATGTTTTGTAGGAAATACAGGGGTAGGGTGTAAGGGACTGTGTACCGAAAACTGAACGGGTGTTCAGTCAACGAAATATTTCTGAAAAATTAAAAAAAAAATTGATTTCTCCATAAAGCTCCACTACACTACTCGCGAAGTTGTTTCGTCGAATTACTAGCCGAAGTTGGCTGAAGTGTAGTGGACCTTTTATACATATTACTTACTCTGAACGAACCGTTTGTTTGTATCATCATCATATCAGCCGAAAGACGTCCACTGCTGGACATAGGCCTCCCCTAAAGATCTCAATGACGACCGGTCAAAGCATGTAGTCAGTTGATGTCAGTTTGTATGGAAAGGTCAAACATTTTTTTTATTCCAAAAATGTGTTTTTTGGGAAAGTTGATCAGTTTCAATGACCAAGCACGCCTTTATAGTTTTCGATATACAGGGTGTAAGGGACGGTGTACTGAAAACTGAAAGGGCGTGCTCAGTCAACGAAACTGAACAACTTTCCCAAAGAAACATATGTGACAAATGAAAAAAAAATTGACCTCTCCATACAAATTTCCCACTTTGGTCGAACAGTTTGTATGGAGAAGTCAAAATTTTTTTTCATTTCCCAACATATGTTTCTTTGGGAAAGTTGTTCAGTTTCGTTGACTGAGCACGCCCTTTCAGTTTTCGGTACACCGTCCCTTACACCCTTTATAGGTAAGACTAGAGAAATGTTATTCTTTAACTTAAGAATTAGGCGATGTCCCCACTAGGCTCACTGTGAGCCGACTGACTCTGAGCGGAGTATCGGTTGCTCACTCAATTCATTCCGTCGGCGTAGTGAGCTGACTGAGCCGCCGACCGGGAGCATAGTTCGCGGCGACTCAGCTGCTCGCTGAATGCGTAGAGTGAGCGCTGAATGGACACTCCATTTAAAAAATATAGGGAGGAGTACTAGAGGCAGACAGTGAGCGGCTCACTGTGAGCCTAGTGGGGATGGGGACATGGCCTTAAGCAATAATTGCTTAAGGCCATGTCTCCACCTGGCGTCAGTGAGCCGCTCACTGTGAGCCGACCGACTCTGAACGGCGTATCAAGCCCATCTCTTTACTGTGGCGTATCGGTCGCTCACTCAATTCATTCCGTCGGCGTAGTGAGCTGACTGAGCCGCCGACCGGGAGCATAGTTCGCGGCGACTCAGCTGCTCACTGAATGCGTAGAGTGAGCGCTGAATGGACACTCCATTTAAAATATATAGGGAGGCGTACTGGAGGCAGACAGTGAGCGGCTCACTGACGCCAGGTCGGGCTACGGCCTTATTGTTGGCAAGAATTTAGTAAACGCAGATCCAACAGTCTCAATAGGTACTACTTTTTGACGTGAATACGTCCATGCTTTCGTTTGGGGGGGTCATTTCATGCAAAATAGATATAGGCCCTCTGGCGGCAATAATTAGTACTACATTTAGCTTTGGATGAGTTAGAGTGAGGGGAGGAGGGGGTTGAGGGGTAAGTGAGTGGATTTGTGTGGAACCTACATAGACGTATCCACGTATAGTCTAGGCAACGAAGCGGATCGTTGTATAAAGACCCCCGCATTAAATCCTCAGTCGATGAAACTTTGCTGGGGTATTACAATTAAGAGACAAACCTTCTTTAAAAAAAAATCCAAAAAAGAATCGGCTTACTTTTAATTTTTCCATACGAAAATTACAAAAATGTACTTATGAAAAATTTTTTTGCAAATTTTTTTTTTTTGGATATTTTGAATTTACATTTAATTCATGATACTTTATCATCCTGTCAAATAAAATCTGCCTGAGAAAATTATGTTGGGATCAACTGCTGCGCTGCCTACACTAGTAAAACTTACGGCCGTATCAAGGATACAGCCAAACAGGGATTTTTTTTCTTAACAATTTGTATACAACACAAACTAATAACCAGCCACCTTAGCACGCTTCAGTTGTCAGTTTATCTAGGCCCATAGATTAAAGACCACGTTTTTTTGACATCCGAGCAGTGCGACACATTTTGAAAGACAAGGACGGCTACATGTATTAGTGTGTAAAGCTATCTCTGTCTAAAATATCAAAAACGTAATTTGTGGATTTGCTAAACATTATCCTCCACTGACATTTCTTCGCGCTTGGAGGTGATAGATTAGATGACATAATTCCCCAATTAAAGTGACATTTCTCCGAGATATATTTTCTCTAGGGGAGCGTGCTAAGCAGGCAGGTGCACAACTAAAAAAAAAACAGCATTCTTAAAGTCAAAGCTTCTTTAATTCTATTACTGTTACTTTCTTTGTCAACAAAACAGAAAGAGTCAGCAATATACTTAAAGGAACTTTAACTTTAAAGACGTTTTTGCAAATGGCGGTAAATAAATTGTCCCACAGCTGCATATGGTCTCTGCCTCGGCTGCTGGTTCCTGCTGGTCCCGGTACTACTAGCAGACACTTTCGGGACAGCTCGCATTGCTTCCTCCTACGGCCTGGTCAGGATGTTCCAGAGTGTGGCTGCCGTCTCCGTGCCTCCTACTGCAGGTGAGTATTCTCTTTGCTATAGTCTGACCTGTACCGCTGTACCTCTGTATAGGTAGTGGCGGGGAGGTGGGGGAGTGGGAAGGAGAGAGCAAGAACTAGTTGCCGCCGGGAGCGGGGACGAGTAACTACAGAAAACTAAAAGGGCATAGTCGGTCAACGAAACTGAACACCTGTCCCAAAAAAATATTTTTTGGAAATAAAAAAAATTGACCTTTTTATTCTAACTGTAGAGTGCGCAATTTGTATCGAGGGCAAAAAAAAATATTTGGAAAAGTTGTTCAGTTTCGTTGACGCCCTTTCAGTTTTAAGTACGAGTACACTGTCTCTTACTTACTACTTACTTACCTACTCCACTGGCGCAACGACCCAAAATGAGTCTTGGCCTCCGAAACGAGAATCCGCCACTGGTTCGGGTCTTGTGCACTGTCCTTTACACTCCTCATATCTGAGCTAGCAACTACACTGGAAATACTGTAGCTTAATTAGAATGACATAAGTTTGAGAGCAGGACAGAGCTTTGTGCTACACATTTGAGCGACAGAGACAAGTATCGATCCAACCTGTTCTCTTTTCCTGCTGAGGTATATTAATTCGAGTGTAAATACTAGTATTGTATGATCTGATATAAAACAATGTATAATCATATTTTGTCAATAAAGTTATTATTATTATTATTATTATTATTATCTGTGGTGCTATTGTGTGACTACCCGATAATTCATCATCATCTTAACATCCCATGAAATGTCAACTACAGGACAGAGAGCTCCCTCCAGAATTCTAGCTTTTGCTGAAAAAATGTGGAGGGGAAGTACCATAGTCACCTCGCTTGTCAGCGTTACCCGATAATTAACTATAATTTATTCTTCGATAGGTTTGCTACGTGACGTCACTGGGGGCTATTCCTGGTGTTTCTACGGTATGGGCTCCTGCATGGTCCTCGGTTCCATTCCCGTCATCGCTTTCCACGTCACCACTAAAAACGAAGATTCGGACTCGTCTGTAGATTGAGGAAACTAAAAATCGGATTTTGGATAATGATTGTATTTGTTTTAATAGGGATGTGTCCTTAAAATAAAAATATTGTTTCCATTTATGGGAGAATTGTGTGGAATAAACTTGAAAATTTTACATTTAGGCAGGAAACACATTGAGATGCGCTACGCCGAGTGGTGGTTTGAAAAAATCCCACCTCAATAGTAGTTTTACATATTTTCTCTCCCCGCACAGTCAATCGTCATCTCTACCGGGTCGCGATCAGATTGACGGTGTGCGGACACCCATAAACTGCTTTTAATCACGTCAAAAAGTGTTTCCCGTCTTATCGTATGTGTGTTTTAAAAATAGGGTCCTAATGAAAAAGTGAACATAATTTTAGCACGTTACTTAGACCATGAAACTGAACAACTTTCCCCAAGGAACACACGTCGATATATGAAAAACTAAATTCGGCCTCCCATACAAAATGCACTTTCAGTTTCAATGGGAAGTCAAAACTTGATCTTCGTATTTCGACCTATGTTCCTTGGGGAAAAGTTATTCAGTTTCATGGTCTGAGTAACAAACCAAAATTATGTTCACTATTTCAGTAATCGGCGTTTAATTATAACGTATCGTTTCCATGTTCCAAAAGAATTTAACGCTTTCGAACCACTAGAAAGAATTTTAAGAATATATAATATTCTTTATTCTTTATTGTACACGAATACATTACAAAAACAAGCAATACAATAATATGTATTTATTTTCTTCAGAAAAAATGTACTTAAAGAAGGAACTTCCAGACAGTTGCAGAAAACTTCTTTGAAGTTATAGCTGTTTTAAATCTATTATTGAAACTTTCTTTGTCAAGGGAACAGAAAGAGTCAGCAGTAGATTCGCAACTGGCGGGTAAAGTAATGAAATTAAAAATTTGTATCTTCTTTGGCTGCGCTATCTTTAACAAGCATGTGGTTTACTTAGACTCGCTAATCAGTAGGGTGTAGCAAAAAAAATTTTTTTTTATTTTGTGGTTCATGTATCATTGATCCCATAGCCTGAAAAGAGTTCGTACAAAATTTCAGCTCTCTAAGTACACATCCTAAAATGTCGATTGGAGCCATTTTTTGAAAGTCACCGGGTGATTTTCGAGATATTTAAAATCAAACTCAAATTGTTATGTTGGCAATTTGAAAATTGAACATTATTTTATAATTAACAAATACTGTTCCTTTTTTATGAGGAGTTTAAAAGGGCTTATTTGAATTTTAAAAATTTCGAAAATCACCCAGGTGACTTTAAAAAATTGGCTGAATTTTATATGGAGGTTTATTAAGAAAAAATAATCGTTTTTTACGTAGTTATCATATTTCACCATTAGGTACCATCTCAATAATGCTTTTAAAAACAAAAAGCCGCCAAAACTATAATTTAAAATGTTTATGAAATATCCTATACCATTAAACGAGCAATATTTGTACAATATATATTTGATTTGTAATCGGTTTCTCGAAAACGGCTCTAACAACTTCGATGAAATTTACCATACCGGGGTTTTCAGGTGCGAAAAATCGATCTAGCTAGGTCTCATGTCTGGGAAAAATCGTTTTCTGCGTGTTTTTTATAGCAGCGTCATCTGTTGGCGGGTAGAATAACTTGCTCAACCGATGATTTTAATGCTGAGGTGGCTATTATAGAGCGAAGCTCGGTCGCCCAGGTACGTACTATTTAATTATGGAACTTTTTTCAGAAATTTAATCCTGATGCGCCACCTAATAAGCTGAAATTTTGCACGAAGAAAATAATGTAGGTATCATTGATAAATCGACATAACAAAATTTTATAAAGTTGTTTATCGCTCCACTAATCAGGGTTCATTAGGTCGGTTGTCAACCTTGCGACCCGAAAAGAAGATATCTCGTCTATAAGATCTCAATGAATATTGTTTAATCTTAGAATGTAACGTGGTAACTTAGTTACCTACGCGCCACAAGGCTTGAACTTGTAATAATTTTAAATTGTTTTAATTAGTACGAGTATAGCATTTCACTGTTGCGTTAATTATTGCGTCTTCAAAAGACAAAATAACATTTAATTATTATACTAACCAAAAATCGTAGAAATGTGTATTTTATTACGCTTAAGACTTTGTAGAATTGTTTTATTTAGTTCAATGTGATTGGAACTTTTGAAGTGAAGTTTAGCTATTTATTTAGATAAGATCAATGTAGGTAGTACTAATAAAAGTGCCCTGAAATGTTTCTAAAATAAATAGCGCGTCTATTCATAAATGCCATATTATTGGGATACCAATAATAAAAAAGATAACATGGTGGGGCAAAAAAAAACAAATATGATGCGGTAAATCTAACTAATTTGATGGCAACAAAGGGTAGAGAAAAACAACTATTGGTACTAATCGTATAGAAAAAAACATAAGCAACAAAAATTACATGAGTAAAGACAAATGAAAGGTAAGGTAAAGGTAATGCAGCAAATTTAACTGTTTTGTACTATTAGAAGTAATTAAATGTGCGTGCGTGTACAAGATCCGAACATTTTGTTAAATATTCTAATGTTATCGATTTTTTATCATCTTCAATATTAATTTTAACATAAAAACCGAATATCGCGTGGTAAGAACGTGACCACGAAACTCAGTTCATGTCATGTACAGTCAAGGGCACGTCAAGCATGACACATTGGACTTTGTATCTTTCTAATTTCAAACGTTTTACGTCCACTCACTGTAAAAGTGTCAAGCTTAATGTGCTCGTGACTGTACCTACATTGAATTGAATATTGTGTTTGAATGTTAATTCGCAGTAGGGCCACGTTTTGCTACAAAATGCAAGCACAACATACTCTTGACTGTAAACCTAAATAAAATATTTCATTAGTGTTTGACCAAATTAATTTAAAATAGTAATAAGACCATCTCACCATCAGTTACTCCGACAATTTTGATTTATTGACGTGGATACGTCTATGCTTTCGATTGGGGGGTCATATTTCGTTTGGGGGGTCATATTTCGTGCAAAGTGGATACAGGCCCTCTGGCGGCAATAATTGGTACTACACAGAGCTTTGGATGAGTCAGAGGGTGAGGGGAGGGTAGGTGAGCGGACGTGGGTGGGAGCTTGACGAGCTTATGACTGTACCTACTTACGTAGACGTATACTGCGTACAAAATAACTTTGTCTGTGAGCGTTAATGCGCAGAAGTCAAAAAATTTGTCGCGGGGGTGAGTGGATCGTTCATTGGCTCTCTGCCTGTCATAGACAAACTTGTTCTGAACGCGCTGTATCCACTTCTATTAAGGATACAGGCAACTACGGATTTCTTATTGAAATATCTATTTTCAATTAACAATTTCTTACATCAATCTATAATAGAAAGTTTCATGTTTAATTTTAGCGAAGAAAAGATTCTGGTTTGATAACATACATACATACATACATAACATCACGCCTCTTTCCCGTTGGGGTAGGCAGAGACCACAGTCCTCCACCTGCTACGATTTTGACATACTTCCCTTGCTTCCTGTACTTTCATCAATCCTTTCATACATGCTCGTCGGTTTAGGGTACTTTTAACCTGGCCTTTATTCAGAACGTCCTGAATTTGGTCCTGGTACGTTCGCCTAGGCCTTCCCCTTCCAACGTTTCCATTCACTCTCGCCTGGTAGATCTCTTTCGTCAATCTTCGTTCATTCATCCTCTCTACATGACCAAACCATCTCAGCATCCCTTTCTCGATTTTGGTCACTACGTCTTCTTTTACGCCACACCGTTCTCTTATCACACTATTTCTTATCCTGTCACTCAATTTAACACCAATCATACTCCTTAGCGCTCTCATTTCCACTGCATTAATTCTACTTTCATGCTTCTTCTGCCATACCCAGCTTTCACTGCCATACATCAGTGTTGGTACCAAAACTCCCCCATGAACAGCCAAACGAGCCTTGTGAGACACCTTCTGACTCTTCATAAAGGCGTGCAGGGCACCATTCACCATGTTTCCAGCATTCACTCTTCTTTCAATATCACTTTCACACTTTCCATCTCTCGTAAACTTTGAGCCCAGATACACAAACTCCTTCACTTGATAATAACTAATAACTAATAACTTCGTTTGATAATTTTGTAACTTATTTGTTTAATGTATAAAATGTATTTGACGTGAGGTGTGCGTTTTAATATTAAGATGTTTGAAGCAAGTTACTTGTACATATTCAACTATTTATAATGTTTATTTATGTTAATTTGATTAGCCTTTTATTAAAAATAAATATTAAAATAAATGGTTTGGAATAGAACACAATTAACAATAACTTACTATGAAGCAGTTAAAAGTAGTTAAAGTAACACGGGTTGAGCAAGACTACTTTTAAATGAGAATCAAGTGTTTTGCTTTTTTAAGTTTATTCGCTTTTATACAATAACAAACAAACAGCCCAATAACGTCCATTTGAGTTAGGGTTACCAGATGCAATACCAATAAAATCCTGACATCCTAATTCCTACTTAAAAGCCCTGACATTTTGCTAAATGCGCCCACACTTAATGTTCTTGGTTGTAACCAAAATCAAAAATATTTTAGTTTGAGCCAACTAGTGAAGCCAGCTAGTGAAATGTCCGAGTTGTTCGCCTCTAAGCGAGTTAGTTAGCGAATAATCCAAATAATAATAAAAAACCGGCCAAGTGCGAGTCGGACTCGCGCCCTAAGGGTTCCATACCTATCTACCATATGATATACTAAAAGCTTTTGCTCTTTAATTTTAAAAACTCCGCGATCATCCAAGTTGACCCCTCTTTTATAGAAAAGTTCTTAAACGGGAGCTCACCTTAATTGGTTACTATTAGTTGTGAGAAAAATTGAAATATTTGATGATTTTAGACATTTCCCTTTATTTGTACTGTGAGACCTAGCTTCTTGCCAAATTTCATAATTTTAGGTCAACGGAAAGTAGCCTGTAGGTTTTGCTTTTTTGCATAAATGTATGGAGATGAGGACATAAAAAACCGGCCAAGTGCGAGTCGGACTCGCGCACTGAGGGTTCCGTACCACCACATAAACATAATTGTATTAGTTGAAATTTCAGTAAGTTAATGTGCTAGATTTTTGAGTCCGACACGCGCTTGACCAAATTTTATTATTTGTTGTTATTTTATAGCCTATGCCCTATAAAAATACCAATTTTCAAGTTTGTTAGTGTTCCCGATTTTAAATAGAACTAAAACAAAAATCGCCTCAGCAACCATCCAACTTGACCCCTCTCTTATATGAATGTTCTTGAAACGGGAGCTCACCACAATTGGTTACCATTAGTTGTGAGAAAAGTTGTAATATTTAATGATTTCAGACTTTTCCCATTATTTTTACCGTGAGACCTAGCTTCTTGCCAAATTTCATATTTTTAGGTCACCGGGAAGTACCCTGTAGGTTTTTCATTGATAAAACCTATACCTATAATTGAAGATAACATGTTCATCTTACGTTTTGTTACAGTTGATTGCTGACGTAGGTACATCTCAATAGGTGTACAATAAAACCATAGTAGGTATAAAACTAAATTACCTGCTTAGCACATCAAGCTTGACAGTTTAAGCCACGATCACACCTACCTAAATTCCAAGACTTAATTCGGCATACATTGCTGGGAGGCTTGGTTATGTTAATTGCAATATCCTTACTTCAACGAGCAATGTACGCTGAATTAGTCTTTGAATACAGCTAGGTGTGATCATGGCTACGTACGGTCGGTCAACGTACGGTCAACCGCTTGTCGGTAGAAACTTTTTCAACTCTATTACCACGCCATAAGGTCCAAAAGTGTTTCTACCGATGTGCGGCCGTGTGTACGTACGGTCAACCGCACGTCGGCAGAAACTTTTTCAGCTCTATTACCATGCCATAAGGTGCAAAAGTGTTTCTCCTGATGTGCTGTTAAGTGTACCTAAGACTAACCTCAGCTCACGCTATAGGTTGGAATAGGTACAGCGCGTTCAGAACAAGTCTTTATTTTCCGCGCATGGGTGACAGGCGGAGAGCCAATGGGCGATTCGCTCGCCCCTTGGGGGGAGCCGCGCTCACCCCCGCGACTAATTTTTTGACTTCTGCGCATTAACGGTCACAGACAAAGTTATTTTGCACGCAGTATACCTACCTACCAGCTATATTAAACGGTATAGATGGCGTATCCTACCTCCATCCTAACCCAATTTACGCTTATGTTGCATATTTCTAATTTTCAAAGCAATCCGTGATATAATTTATTTATTATAAGCAGGAAAATTTTTTTGAGTACCTATAGCATACAATCAAACGGTTCTAATTATTTTTTACCTGTGTCGTCCTAGTGGCAATCCTAGCGGCCATAATTGGTATTATCTTGAGCTTTGGATGTCTCAGAGGAAGTTAGGTTAAAAAGTCTGTACCGTGTACCTAAAGATGGCGCTGATATCAGATTATGGTTCCACACTTTGTCACGTATTAAATAAACTTTGTTTAGTAAGTATAATTATATTATAAAAGTAAAAAAAACATTAACTATTTTCTTATCTTTATTTTATTTAAATATTGACGGCGAAACCTGTAAGGTAAGCGTCTAAAAATATCAAAAACATTTCAAAAGTAAAAAAGCAAAAATTTTTAAAAATTTAATAAGCAATACCACCACCGTCCAGGCACAGTATGACCCATACTACCCAGTACTAACTACCATAATTATTATATACTAAAAGCTTTTGCTCTTTGACTTTAAAAACTCAGTGACCATTCAACTTGACCCCTCTCTTATATGAATGTTCTTGAAACGGGAGCTCACCACAATTGGTTACCATTAGTTGTGAGAAAAGTTGTAATATTTAATGATTTCAGACTTTTCCCATTATTTGTACTGTAAGACCTAGCTTCTTGCCAAATTTCATAATTTTAGGTCAACGGGAACTACCCTGTAGGTTTTGCATTTTTGAATAAATGTATGGAGATGAGAACATAAAATGCCATATCTTTTTATTGCGTCGTTGTAAAAAATTAAAATTTTCAGACCTTGTGTGGTCCATGGATCCTAATATATGGTATTAATTTCAACCTGATACCTTTACCCGTTCGTGAGATAAAGGGTCTTGACAGACAGACAGACAGACAGACAGACAGACAGACAGACAGACAGACAGACAGACGGACAACAAAGTGATCCTATAAGGGTTCCGTTTTTTTCTTTTGAGGTACGGAACCCTAAAAAGCCATATCTTTTGATTGCGGCGTTGTAAAAAATTGAAATTTTCAGATCTTGTGTGGTCCACGGACCTTAATATTCATTATCAATTTCAACCTGATATCTTTATCCGTTCGTGAGAAAAAGGGTCTTGACAGACAGACAGACGGACAACAAAGTGATCCTATAATGGTTCCGTTTTTTTATTTTGAGGTACGGAACCCTAAAAATGATGGTCTAAAAATCCTGACATTAACTCTGGCCGGAATCCTGACAGAGAAAAAAAACCCAATGTCTGGTAACCCTAATTCCAGTTTTCTATCTATCTATCCAATAGTGAACGTTATATAAGATAAAAAATCCTATCGCTCTATGCCAAAAGTTGAATCTCCCTTTGATTTTTATCGTTTCAAATTATCTAAGAACCAATTTTAGAGGTAGAAAGGAGTTGATGAATTGATTGAGGAGTAAGTGTAACGACACACCTGTGGATCTTTCCGTCGCGGAGAGTTCCGCTCTTTACGCTCGCAACGCTTTTTATGTTACCTATGACACACATCTGGCGGAATTTCCGCTGGTGTCATACTTTTTGGTCCCGGAACTTTCTGCGTCGGAATTTTCACAGGTGTGTCGCTACACTGAGGCTGGAAGTACACCGTGACACGCTACAAGCGTAGTGCGTTCTACACGCGTAGTGCGTTCTACACGCGTAGTGCGTTCTACACGCGTAGTGCGTTCTACACGCGTAGTGCGTTCTTCACGCATTACGCTCGCGTGTTAATGCTCTATGCGTCGTAGGCGCGTTGTCAGTGTGTTTCAAGCCTTATAGGTTGTTTTGGAAATATTTTGAGATAAATATGTGTTCAGCTATCTACAGGACTTTATCCTTCATCTTTATCAGAAAATGGCTGAAAACGTAAGCGTTTAAGAAAATCTGTGTGTTTCCACCTACCATCACTTTTATGGACAGTTCGCATTTTTGTTGGTAAGTTTCCAAAGTCGAACGCGGTCTTAAAGGAAAACTTTTTTGCCGTTTTCTGATTCTATTATGTACCTTTATCTAAGAGAAACTTGTTGAGAAAGTATTATACAATGGTCTTGCGCGTTCGAATTGTATACCTGTTTAAACTGTTGAAAATTAGAGTTAAGTTGTGTGTATGGAAAAAATGAGGACATGTAGGGTTGTGTTTATTGTAGGCTTATTATTATCTGACACCAGGGTTTGTCAAGTTGGTCATACTCGTAGATTGACCTACACGGTTCAAGATTCAAGATATCTTTATTGCGAACCTTGAACCGTTTAGGTCGATGTGATAATGACGAGTACATTTCCGGCCTCAGAGATGTTAACAGATGATTAGCCCATTGGTGTGGTTGGTAGTGAGCCTACCTTCTACGCCGTGGGCCGGGGGTTTGGTCGCCCCCAGCCCGCTTAGCACGCAGCAGTTGTCAGTTTATCTAGGCCCATAGATTAAAGACTTTGCATGGTCACGTTTTTTTTGACATCCGAGCAGTGCGACACATTTTGAAAGACAAGGACGGCTACATGTATTAGTGTATAAAGCTATCTCTGTCTAAAATATCAAAAACGTAATTTGTGGATTTTCTAAACATTTTCCTCCACTGACATTTCTTCGCGCTTGGGGGTGATAGATTAGATGACATAATTCCTCAAATAAAGGGACATTTCTCCGAGATATATTTTCTCTCGGGCAGCGTGCTAAGCCGGCAGGGCAAACATTTGTGTTCTAAACACGAGTGTTTGTCCTGTGTCTACGTGTATTGTATTTATGTATGTATGTTTAACAGTCTCTAGTACCCATACAGGCATTGCTTGGTTGGGATCAGATGACCTTGTGTGAAATATAATCCAAAGATAGGTCTGTGATATAATCACTCATAATCATAATACGTATGGCAACATTTTATGAAAAATTCCTCATTTTGTGTGGAACGTTTAAGTAAATGCTTTATGTAAAACACTGACTGTTTCATGAAAATCTGGTTTATGTAGTAAAAAAAAATCATAAATATACCTACTTGCCCAAATGTAGGGTGCTAATGAATTAGTGGATATAATATTGGCATGTTATATGTGTTATACCATGAATAAAACTCAACAAATTTCTTAAAGGTCCTCCCATATAAAATGACCTCCCATATAAAATGACCTGCCATATAAAATGACCTCCCATATAAAATGACCTCCCATATAAAATGACCTCCCATATAAAATGCGCTATCAGCTGACCCAGCCTTTATGGGAGGTTAATTTATTTTTTCGTATTTCGACCTGTCTCTTAGGGAAAGTTGTTTAGTTGGTCATGGTCAGAGTAAAATGCTAAAATTAAATTCACTATTTAATAACGACCCTATAATAATAACGTAAACTGTAAAAATGATTTCAACAACTTTCGTTCTGCGATTTTTTGTAAGCAGTAAAGAATGCGACTTTTTAAAAATAAGTTTTTGTTTGTACGGATAAAAAAAGTCGCCGATTAAAAGTTGTAAGCGGGCAATACCACCAGAAAGGTGCGGAAAGCATTTTAAACGTAAAAGTTTCTTTACTTTAAAGAAATGTTAACTTTAAAGCACCTTTCTGGAACTATCTGTTAAAGAGTTTTACTTTACTAAGTAATCGTTATTGGCCTGAGGGCCTGATGTTATTAACGAATTCCCCTTAAAATCACCAAAATTATCCTTTTCTTTTGAATAAGAAAATATAGGTACAGTCAACGACAGGTCAAGCTTGACACTCGCAGTGCGACTCTAGCCCGTACGGCTATTGAAATAAGAACGGTACAAAGTCTAATGTGTCAAGCTGTATGTGCTCTTGACTGTACCTAATAAAATTAATGAAGGCTTAACTATAATATGTCTTTTTTCAACTGAAAGAATACACGTTTCTTTGGGAAAGGGAGAGAATCCTTAAGTTGGAAAGGGACAGACTCCTTAAGTTGGAAAGGGACAGACTCCTTAAGTTGGAAAGGGAGAGAATCGTTAAGTTGTAAAAATCTTGTAGATGTCAAATGAGGATGGCGAATAACGCAGTTAATTTCAATGCCTTCTGTTTAAGTTATAGTTACAGCCAGTTGTGGAAAACTTTTTTTAAATTACAGCTCTTTTAAATCAATCGCTTTCAACTTTTTTTAATACAGATTGGTTTAGAGGAGCTTTAAAGCCAGAGCTGTAAAATGAATTGTGGGGCAAAAACTATACGCATGAATAGAACCAAAAGGCCGGGTTTTAATTAACTTTTGACAGCAATCTGTCTCGATCACACATTATGACGTCATATAAAGCTAACCTGCTCTCAAAGTAATTATTACCCGTTTTGAAACGCGCCTTAGCTTGTTTTTATGAAGCCCTACTAACATGTTTATTTTATTCCGGGTCTTAGGGATGCAACACACATGTTCAATTCGGCATATTCGGTTGGGCATGGTCTGTTCGGCCTTTTTCATACAACAGACAACTCAAGTTCTAAGAAAAAGTCGAACCGAACATGCCTAATCGAACATGTGTGTACCAACCCTTAGCGCGATACTTGTAATAAGGCAAAGACCTGGAATAATATAAGCATGTATGAGGAGTGCGAAAGTTTAAAACAAGCCCTATTAACTTCTATTAGTTGTTTTTACCCCATAATTTACCCCAAAAGTCGGGTAATATCTAAGTATTATATTAATGTATTGTATCGATATTATGAAATATCGACTCAAATAAAATATGTGAAAAGTAAAACATAGTAAACTTGTCATAGGAGTTTTATTAAACAAAAAAAATATACAAAAATGCCATCACCAAAAAACATTTTCAACAAAAGTATTTTTATACATACAAAAATAATTTAAAGCTTTACATTTTTTTTGTTACTTTTTTACCATTTTGACCAAAATGAATTACCATCTTCAGCTTATTTATACAAACAGACATAATTAACATCAAATATGAAAACCTTCTACCTACAGTCTAAATAAGGAAGATATACCATTTCACGAGTCAATGCCAAAGTTACCAACACATTTACCAGCTATATCAAGGATATTGTGCTCCATGATCAATAAAGCTGTCAGAAAAAACAAGTTTATCTACTCCCGTACCGGAATATTCCAAATCCCAGTCGTCACCCCAGTAAAAATACTTTTTACTGGGGTGACGACTGCCTACCTATATTTAAAAGAAAGCGGAGAGTACCAGGAGTACATAAATCGACAAGAGGCTGACAGTTGGCTCGCTTCTATATAAAGTGACCGTGGCAACAAAAGAAGTGACTTGAACAAAATGGAAAGTATGTACCAGGAGAACATGAGTCTACAAGAGGCTGTCAGTAACCATATACCGGGTGTAACATGAAGTTATTGTTAAAGCAACTCCATCCACAAGCGCTGGATCTAGAATAACGGAATAACTTTAATTAACTGTACTAGCTAACTGTCCTCTTAGTTCCATGAATTGATCACTACTTTTTAAAATTTTATTTTATTTTGTCGTTCGTAGATAAAGTTTTGTATGCAACTATACAAAATTACTCTCATTACGCAACAGTTGCATAAATAACTATTATAAAACAATGTTATTTTTTTCGTCAAATATACTCTTCGTGGTGGTTTGTCTGGTTCAATATGTGTTGGTAAGCGTTGGCACTGACTCGTGGAACGGATTATATTAGGTTATTTTTTTGGACCTGATATGCGTATGCCCATTTTATTACAGAGGTCAAAAGCAACTACTTTTGTTCTACGACTTTACGCACAAAAAATTTTCGACCCCCCATACTAAGGTGGTCACGAGACCGACCCATTTTGTATGGGAAGTTGAAAAATTTTCGTACGTTGTTAGCAAAGTCGTAGAACAAAAGTTGTTGCTTTTGACATCTGTAATAAGGTTGGCATATACGCATATCAGGTCCAAAAAAATAACCTTGTATGCCACAAGGACAGCACAGAGCATTTTTGAGAGCATTTTGCAGCCGTAACTCTAAAACCAGAGTATATTTGACGGAAAAAATAACATTGTTTTACAAACTTGTTTTTTCTGACAGCTTTAGCCGATTGCTTTTGATATAGCTGCAAAATGGTGAGCGTTGGAGTTAAAAATGGATCATATAAAATTGCAATTTTTTTACAATTCCATCGTTCTTACTGCCGTACTCAGCAACCTCACCTAAAGTTAATCTTCCATTAAGTCTTTAGCAAATATTTCTTTTTTTTTCGGTTGCTATTACTTTACTTTTTAACCGACCACCAAACAACCTATTCAGAAGTACGCGCGAGTCTGCTGCGTTTTGTTGACTCTTGACCTCGACACAGTAAAGAGATGGGCTTATCAGCATTATGGAAGCTTCATACTAAACGTCCAAAATGGCGCACTCACACAGACGCACGTTTCTACAGGCCGCTAAGCAAAGTTCGCCCTGAATTCTGTGGCGGTTGTCGCGTGAAGGGGAGCGGTGGGTTAGTTTGCTGTCGGTTGTTTCATGTCATATTGTGCGACATATGGATATATAAATTTTTATTTCTGCCCTGCCCTTGTCAAAATAGCGGAGCTAAGTGACGTTTTGCGATTAAAGGCGACTTAGAGACTTACTCTTTCCGGGTGTGATAAAAGGCGACTAAGTGTCTTAATCTGTCCTTGTGTCATAAAAGGCGACTAAGTGTCCTAATCATCCACTAAGTGTCTTAATCTGCCCTAGTGACTTAAAAGGCGACTGAGTGACTTAACCTTCCCTTGAGTGATAAAAGGCGATTAAGTGTCTTAATCTGCCCTTGTGTCATAAAAGGCGACTAAGTGTCTTAATCTGCCCTTGTGTCATAAAAGGCGACTAAGTGTCCTAATCTTTGTTTGAAATGAATTTGTTTGAATAATTGTTTTGTTTTGAATTTTTTTTCGTTTTTCATTTAGTATTTAATGTATGTATTTATTGTTTGGTTATGCAAAGACCCCTTTGTTGCTCAAAAAATAAAATTTGGATTTGATGTTTGATTTGTTACCAAAGATTTCGGACCTTTCCTTTATTTTTCTGTGTTTGTTACAACCCTGACGCTCCAATGATGCAAGATTCGATTTTCAAAAAATAGGCCGAGTTTCCATACTGCTGATAAGCCCATCTCTTTACTGTGACCTCGATCTAGTCTTGAAGACAGAGATGAGATCGACGATGGGACGAGCTTACCCAGAAGAAGTCTATTCACTCGCGACTTGAATAGATTCGGGTTATATGAAGTCGGGAACACAGACGCAGGCAGAGAATACACTGTCCGTGCGCATTATGAAAGATGTTTCAAAGCGCTTTGTGCGAATGTGTGAAATAACCAAGTATGGGTGATATCCTGCGGTGCGTCTGCACTCCCGATGGTAGAAGGGAGATGGTGGAATAAGCTCGTGGAGCTCTTGAGCGCACTCTCCGAGTATCTGTCTCTTTCTATGTCAATGAATTCAAAGAGGACAGCATGAGACAACGAAAAATAAATTTTAAGTGGCGTCTCTGAATACATACCCCAATTTCTTAACATTTACATTTAGGTTTGTCACTTTCGATTTTTATATCCACTTTAGGCGAATTCGCGTGGTTCTGGCAACACCCTTGCCTCCGCCCTTTGCCCGCTAGAGGGCGGTCTCTCTCGTCCCATACGACCACGCCATCGCACATACAAATACGCTTTGGGTTTTGGAATATGCCGGCTGAACGAGCGATTATGCCGCAGGCCACTCTAAAATATAAAAAGAAGTAATTATTAGACTAAGTATTGAATTATAGTAGTTTAAGATACAAGTGCCGTAAGTAGGGTTATTATCAAGCTTACGTTTTTTTCAATACATTTGTGAGAAAACAGGTATAAGTAATACACTTGGTAAAGGAACCAACCATGGGTACTGTCAGCCTCTTGTCGATTTATGTTCTCCTGGTACTCTCCATTTTATTTTAAATATAGGTAGGCAGTCGTCAACCAAGGTAAAAAAAAAGTCACCACTGTAGTATTTTTACAAAATAACTTTATGATCAGAGGTGTAAAAACTCCTTGGTAGTATACTTTTTTTACTTACCGCACTAGTTCGGTAAGTAACTACTTAAGAGCAATGTTTACGTCCTTGTAAGAAGGTACGTTTTTCGAGCAAATGTATTGAAAAAAATACTCTGGAAGCAAAACGAGCATCTGTCATTTTAAGGAGTTTTTAAACCAATACGACGACCCTGCTGAATTTATATCTACCTATACATCTACACTAATATTATAAAGAGGAAAGATTTGATTGTTTGTTTGTTTGTTTGCATCGAATAGGCTCCGAAACTACTAGACCGATTTGAAAAATTCTTTCACTATTAGAAACCTGCATTAACCGGGATGAACATAGGCTATAAAATATTTTCAAAAAAGTTAGGGTTCCGTATGAAAACTTCGATAGTGTAACCCAAGGTGTGAAAAAAATACTTAATAGCATCCTGATATCGCGTACGCTGCCGAAACTATTAACAATAGAGCAAAGTAATGTAGAATTAATAATGAAGAATTATTATAGAAGCTATCAATATCTACAAAAAAGTCCGCGATACCATATGTCTAACTATTACAGTTATGTCACAATAACTACTTTTTCATGTTAAAATATGCAATAGTAACGCCGGTACAAACTATATAGGCCACATTATTCGTACATATTAATCCTTATCCAAATAAATGATTTCGTATTCAAGGCTAATATCAGTACCAGTAAATTACTTTTTGAATTATTCAAATCGGACATACCATTCAAAAGTTATCATGAGTGTAATCGTTATCAAAATTGAAATTAAAGAAACAGCGCCCTAAGTGACTGTAATGGTTTCATCTACAACAGAGAATAGACACGAAAAATTTGACTGGTCAAGTGCGTGTCGTTCCGTGTGGTAGGGGCAAAGAATAGTACCAACCCATCTCAACCTGTAGGTGTCGTAAGAGGCGACTAAGGGTTTCCAAACCGGAAGATGGGCAGCAGCATCTTTCCGTGTATCGCACTATCTTACATAATGCGGTCACCAACAACCGCGGTCCATGGTGCCAGCCTTAATGCTAACAAGCGCGGTGACTGAGATACTTCCCCTCCACATTCTTCTAGCAAGGGCTGGAATTCTGGAGGCAGCTCGCTGTCCTGTAGTGGACGTATTATGGGATATTATGATGGTTATGATGAAGTGCGCCTCAGCTCGAGCGAATTTAATGCACTTCTGCGTGACTAAGATGGTACGACTGCCCATAACTAGGACAGTATTTTTACCTTAGTGATACGGAACCCTCGGTGGGAGTCCGACTTGCGCGTGGCCGGTTTCTTTAGTAACCCCCGATGCAACGAGAACCTATATCTACCCGTGCGAAGCCGGGGCAGACCTGCTAGTGTCTAATATAATAATAACAATATTCAAGATGGCGGCCAAATACTTTCCGTAATTATATCGCTTTTCAATTTAGGGATCTTTTTGCGAAATATTTAGCTTGAAAGCGCATTTTTTGTTGGACTTGAATGTCCCGCCCGCGCCACCCCGCCCGCTAAACGGTTGTTATTCGAAATGTAAAAAAAATCACGGTAGTGGTATACATCATGAACTTTAATGGGAAAACTATCACCGTCTTACTACAAAAAAGTTAGACATCTGTTGAACACTTGATTAAAAAAATCGTACCAAATAACTCTGTCTATGTCATTGATGCGCAGAAGTCAAAAATGACTATGACTTGACTTCTGCGCATCAACTGACATAGACAGTTATTTTGTGCGCATTTTTTTAATCAAGTGTTCAACAGATGTCTAACTTTTTTGTAGTAAGACCCTCAGAGCTGAGTTGGCTTCACATAATGGGACATTGCAATTTTGTATTCCTATTACGTGAGAATCAGGTGGTAAAAAATGCGATAAAAAATCCTAAAAAAACTACGGAACCCTATATTGCACGTGGCCCGACACGCACTTTCTTTTATTGTCAATGGGCTTACTATTGACCTCGATCTAGTCTTGAGGACAGAGAAGGTCGACGATGGAACGAGCTTGCCCAGGAGAAGCCTATTCACTCGCGACTTAAATAGATTCGGATGAACTCGGGGACACACTTGGCCGGTTTTTTTAACCATGATATGAAATATAGTCTGACCTGTACCGCTGTACCTTAGTATAGGTAGTGGCGGGGGGTAGGGGAGTGGGAAGGAGAGAGCAATAACTAGTTGCCGCCGGGAGCGCCCCCCCCGCCCCGTGAGCCAGCGGGATAGGTCGGACTATATAGTCACACTCCCGCCACTACATACATCGAGCGCGAATTTTAAATTTGAAATTGGAAGGAGTGTAGGCTCGCATATTCAGTACAAAACACCCTAAGAAGGACCGGGCGGGTGCGCGTGGTAATAGAGTTGAAAAAGTTTCTACCGACGAGCGGTTGACCGTACAAATGCAAGATACTCACGGCTTTCCTGCGTCCCCGTCGACCTTGGACACCTCAGAGCATCCTTTGCCAAGGTCATCAGCTCGTTCCGTCACCGCCACTGACCTGCCTATTATATCGCCCACCTGTACAACAATAATCAACTGTCATGCATTCTCCTATACTATACAGGGTGGAAAAAAATCAAATAAAAATATCCAAATGTTCTTTATTCATTTTATCTACTCTCATATCGTTAATCCTCAATAATGCGTTCAAAAATTGTAGATTAACATCTTCATAATGTCAATCTGTGCTTAGAAACACTCTTAGCAGCATTTTTTTATCTGTGGGATTGTATTATGAAGTATTGAATTTACTAACAGTCATCGCGGGAGACCTATTAAACATTTTTTTTAATTTTTATAGGCGCGCCATTGACAGCTTGATGAGTTTGTAGTCTGTGGCTGCAAGGAGGTTTCATTGCAATAACGGAAAACTCAGCAAACAAAAGTTGTATTTACATATTTTTATTAGTTTTGCAATGAAAGAAGTGATAAAATCGTTTACGATTTGCCTTCGAGTGTTTTCAAAGCAGCTATAGAAACTTCGCTTAGTAGATATCACCGGAAAAGAGAAAACATTAAGGTTTGTTTTTGAACACATTATTTTAGGATTCACGATATGAGAGTAGATAAAGTTGTGTATGCAACTCCACATAATTAGGTATAAAACACTCGTGTCTTCTATTATGGAACTTGGCTCGCTACGCTCGCCTGCGTCCCATAAACCGACACTCGAGTTTTATACCCTTCATTATGTACCGTTGCATAAACTACTATTAGGATATTAAATAAATAAATAAATATTGGGCGACATTTCACACAAGGTCATCTGATCCCAAACTAGGCAAAGCCTCGGGTACCAGAGACTGATATACATACATAAATAGATAAATAACACCTAGACACAGAACAAACACTTGTGTTCATCACACAAATGTTTGCCCTGGGCGGGGAACGAACCCGCGGCCCACGGCGTGAGAGGCAGGCTCACTACCCACCACACCAACGGGCTTGTCAGCGGGTAAAAATGTCTTAAAATGTCTTAATGACGTCAGTTGCACTTATGTCACTTCACAAACAAAGTGGCGCCATGTGGGAAAAAATAGAAGCGACAGTAAAAACCCATGCGCACTTTTAAAAATTTTTGATGTACGGGGTTGATCCAATAAACATAATAGTCGAAGAACTAGCTAAGGAAATAGCTATGCAATTTATATAGCAACGAAATCTCTCTAGTAAGGCCGATATTTCACTAGGACTCCACCGTGGCGCGACTGGTTGCGCCACTGGTGTCCGTAACTAGACACCAGTAAAGACACCAGAGTCGCCACACCCTGCGGCCACAGTATTAAGGGCTATATTTCTCTGGGAGTGGTAGAGCGACCAGCATCCGAGCTGGTTGCGCCGCCAAACGGACACCAGGTGAGTAACTCTCTATAGAGCTGTATACATTTTGTTGGTAGCGGCGACTGGTTGCGCTGCCATGGTGGCCCAGTGAAATACCGGCCTTATAATAGTGTGTCATACTATCATTATTAATTAATACGGGCGCCTGGCAGCTGTTCAGTGGTGGGTGCGATAGTGGAAGGGCAACAAAGGGGTTTTTATAACCAAATTGAAGGCGTGCAATTTAAAGAGCTCTGCGATTGGTGTTCTATTACAGCCTTGCCTTTTTATTTTTTTGTAGGTGGTAGGGCTTTTGTGCAAAGTCCGTCTGGGGAAGTACCACCCCCTTGCCTTTTTCTGCCGTAAAGCAGCAGTGTTTGCACTGCTGTGTTTCGGTTTGAAGGGCAAGGGGGCCAGTGAAATTACCGGCACACGAGACATACCATCTTAGTTCTCAGGGTCGGTAACGCGCTTGCTGTCTTTTTAGTGTCAGTGGGTATCATGGGCGGTGGTGACCACTTACCACCAGGTGGCCCACCTGCTCGTTTGCCCACCTGTGACATAAAAAAAATAAGCTAATTATGTACTAAATTCGAATATAATATTGCCAGTCGTTTTGATTGGGGGAAAAGTAGTTCCAGGTGATGTCCAAGATGCGCGAAAAAGTGCCATAGTCATGTCATTTACTGGGTCATAATGGTCAAAATGGCAATGTTATATTCGAAAAAAATACATAATTAGCTATATTACCACACCAAACTCGGAGCTCTATAAATTGCAAATCTTCAATTGAATTTACAACCCCTTTGTTGCCCAACCACTTCCACATCCACCGCTGAACAGCTGACAGGCGCCCGGATCAATTATTAATAATACTATGGTACACTAACTAGAGGGATTTCGTTGCTCTACAAATGTCATACCCATTTCCGTAGCTAGCTCTTCAGCTACACTCACCGGCAAAAATAACCGGCCGGTCTATTTTCTGTAGTACATTTTCATACAAGTAATCAAATGAAGCGTCAATATCTTACCTAAATTTAATAAAAATACAAATCTGATTGATGAGATCTTTAGATAAGAACCTTATTAACAATATTGTCGAAGATTAGGTATATCTAAAATGTTCCAGAAAACCCGTGCGACACTTAACATTTTAATTCGCTAAATGTAAGAGATATCTGACAAAATGACGTATATTTTTTTCTGAACGATGCACGGAATTTCTTGGATACCGTGCACAAGTCTAATTTTCAAGAATCGGTAGACAGACACCTTATTTAATGATCTCACTGTTTTGTCACGGATATTTATTTCGTTTAGGAAATATATTGACGCTTCATTTGATCCCTTACTTGTATGAAAATGTACGACAAAAAATAGACCGGCCGGTTATTTTTGCCCGTGAGTGTATAAGTCAGTTATAACCATATCCTAATCCCATGGATTTTTCTCTTCTAAGTATGATGAACCTTCTAAAGGGTGATCCTACATACTCTATACTTACTAATAGTTAGGGTGCTGGCTGCAATTTGGGTATATGATTTGCTTATGATTTATATTAATAGAGATGATAGATCCGCTCAATACGAATCGATTTGGTTCTTATAAGTTTTTCTGTGCGTCGCTGCGTTTTTAAGTTAATGCAAAAAAAATGAAAATAAGATACTAAATGTTTTTTTTTATAAAAATTAAAAGAACAAGCTACTCAAATTACAGCAGGCCAAACTGCAGCGCAGTTTGTTGGCGAAACGCTCAATAGGTAGTTTGTCTGCCTTTGTGGCTCCTGTTTAAAATACTCTCAGGGCTCTGTATTATCACGGGACGAAGTAGTGAATTTTTGCATTTTGAAGCCCTGTAACTTTACGACGCAGGGCTATTATGGTGGCAGACCATTTTTCTGGGGTTTTATAAATTGTATTTAATCAGATAGTTATAGTCTGCCAGGTGGTTAAAACTTAATTCCTCAAAACGCAGGGGTGTGGATGTCCGCCAATATTTTTTATATCTTTTAGAGGATGCTCCTTATCATCAGTCAAAGAGGCAGACATGAGCAAATCATATAGAAATTTGTCCTTCATCACCCTTACTATAATCTGGGTTCTACATCACTAATGGATTGTGAAAGAAAAATACTTTTAATATTTAATTTTATGTTGAGTGACCATGAAATTTGATTTCCCTTCGAATTAAATTACAGTCATCTATTAAAATGGATAGGTAGTTGCTGGGGACTAAATATTATAACAAAAAACATTTTTGTCTGCATCACCAGCTGATCACAGAGGTCATTGAACCCTCCAAGTGCTTCACTTCTTCTTGAGTTAAAACTATTTTTTTTAAGGGAATACATTTTTAAATATTTTTATACAATCTTTTAGTGATGTAGAATCACCCCTTAGAAGGATCATCGTACTTTTTTTACACCCTGAATATACGAGAAAATGACTCTGACCATTTCGATGAAATTTACTATACGAGGGTTTTCGGGAGCGAAAAATCAATCTAGCTATATCTCATGTATGGGGAAATTCGTTTTCACCGTTTAAAATTATTATTTCTAAGGCAACAGCACGTTTCAGAAATCCTACAGCGCCATCTGTTGATGGGTAGCATAGCTTGCTATTAAAGGTTTTATTATTAAATTATTAATACTATTATGATTTACTTTTCAAGAGTTTATTTATTTTATTTGTATAGATAGCCAACATAATACCTACATGTATATTAAAGATTTAAAAATATAGGTCTATAGGTTTATATGGTCTTATTTTAGTTTTTACATGAATGTATTATGTACTGTACTGTATTATTTACTATTGCAGTGTATTTACAACTCCGAATGGTTGACGGTACATTTTTCCGATATTTGTGAATGTAGGTCAAAATGTCCCAAAAATTAGGGTTCGTCTCGAAAGTAAGTTTTCTTGTAATTATAACGCTTCTGGTAGTTGCTGCTCTGTTTTATCTTTCCATTTCCGGTAAGGGAGCCAGTGAAATTACCGGCACATGAGACCAGCCATCTTAGTTCTCAGGGTAGGCAACGCGCTTTGCTGTCTTATTAAGGTCAAATTATTTCACTAATAAGACAGTGGGTGTCATGGGCGGTGGTGACCACTTACCATCAGGTGGCCCACCTGCTCGTTTTGCCACTTGTGACTTAAAAAAAACAACAAAAGTACTAAGGTTAAGACCAGAAAAATTACAATAACATATCAGCAGAAACTACAGATATTATTTAATTTTTTGAACTGTGCAAAGAAAAAGGCGCTACACAGCATTTTGTTGGTAGTATAAAATAGCAACACTATCATCATAACATCCCATAAAACGTCCACTACAGGACAAGGAGCTCCCTCCAGAACTCCAGCAAAAATGCTTGGTACTTTGGAGGGGATTTACCATAGTCACCACGGTTGTAAGCGTCACGGCTGGCGACCGCTGTTGTTGGTGACCGCAGTATGTAAGGTGGTACGATACACAGAAAGATGCTGCTGCCCATCCTCCGGTTCTTTAACCCTTAGTCGCCTCTTACGACACCCACGGGTATGTATGGGCCGGTACTATTCTTTGCACCACACGGGACATTAACATCAACACTAAATTTCAGTTAACACTACGAGCTGCGCACAAAAACCTAATATAAAAAAAAAAAATTATTATATTATTAATTCGGATAAAAGCAGACTGTATTAAAAAGGATTTAAAAAACGGCTAAGTGCGAGTCGGACTCGCGCCCTAAGGGTTCCGTATCTATCTACCATTTGAATCATATTATTATGATATACTAAAAGCTTTAGCTCTTTGACTTTAAAAACTCCGCGACCATCCAACTTGACCCCTCTTTTATAGAAAAAATCTTAAAACGGGAGCTCACCTTAAGAGGCTACCTCCCGTCCACTAGCGCCCCCATCAGATAAAAAAATATTGGTCACTAAAAACAAAACTTATCGAAAATCCGGAAAGACAGATTGAAGTAAAGGTATCCTAGTTTATTCAGAACCTATCAATTCTAAAAAATATAATACACTGTAGTTACAGATACAAAGAGTGCGTAAAAAGGCCACTTTTAGCAGTTTTTGTATCTGTAACTACAGTGAACTTTATCTTACAGAGTAAATAGTTTCTAAAGAAACAAATGTACCTTTACTTCAATCTGACTTTCCGGATTTTTGATAAGTTTCGTATTTAGTGAGTAATATTTTTTTTACTGATGGGGGCGCTAGTGGACCGGAGGTAGCCCCTTAGTTGTGAGGAAAATTGAAATATTTAATGATTTTAGACTTTTCCCTTTATTTGTACTGTGAGACCTAGCTTCTTGCCAAATTTCATAATTTTACGTCAACGGGAAGTACCCTCTAGGTTTTGCTTTAGTGCATAAATGTATGGAGATGAGGACATAAAAAGCCATATCTTTTGATTGCGTCGTTGTAAAAAATTTCAATTTTAAGATCTTGTGTGGTTTATGGACCTTAGTATTCATTATCAATTTGGCGGCCCACATTCAGGTGGCCCACAAGCTCGCTTGCTTACTTATAACATAAAAAAAAGCAAAATAAATAAATATACTATTTTTTTTATAAACTTCTATAAACAAACAAACACACACCCAGATACTAGCAGACGAACGTAATTGACGAAAAGCAAACCATCTTTTAAACTGGACTAACAAATTGTTCTCACAGATGGCGCTAAGTGTTTTCTAAAAAGCGCTATCGAGTTGTCTTCTGGAATTAACGACCTCACTGACCGCATTTTCCCGGGCAATGTTCTCATACGCGGGTGTGACCGCCAAGTCCCGCTCACCGCCCCCTTCTCCGGTGAAGACGCAGACGCCCCCAACCATGCAGCCAGTCGCAGGACAGTCCCGGTCGACGCGGAAGCCACCGCCCATCGTGGTGGACAGCTTCCCCGACTGGCCCCACCATCTTCGCGCGCTCAAGGAGCAGTTGGGCCGCGCGCCGAATGTGCGTCCCTACGGAAAGGGGATGCGCTTCCTGGCGCAAACCGCTGACGAGTTCCGGACCTACCAGCGCTACCTCACCGCGCTGGAGGGGCAGACCGGACTCTCGTGGTTCGCCTACGCGCCGAAGGAAGAGAAGCCGCTGAAGGTCGCGATCCGCGGCCTGCCAGCCGACACGAGCCCGGACGACATCGTCGCCGAGCTACGCCGCCTGGGCTATGAACCTGAGTTCGTGCGCCCCATCCGTGCCCGCCAAGGACGCCCTGGGTGCATCCATTTCGCCCAGCTCACCTACACGCCAGGCCTCACCCCGGGTATCTACGCAGTGAGCGAGCTCCTGTGCGTACCCGGCGTGAAGATCGAGGGATGGCGTGGCAAACAGAGAGTCCCACAGTGCCACCGGTGCCAGCTGTTCCGACACAGCTCGCACAATTGTCACCGGCGGCAAGCCTGCGTCTGCTGCGGAGAGGAGCACCCGGCAAAGGAGTGCCCCCGTCCACGCACCGAGCCCGCCACCTGCGCGAACTGCGGGAAGGCCCATCCGGCGAACAGCCTTGCGTGCGCAATCCTGCGCCGTGAGGTGCGCAATAAGAAGGCCGGCACCGCACCGAGAACCTCCACCCAGCCCACAACACCGGCTAGGGTCGTCGCCGTGCCCAAGGGAGAGTCGAACGCGCCGGGGTCACTCATGGCCTCCGCGAACGAGCCCGGTGGGCCGGCCAGGAAGAGGAGGGGAAGGAGGAGGAAGAAGGGGACCACCTCCGCCACTCCAGCCGCCGCCGCTGCCATCACAGCAGGCCTCATCCCGTCGCAGTTAGCAACTTCGAAAGCGGTCGCCGCCCCGCACACTGCGGGGAAGAAGGCGAAGCTAACGAAGGCGCCTCCCAGCTCAGATGCCACACCTACGCCGACTCAGATGCCCCAGGAAGCGGTCACCGCCCCACAAGACATGGGCAAGATGGTGAAGCTCCCGGGGGCAACCTCAAGCAAAGCTGCCGACGCGATAGACCTCGCCATCGAGCTCCTGCTCTCCGTCCTCAAGGCCGTGAGAGCAGGCACAGACCCGGTGGCAATAGTCACGGAGGGTGTCTCCATCCTGACTCGCATGAGGACAGGATGCTGAGGCCCCTCCCCTCCACACCAGGCAGCCCACGTCCACTACTCCCTGTCGAGTAGTCAGGACTGTGGGCCCCTACCACCAGCCCCCAAACACGACGTGCGCAGTGCGCGCGCGCCGCGCAAGCGTGCCGACGCCGCACCGCGCCCGCCCACCTCCGTTGAAGAGAAGCCGCCGCTGGCTCGTAGGCGCTCACTAGGCCTCCCCCAACGGGGAATCACCTGGTGGGCTGCCTCGCCGCGGCGTGAAGACCGGACTTGACAGGCCCCTCGGGAGGCCGCCCCCGTGACACGCCTGTTGCTGCAGGCGTCGATTGAAACCAGCCTCAGTGGCCCCAGGCCAGAAAGGCTCTCCCCGCTGCAGCTGCGCTGCAGCGAGAAGATCCCACAAGCAAGCCCGGGCAATGTTACTGCACTCCATTTTGAATAGAGGTGGGTCGGTACGCGATTTTCTAATACCGAAACGTAACTAGTTATCAGTACCCGATAACGGGTTTTAAAACTATTTATTTCAATAACTATGTATTTTATGGTACGGCGAATCAAGATTCAAGAAGCGACTTCGTTTCTGTGCGTTATTGGTATTATTATTATTGCGTTATCGCGGTGAACAGGGTATTTCGTTAATTTAGTTATTCGATATTAACGGTATTGTGAATTAATTTTTTTTTAGTGAATATTGTTAATTATTTACTTTTCTTCGTTTGCGCATCTGTATTGACCAAAATGGCATTTTTTTTTATAATCTACAGTTTAGTTTTTTCCAATTTCGTTGTTTCTCAACTTAGGTTAGGTAGGCGTTATACGCAGTTTTTTTTTTTCGATAAATAGTTTCGCCCAATAAATAGTTATTGCAGAACCGAATACCGTATTTTAGTTATTGCAGCGATACATAGTTATTGAAACTATTTACGTTGCATAACGCCCATCTCTAATTTTGAATAATTTTTGGGTCTGGTCTTGTCGCGAATTCCAGTGACAAGGCTGACAAAACGATATAATCTACCTACACTAATATCAGAGAGGAGGTTAATCAAATCACTTACGTTTTACTTATATTATAAAGAAAAGAGAAAAGATTTGATTGTTTTCATTGTTTGTTTGTTTGCATTGAATAGGCTCCAAACCGAATCTACTGGCTGGACCGATTTAAATAGTACATTGTTCATCGAGAGGAGAAAGTGACCGATTCCCAACGAGGGTGTCGTTTGAGCCCTGAGGCGAAGCCGAAGGGCTCAATACACCCGAGTTGGGAATCGCACTTTCTTTCGAGTGATACATAGTGCTTTATACTTCACCTACGAGGAAAATATTTCAGATTTCCTTTTCAGATATGATGTAAGTTTTTTGTATTCCATTATATTGATATCATGTCTTGCCAATATGGTACTTTCAACATGGAATACAAAGACTTGGCTTATATTTATACGCTTTTTCACTATAATAAGCAAGCAAAACAGTTTCCGAAAATCAATGCGCTTTTTTCTCGCTTTTTCAACGTATAAAACTATCACATACATACCTACATCGTTGTATTCTTTAGAGATTTTATAGGCAATCATCAACAACTTTGAAAAGAAAACAGGGGTCCAATTTTTGAAAATCACTGGGTGATAAAATATCGCTTGGAGGTTAAAACTTTTTAATTTTAACCTGATAGTGTTAAAACGTTAGTAATACTTTATAAAATTTAACAATTAAACACAAATTTATATTTATGCATTATAAATTTTTCCTGTTGATAAGAAAAAACAGACATATTGATTTTATTGAGTAAGATTTTATCACACGGTGATTTTCAAGAATAGGTACCTAATTCGCGCGCGCGCTTTCGTTCCACATTTTGGTTTCGTTCTTTTTTCAAATAAATGGTTTTTTCAGAAAAGTGTAGGTGGCCAGCATCATTTCGTGGACTTAGAGATAAAAACTTTTTCTTTTTTTGGCATTATGATATTAAAATAGGTTATCGACATATTTTGATCTAAATTTAAGAAAAAAAAACACGTAAACAATGGATTTTCATACAAAATTCCATCCCGCTAAAACACGTTAACAATGGATTTCCATATAACTTTTCCCCCCGCATATTTATACCATAGAAATGACGTACCTTCTCCTTAGTTTTTAAAACAGGACTGAGGTACTTTCCGAGAAGGTGAAGTATAAAATTATTTCGCCATTAGAATCCTACGTTATCCCTGATGAATAAATAGGCTATAGAATATTTTCAAAAAAGCTAAGGATCCTTATGAAAACTTCGATAATGTAACCAAAGGTGTGAAAAAATATCAAATACACTGCGTACAAAATAAATGTCTGTGACCGTTAATGCGCAGAAGTTAAAAAATTAGTCGCGGGGGTGATCGCGGCTCCCCCCAGGGGGCGAGCGAATCGTTCATTGGCTCTCCGCCTGTCACCCATGCGCGGAAAATAACCGTCATAGACAGACTTGATCTGAACGCGCTGTACCATCCTTATATCGCGTACGTTGCGAGAATTATTGACAACTAGCTGACCCGGCAAACTTTGTTCCGCCTTACGGGTAATAAATAAGCAGATTTTATTTTTTAGCTGACCCGGCGAACTTTTTTATTGAGTACAATTTTTTTTTTCTACCCTACCTGAACACATTCTTCTCACAATAACAAACACAACAAAAAAATAATTAGCAAAATCGGTCCAGCCGTTCACGCGTGATGCCGTGACCAAGGGAAATAGGGATTCATTTTTACTTTCGAGCGGAGCGGAGGATATTCAAAAAACAGTTATTCTAATTTTCTCAAAAATGTGTTCTATATCACTTATACACCATAAAAAGAAAGTCTCCCAAAAATGTCTGTCCGTCGATCGGTCTGTCCGTCACGCTTTGGCCTAGCGGCTAAACGAATAGTCCGATTGACACCATATTTTAAATTTAAGATTATCTTGTAAAACATCGAAGGTCACTGAATGGTTTCTTGCTGGCTCTTTTTGAGGGTAGCTGTCATACAATGGAAATGAAAAATTGCAATTTGATGAAACGATCTTGATGAAACTTTGCATGACCAAGAATCTCCATGCAAGGTATCTTTCGGCAGTATCCATTGGTATGCCCATAGAAAAGTGTAATGAGTATTGAGTATGACCCGTTTAATAGATTTTTAAATTTTTTACTTTTATTTTTTAAAAACATTTTAAAGAATTTTTTTTTGTTAAAAGAAAATTTTTAATTTGATGCGTCTTAAGTCCATCTACCTCCGGTGTCAGCGTGACGGCCTAATTATGGGACACCCTGTATAAAATGGAGGAATACAATACAATACAATCAAAGCTACGCGCACTAATTATAATAGTGACGATGGCCCGTGGAGAAAATCGGGCTTATTTGGCGTTCACATCATCATCATTACATCCCATGACACGTCCACTACAGGACAGGGAGCTCCCTCCAGAGTTCTAGCTTTTGGTGGAAAAATGTGGAGGGGAAGTACCATAGTCACCTCGCTTAATAGCGTTACGGTTGGAACCATGGACCGCGGTTGTAGGTAACCGCAGTGAGTAAGATGTAAGATACAAAGGAGGATGCTGCTGCCCATCCTCCAGTTAACCCTTAGTCGCCTCTTACGACACCCACGGGTATACATGGTACTATTCTTTGCCGGCACCACACGGGCGTTGATTTTGCATTACATATTAGAATTATTAGACCAATATGACTCGGAGCACCGGAAATTCAATTGATGTATGGGAGAGTTATGTATGACGTCATAAATTTTTGTATAGATTTTTGGCTACGGTAACCTATCATGTGGGGTATCTAATGAAAGGGCTTTTTGAGCCAATTCTAAAAATATAGTACATATTTATATTTCAGTCCAGTGTTGCCTAAAAATTTGAAAATATTTTCAAAACATACCAAGATGGACTTTTCCTGGTAGAAAATGGCTGTTTTTTTTTATATTCATGAAATGACTCGTGATATCCTCATATCCAACGTCATGAAAGCATTTTTGAAAATATTAATAAGAACTATGTTTTTTTTAATAAGAAAGCTATTTTATTTTAAGTATTTTTTTTGCTCTGACTTATGGCGACCAAGTGTGTTTGGGTCATAAATTTAGTATATACGCCTGTAGTTTGGATACTGCAAAGATGATATTCATCGCCAATGAATGTTTCTTCATCTGTTAGGTCATTTAGATAGACAGATAAAGCGTTTATTTGTGACACCAACACATATGGACATCGATAAAGAAGCATACATAAATAAACATTGATGAGGATTAACTGAAGAACAAATCAAAAACACATATGTGCTGTATGAAAAGAGGGCAACACTGATTTGTAGTAGATAAGCTGATAAAGTTAATATAGTCGACTTAAAAAAAAAATGTGGTTGACAGTTTTATTTCTATCGCCAGGTAAAGCACAATATTTACCTGTTTCTACAGCGTCCTCTGCAGTTAGTACACTGTAGAGTACACGGTAAGTAAGCCGTCACGTAAGCATGAGCATCTCATAGTTTCACAGTTGGACTTGCAGCCGCATTTTACTAAACTGGCAGTTCTTCCCAAATTTGTGCCTCGGCGCTCCACTTCGTCTCCCAGCCGTTTTTGCCTTGTCTCCACTCCATCCCCATGTTGAAGTAAATTGGCCCCATACATTACCTGGCTGGTAAGCAGCTCGAAGAGCATGCTGCCGCAAAGCAGAGGGCGTGGGAGGTAGAAATTGCACTTGTTTGATTTTCGTGCAGAATAAATATTTCCGAACTTTAGCCGTACTTTTTTTATGTATGTATTGTATTACTATAGGGTGACTTTTAATTAGTTCTTGATAGCTAAAGATATGCATGTACTCATGATACTGAACAACTTTTCCCAAGGAACATAGGTCAAAATACGAAAAACCAAATTTGACCTCCCATACAAAATGCGCTATCAGCTGATGCAGTTTCTATGGGAGGTTAAAACTTGATTTTCGTATTTCGACCTATGGTTCCTTGGGGAAAGTTGTTCAGTATCATGAGTACATTCATATCTTTTTCTATCAAGAACTAATTAAAAGTCACCCTATATACCTACAAATATTGTTCGTTTAATACTATAGGACTGAAACCCGACCCCAGATAAACTGTAAACCAGGTTGGACGAAGATTTTACCTGAAGTACGTTATCAATGAGTCTAAACGTGGCTCTTCCGGTCTCGTCGGCGCAGATGTTTCCAAGGTCCCCCGCGTGCCGGCAATGCGCTGGGTCCGTGGGGCCCCCGTGCGGGGTCCCTCGAGGGTTGTAGTGGTCCCCCAGGGAATCGCAGCCCTGGAAATCATCATCACCGTTATAACGTTAAATAACGTAACAAACTATAAAAGCATCAAATAGGAGTGTTTTTTTATGCTGCTGCCAATCCTATCAGAAGCCCTTAGTCGCCTCTTACGACACCCTAGGGAACAGGTAGTTTAGTACTATTCTTTGCCTGCACTAGACGGGACCTGACGTTAAGTACAGCTACCTGATGGTAAGTAATTACCACTACTATTAGTGAATTGGACACTAAAAAGACAGCAAATCGCGTTGCCCACCTTAAGAGCTAAGATGGGTGAAATGGTATGTCTCATGTGCCGGTATTACACTTACCATTCAAACCGAAACACAGCAGTACGGCAGTACTGCTGATTTAAGTACTTCGATAGGCAGACTGTACAAAATCCCTGAATCTGTGTTCCCAAATTCATATAAACCGAATACATTCAAGTCGCGAGTGAATAGGCTTATTCTGGGCAAGCTAGTTCCATCGTCGACATCATCTCTGTCCTCAAGGCTAGATCGAGGTCAAGAGTAAAGAAAATCCACCTTCAATAAGAATCCTAGTCTAGCAAGTGAAGTTTTTCCTTTTTTAGGGTTCCGATACCAAAATGGTAAAAAAAGGAACCCGACTTTGTCTGTCTGTCTGTCACACCTCTATATCTCAGCAACCACTCATGAGTAGCATGCTATCCACTTGAAATTTGGAATAGTTTTAGAATATGGTTGTCCATCTTAATTGCACGTGAAATAATTAAGAAAAAATATGATTATTGATGTAAAGGGGGCCCAAATAGAGGGGGGGAAATTTTCAAATTGATGTTACTAGGTCGAGTGGGGAATCATATGAAAGGGGTTTACTTGTAAATTTTAAAATAAATTTTTGTATATTTTACGATTCTTAGTTTTCAAGTTGTGATGAAAAATGTCAAAAAAATACCATCCCCCCCCTTATCTCCGAAGTTTGTAAAAGGAAAAATCTGAATTAATTACAGTCGATAGAAGATTATGTATATATTACAGCAAAAATAAAACGTTTTTTCTTAGATGCACTGTTTTTTAGAAATTTGCAAAAGACCTTTACAAACAAATTTAGTTCATTTTATGTTAGCAACCTAGCAGGTGGGCCACCTTATGGTAAGCGGTCACCACCGCCCATAGCACCCACTGTCTTATTAGAGACATACTTTAACGCTAATAAGACGGCAAAGCGCGTTGCCCGCCCTGAGAACTAAGATTTTATGTTTCATGTGCCAGTAATTTAAATGGATCTCTTACCCTTCAAATCGAAACACAACAGTGCAAACACTGCTGCTTCACGGCAGAAATAGGCAAGGGGGTGGTACTTTCCCAGACGGACTTTGCACAAAAGCCCTACCACCTACCTGAGAGAGGTCCCCACTAGTTCTAACGTGCAATCCGTGTAGACCCGGTGGCAGTCCATCTATACTGCCGTCGGCTAGCAGCGGTCCGTCTGAACACTGTTGAAAACGGATCACTCCCATCACTTGAGAGTTGCAGCACGACTGGGATGATATCATAGCCACTGCCGATTGGGTTTCTTAACAGAAAACAAAAAGAAAACCTAAGTAACGTCATAGAATAAAGTAAGAGTACAATATTGTTCGCCCTCTATCACTATCTTTAAAAAGCGAGTCAAAGAACACTATCTTTCCCTGTCTTAGTTATCCATATATTTATTAGTTAGGTATTATTGAAAGATAGATCTCTTAAAGAGATAAGCTCGCCTTTGTAAACAATTTTCATTTAAAAACTTTATGTTATTTGTGCGTAATAAAGAATATATATATTATTTATGTATAGTATGCATATGTATTTTATATCTTATTATTATTTTATATCATATATCCTATACGTACTATTAAACGAGCAATATTTGTATAGCTGTATCATCATAACATCCATCCAATTTGATTGCGTGCCATAGCTCAGGGGCGGGATAAGTATCAGTAACTGAACAACTTATCCCAAGGAACATAGGTCGAAATACGAAAAACCAAATTTGACCACTCATACAAAATGCGCTATCAGCTGATGCAGTTTTTGTGGGAGGTCAAAAGTTCAAGTTGCCAACCCTGTTCTAAGAATCACAACGCGCACCCTCCGCACCAATTGTAAACAAGTAAAATAGGTACCTAACATGCGCGCCGCGAGTCTGGCAAGGGTTGACACAATTAAATTTTACATACTGCATGCGTCACTATACCTCCGAAGCCTTGAAGCACGGCATGTTTCCCTGAAGTCCTGTAGTGACCACAGCTCGTTAGAAAATACGTAAATTAATTAGGGTTTATGTGTTTAACTTTTTTTTTACAGCCTGCATGCGTCACTATACCTCAGAAGCACGTTTCCCTGAAGTCCTAGTAACCATGTCCAGAACAGCACGTTGTATTCGGGAAATACCTAAATTAATTAGAATTTATGTGTTAAAATTTTTTTTACAGACTGCATGCGTCACTATACCTCCGAAGCCTTGAAGCACGGCACGTTTCCCTGAAGTCCTATAGCACAGTAAATATATAAGCTAAAGCAGTATGTTAATAGGGCATAGGCTATAAAATAACAACAAATAATAAAATTTGGTCAAGCGCGTGTCGGACTCAAAAAATCTAGCACATTAACTTACTGAAATTTCAACTAATACAATTATGTTTATGTGGTGGTACGGAACCCTCAGTGCGCGAGTCCGACTCGCACTTGGCCGGTTTTTTTTTACACAGACTGCATGCGTCACTGTACCTCCGAAGCCTTGAAGCACGGCACGTTTCCCTGAAGTCCTAGTAACCATATCCAGAACAGCTGTGCTTGGTAATGTCGTCTCCACCATAAACGCTCCATTTGTAAATGCTACCTGAAATTACCTATTTATTAATATCTTAATGTTATTAAATTTTCTTTATTTCTCAAAATAACAATTAAGTCTTAATCTTAAACAAGTCATAATTAAAATACAAAAATGTATTTGTTAGTCAAACAAACCGCCCCTTGACGTTCCTGGTGCAAAAGTGCCCATAATGCTCGCGGTATTACCACGTTGAATGGCTATGGACAGCCTTTGCACCAGGAACGACTCGGAGCGGGGGTCACATTGCTTTTGTCGAAATAACAGATATATATTCCTAATTCATTTAAAAAAAACGGTCAAAAGCGAGTCGGACTTGCGCGCCGAGGGTTCCGATATACCTTTAGTATTTTTGGAAGCAATAAAGCCCATTTTTAGGACCGCAAAACTAAATTTGTTTGTAAAGGTTTTTTTGCAGATTTCTAATTTGGAATTGCATTTAGAAAGATCGTTTTATTTTTGCTGTAATATTTACATAAATGTCTATCGACTGTAATTAATTCAGATTTTTCTTCTTTCATGTGCAATTTAGTTGGGCAACCATATTCTACAACCATTCCAAATTTCAATTCGATACCGTGGGTGGTTGCCGAGATATACAGGTGTGACAGACAGACAAAGTCGCACCATAAGGGTTCCTTTTTTTTAACCATTTTGGTATCGGAACCCTAAAAATTGAGGATTATTAAGTAAATATTTAAATTTGGCTCTTGGCCTAGCCTGCGATAGAAGATTTTCATGATTGTTAATGTTAACAACAGCTAAGTAGATGAAAAACTTTTATAAATAGATTCATCTTATTTTATTTTTTAAGGTACACCGGCAGAGCACATGTCAAACATTACATAAAAACTTATTCGAATCCTATACTACGAGTATTAAACAATATCTATTCAGCAATATTTGTAGTTCGATTGATCTTTAACCCAAACGCAAGGCTCACGAGCTCCATTTTGAGAACTAATTCCTCCATACGGTCAGCGCTGGTTGCAAATAAAGTGGTGTCATCTGCGTACCGCAAGTTCGCAATCTTGTATCCACCAATCACAACACCGTCGGTCCAGTCTTCAAGATTGATTCGCATTACAAGCTCGGTGTAGTTGTTAAACAGCAGAGGTGATATTATACATCCCTGTCGCACACCTGCGCTGGGATGGAAACTGTCTGAGAGGAGGTCATCTGTCCGCACTGAAGTTGTTCCCCCTTCATAGAGTTCTCGGAGCAGGTGCACGGGGTGTTGTGGTGTGCCCATGTGTAGTAGTGTTTTCCACAACGTTGGCCATTTCACCGAGTCGAACGCTTTGGAGAAATCAACAAAGCATATGTATGTCGGCTTATTGAACTCTCTAGCCTTCTCAATGATTTGACGAACGATGAGAATCTGTTCACGGGTTCCTTTTCCTTTCACAAATCCGGCTTGTTCTGGCGCAATTTCTCTGGACAAATATGCTTTAAGTCGCTCATTTATGATGTGTAGCATTATTTTTCTAGCGTGTGTTATCAGTGCAATAAGTCGAAAGTTGCTACACTTCTTCGTGGAACCCTTTTTATGAAGAGGAGTGAATACTGTGTGAGCCCATTCAGAGGGCCATTTGCCTGTGAGCCATATCTTGTTGCAGATGATGTGGAAGATTTGAACACCACGCTCTCCCATTGCTCGTGTAGTTTCAATTGGGATTTCATCTTTCCCTGTGGCAATTTCTCTTACATTTAGCCAATTAAAATGTTTAAAGTGTCGTACGGGTTTTCCTCAACATTTTAGATATACCTAATCTTTGACAATATTGTTAATAAGGTTCTTATCTAAAGACCTCATCAATCAGATTTGTATTTTTATTCAATTTAGGTAAGTTATTGACGATTCGTTTGCCCCCATATTTGTATGAAAATATATGAAAGAAAACAGACCGGCCGGTTATTTCTGCCGGTGAGTGTATATTTGTAATCGGTTTCTCGAAAATGGCTCTAAGGATTTCGATGAAATTTAGTATACAGGGGTTTTTGGGAGCAAAAAATCGATCTAGCTAGGTCTCATGTCTAGGAAATTTAGTTTTTGACGTATTTTTAAACATTTTTAGCGCGTTTTAGTGCGTTCAAGAAACTTACATCGCCATCTGTTGTTGAGTAGCGTAGCTTGCTCACCCGATGATATTTTAATCATACAGAGCATATAGTAAGGGTGATGAAGGACATATTTCTATATGATTTGCTCATGTCTGTCTCTTTGACTGATGATAAGGAGCATCCTCTAGAAGATACAAAAAATATTGGCGGACATCCACACCGCTGCGTTTTTGAGAAATTAAGTTTTAACTATTTTGAAATTTGACAATGAAATGTACACCTGGCAGACTATGACTATCTGATTAAATACAATGTATAAAACCCCAGAAAAATGGTCTGCCACCATAATAGCCCTGCATTGTAAAGTTACAGCGCTTCAAAATGCAAAAATCCACTACTTCGTCCCGTGATAATGCAGAGCCCTGCATGTCTGCCTCTTCTATTTTCTACATCTTCAGAAGTATTTTAAACAGGAGCCACAAAGGCAGACAATAAAAACATTATTTAGTATCTTATTTTCATTTTTTTTTGCTTTAACTCAAAAACGCAGCAACGCACAGAAAAACTTGTATGGACCAAATCGATTCGTATTGAGCTGATCTATCATCCTTATTAGGGGGTGTGTGGTAGGCGCCTCCAAGTGTGAGGAAGGGGTGGAAATGTGAGCGGACCTAAAAAACCAATCACAGAGCCACTCACCTCTCCGGCACAACCCGGGCAACATGGTTGGAAACTTGGTGGGTTCAGTTCCCCTTCTCTTCAGCTATGGCAAAGATCTACCTCCCTTCCTCTGCCTTCTTACTGTCTCAAACTCTTCCAGTTTGAGAGAGCAAGGAGCCGGTCCCAAGCCCGGATAAAACACCGCACAATGGCAATAGATACTTCAGTTACTATTGCCATTGCGACCTAAAACCCCGTGGCCCGTCTAGGCCCAAACTAGGGCAAACATGGAGGTGCAACATACAAACAAACTACCCCAGGAGGGTACCGGTAACGGAGAAACCCTCCCTGGAGCACAACCGGAAACAGCAACAGCTGGCGAAGGCTCTGCTCTGGGCTGCCCCTCGTATTCTGGGGGGGGGCGATGTCGCACTTGACCTCCGTAGTCCACTCTCGGATTGCGGACGCCTATCATTGGAACAGCTACAGCAAGAGCTGGTGCTTGTAGTTGAAGCAGAAGATGAATGCTCTCAGAGCACCGCGGATAAAGCGTTGAGCTCTGGAAGCATGGAGTGTGAGGAGCCATGGGCTGTGGCTAAAGGTAAAGGAGCAGGTAAAGCTGTACCGAAACCTGCAACCACAGCCCAATCATGAAAGACGAATGTAGAAGAAAGGCGCCAATAGCTGCCACCACAGAAAGGGAAACCACCAGCACAAGCGGCTCTCTGAAATCCTCACTCAGCGGGGAGGTATCGGGCATCCACGATAAGGTAGAAATTAAAATCAGAAGGTATGATAGAGCGAAGGCGGCAATTTGGATTCCGGGCAGGGAGGAGGAGCAGGCACCCGACCCCATGATGCTTCTCGTTGCCCAGAATAACCACAGACCTGAGCTGAGGGTAAAGGAGTGGTCCCTGATACACAGGGACAGGTGCCTGCAGGGACACAGACTCGTGGTGGGTGTACCAAAAGAATTATTTGAGGCAGAACCAGGCAGAGTGATCAAGCTTAGCTACGAGGCTACTAAGGTAATTGCTAAACAGTTGAGGACCACGTAGCTAAGCCGACGACTTCGTCTGAAAGGAAGGTAGGAGGAGAAGAGATGGAGGTAGATGAGACGGGGAGGCCGGCGAAGGGAGAGTGTAGTACACATTCGGGAGGCGAGCCACGACCGAGAAGGATCTCCACAACGACGAGGGATTCCCAGCCTGGGGGCGGTGTAGTCAATACGCCGCCACCAGGAGGGGAATCAATTAGACGAGAGGAGATGAACAGGCTCTTTGAGGAGGTCCGAAAGGGAAGCTCCTCAAAGAAACAATAGACACCAACACCACTATACATACACTCACACACATGGACACTGATACACAAACACTTCACAAAAACACAAAAACAACTAAGAATACTTCAGTTAAATTTGCATCACTGCAATGTGTGAATATGTGATAGCAAACAAAATAGACATTGCATTACTCCAAGAGCCATACTGCTATAAAAACAAGGTGACTGGTATGGGATGTCTGGGAGGTGAACTCATCTATCATCATGGTGAGTTAAATCCCAGAACATGCATATTCATCAACAAAGGAGTGAGGCCCCTAAGAATAATAGAATGCGAATGTTTCAGAGATTTAGTAGTGGTGCAGCTAACAATACGGCTGGACAGCGAGACCACGAGGAGAATCGGTATTGCCTCGTCATACACTCCTAGCGAGACAAATTTTGAACCACCGTCGAGAGAACTAGAAGAAACAGTTAAGAACTACAAAGGTATGAGCATACCTATCATTGTGGGCTGTGAGGCAAACTCCCACCATGTGGTGTGGGGCAGCACCAACAGCAACAAAAAAGGTGAGCTACTATTAAAATTTTTAATAAGCAATAGCATGGAGATCATGAACCAAGGTGACACACCAACGTTCATTAATAGGCTCAGGCAGGAGGTACTGGATATAACCTTCGCTTCTGCAGACATAAGTACATAGGCAAATGGAACGTGGATACGGAGGATTCATTCTCGGACCATCGGAGAATCACCTTTCAAATCCAATGCTCATATGATAGGCTCAAAGTTAGGAATAATAGAAAGACGGACTGGGATCTCTTTGATAAACACTTAAAAGAAGAGTTTATGCCCATAGATGAACCAATTGACAGTAGGGGGGTATTAGGTAATCGAGTACAAAAGCTAAGTAACAACATGAAGGAAGCTCAACACAAGGCATGTCCGCTCAAGGTAGTTGAGATAGGGAGGGGACAAGCCTGGTGGAACAAGGAGTTAATGAAAAACAGGAAAAAGACTCGCCGTGCACTGAGGATTGCCCTGAAAAAAAAGGATGATCCAATCAGCTGGCAGACAAACAGAGATAAAAGGAATGAACTAAGCAATGCTTGCCAGAGGGAGAGAAGGAAAGGTTGGAGGTCATACTCTGGCAGCATAACAGAATATCCGGAAGCAGCGAGACTAATGAAGACGCTGGCCAATGACAAAGTAAGCAAACTTGGTAGCATCAGGGCAGGCAACGAGGTTATCACAGATCCAGGGAAAATCCTAAGGATCATGATTTAATAATTTAATAATAATTTAATAATTTATTTATTTGCACAAAATAGTATTATGAACTAGACATTAACAGTGATAACCACACTAGGCAATGCCTGTATCGTGGCTATCTTATTCGTAGCTATCTTATGACAAAATACAGGGTACTCAGACATCTACACTTACATTAGTAAAACTAAAAACTGAAAATTATAAATTAATACTGATTATATAAAAAGATGAAGCATGACATATTATTTAGTGACTAATTAAAAGTAAAATAGTAGTAAAAACATATGAGTTAAGAAATAAACAGGTACTGATTCTACAAAAATCAAAACTTTATAATACTCGTATGTATGTAGTGACTAATTAAAATTAAGATAAAATACAAATGAAACATGCAAAAAATATAGAAAAAAAAAAAACATGCAAAAATGTGTACAAAATGATGGACACACACTTCCCTGATAACACAGAGGCACGATTAGATGACCCTGATGTAACTACTACAAACGAGTGGGAGGACACAGGATCAATAATAACGGAAGAACTTGTAGAATGGAGCATTAATACTTTCTCACCGTATAAAGCGGCGGGACCAGATGGAATATTTCCAAAGATGCTGCAAAGAGCACTCAAGATAATAAAGGAGGAGTTAGTGACAATCCTAAACCCTCAGTAAGTGTCGGTAATCAATAGGAGAGGTGATGGGGGGCGGGAAGGGGGAATGGGGGAGGGGATGGGAGATGGGGGAGGGGAAGGGGGGAAAGGGAGGGGAAGGGGGAAAGGGAGGGGGATGGGGGAGGGAAGGGGGAGAGGGAGGGTGGGAAAGGGTGGGGAGAGGAAGGGTGGAGGGGGGGATAGAGGGAGGGGGGATATGGAGAGGGAGAGGGGGAGGAAGTGGGAAAGATGGAGAGGGACAAAGGGGGGAGGGGGAGGAGGGAGGGGGAGAGGGAGAGGGAGGGGGGAGAGGGAGGGGGAGGGTGAGGGGGGAAGAGGGAGGGGCGAGAGAGAGGATTAGGATAATATCCAAGCCAGTCTGGCCCTAGGATACATACCTGGAAGCTGGAGAACTGTAAGGGCTACCTTTCTACCAAAACCGGGGAAAAAGTCCTATCAAGAGCCAAAAGCATTCAGATGCATAAGCTTATCCTCGTTTATGCTAAAGACACTGGAGAAGTTATTAGACAGACACATAAGGATGAAGGTCGGACTTGGAAGGAACCCCTTTCATGCAAACCAGCATGCATATACGGAAAACAAATCCACAGAAACGGCTCTTCATAACCTAGTGATAAGAATAGACAAAGCGCTAGAAGCTAAAGAGTCAGCAATGGCATGCTTCTTCGATATAGAGGGGGCATTTGATAAGGCCACATCAATGGCAATTGAAGCATCACTTTGTAGAGACAACATAGAGTCATACACCAGAAGATGGATAATGAACATGTTGAGAAACAGACGAATAACAGCAGAACTAGGAGGCATCTCTTACACAATAAAGGCCAATAGGGGATTTCCCCAAGGAGGGTGTCTATCCCCACTCATGTGGTGCCTACTCATAGTTGACCTATTAAAGAAAATAAACAGAATGCACATATTCATGCAAGCATACTCCGATGATGGTGCAATACTGGTCACGGGGAAAGACATGATAATGGTAAGAAACAGAATACAGTCTGGGATAAAAGCTACACTATTGTGGTGCAGGAAGAGAGGACTTAACCTTAACCCCGAAAAGACCAAACTAATGATGTTCACAAATAAAAGGAAAGAAGTAGAGCTGGTACCAATCACCATAGATGGAACCCAGATAGATATGATACAAGAACTAAAGTACCTAGGTGTGATAATAGACAACAAGCTGTCTTTCAACTCACACATTAGATCACAGAGTAACAAAGCCAAGATAGCACTGATGCAATGCAGCAGAGCCGTAGGCAGAACTTGGGGCCTAAGACCAACAGTGGTGATGTGGATCTACCAAGCTATCATACTGCCAAGACTTATGTATGGTGCAATAGTATGGTGGCACAGGGCGGCGTCAATAAAAGTAAATTACAAAGAGTTGGCGCAAGTACAGAGACTAGCAGAGCTCATGACAACGGGAGCAATGAGATCTACGCCCTCAGCAGCACTGGATATGATTCTTGGACTCGATCCACCGGATCTGGGGGCTAAGAAGAAAGCTCTAGAACAATGGTACAGAATGAAGTCGTGCGGGTAATGGAGCAACATAAATACAGGCTCCGGACACTCTACGATAGATAAAGCGTATGAAAGAAATCTGTCGATGATCATGACGCGCAATGACCTCATTGGGAAACAAAAGATCTTCGACAAGAAGTACAGAGTACACATAGGAACCAGAGACAACTGGGAGGCTGAAACAACAGAGGAAACAATAGTATGCTACACAGACGGGTCTAGGAAGGCTAAGTCGGGCAGATCGGGCGCAGGATTCTTCATCGATGGACCCGAAAGCATAAAATTATCAGTAACACTTGGGAAATTTGCAAGTGTATTTCAAGCTGAGGTACTTGCCATCATAGAATGTGCCAGACACATAAAGGAATCCTGCGGAAACTTACACAACAGAGTAATGATCTACAGCGATAGCCAAGCAGCAATAAAAGCAATAATGAAATCAGAGACAACATCAGCCTTGGTGTTAGAATGTAAAGAGGCCCTAAATGACCTAGCTCAAGACAATGAAGTGATATTAGCCTGGACACCCGGTCACGAAGGAAATATGGGTAACGAGACCGCGGATGAACTAGCTAGGAAAGGAGCAGATGAAATACTGATAGGCCCAGAACCCCGCCTTCCCATATCTAGTAACATAGTTAAAGGGGTACTGAGGAAAATTATAAATGTAGAGGCTATCACGCGATGGGAGAACGTGGAGGGGCATCGTCAATCCAAACTCTTCATCAAGGGGTATGATAGGAAAAAGACTAAACACCTTTTACAGCTCTCGAAACCAGATATAACGGTAATGGTAGGCATTATGACAGGTCATTGTAACTTAAACAGACACCTGACCATAATGAAGAGAAAGGAGGACCCAGCTTGTCCAGAATGCGGAGAGGAGAAGAACGGCTTCCATTTCTTTGCCGAGTGTCCCATGTACTCGATGCCCCGATGGTTAGCAACGGGTAAGGACAAAATATCAGAGGAGGACATCAGGGAAGTATCAGTAGCAGACATGGTAAGATACTACAAAGCAACAGGTAGGTTCCACGGGGTAATGCAGTAGGAGCACCAGTAAACCAGTGCCCCGGGCGGGGTGGCTTGTGGAGCAGTGAGCCTTACACCAGGGGACACAGAATTGTGTGCGAAATTCTTCCGAGGCCCTCTCAGGATCCTCATTTAGTACATCTCAACCAGTAGTTAGGGGGGATGGAAAATGAGGACTCCCCTGATGAAGCCAAAAGAGCGGCTCGCCACATATAACTGGCCGTCATCCTGGATGGGGCTTAAAGCAAAACAGCCCACTCCGTCCGTGTCCAGCTGGGATAGTGGGTGAAATAGCTCCATACACGTGATCTGATCACCTGTCTGCGCGAGCCGCGGCGTCCCCATTAGAAATAATAATAATAATCATAAAAAAAGTAAATAAATAAATCATGCCTATTAATATGAATCATGAGCAAATCAAATACCCAAACTAATAGCTCGGTGGCCCAGGTACTAAGTACTAATATGTGTTCCATTATAGGTGACACAACATTAGTAAAATATAAGCTATTAGGAGAAATTAACCTACAAAGTATTAAAAAGTGACTGAACCCTCGAACTTCTTTAATTAGGTACTGCTTTGATAATATATTTAAGAATATGAAAAAACAGGCCAAGTGCAAATCGGAGAACTTAGATGGTGTGTCTCGTGTGCCGGTTATTTAGCTGGCTCAAATCCTCTAATTTAGGTAGCTATATGACTCCTGATGAACAGAATAAAACTAGGACACTGTATGGAATAAAATGAATTCTTACCTCTTTTACCTGATCTTGACTCTTAAGCTCATTGAGCGTCTTGGCAACAACATGTTGATCAGGTTGTGGTCCCAGGTCCACTAGAATTTCCAACTAAAAAATACAAGGAATTACTCTAGCCAAAAGGATTGCCCATTCTGGTCGAACAGTTTGTATGAAGAGGTCAATTTTTTTTTCTTTTCCCAACATATGTTTCTTTGGGAAAGTTCTTCAGTTTTGTTGACTGAGCACACCCTTTTGTTTTCGGTACACCGTCCCTTACACCCTTGACAGGAAGCCTTTTTACATAACATTTGCTTTATACATTCTTTAAACTTTTTCTCAGGTAATTGCACTATATTGTCAGGTATTTTGTTGTAGTATCATACACACAGACCAACGAAGGATGTATTGACTTCAGTTAATCTAGTATATTGTTGATCAAGTTTGTACTATGGTACGAAGGTACTATGTGCAACTGGTGGAGTACTTACACACTATCACCCACACAAACATACATGCACACATGCATACACACAAAAACATACACTTATCCACACACTTAAACTAACTAGAAAATTCTCATTACCAGGTTTTGTAAACTAAAATACTGTATGTTATATTAAGGAGACGCTCTCCTTTATAAATCAGTGTATGTTATTACCTACAATTAGTAGGGAGAGGGCCTGGTGATCTGTCACACAAGGTAACTTAGTATAGGACACCAGCTCTCGCCGCAAAGAATTAGTGCCTGCCTAGCTAATAATATTGTCATAAAAACAGTACTTTGTGAAGAGAGAAAAATAAAGTTGCATAATTTTGTAATTGCAAATAATTATAAGTACCATTTTGGTATCAGCACTAAGATAACACCGCAACCAAGAGACTTATTATATTATACACCGCAACTTAGAAATAACCGATTTTAGCACTTACCTTAGCAGGTATCATGTTTTAGAGAAATGATACTTCAAATAATTTAACAATTTTCAACGAGAATTCAGTCCTTTAAAATTTTTTTTAGATATTTTATATTTTTCTAGAACGAAAACATCAAAACAAAACACGTGTGTGTGTGTGTGAAATGCAGACATTTGACTTTGACATGACAATCAGTGTTCCCAAACCAAAAAGGTATAAATCGGGAGAAAATTGGGTAAAAATAAAGTGTAGTCAACAAGGTACAAGGATTGTCCGACCTCGGATTGCACAGCCACGGAATTAGGACCCATTCACGACCCATTACGATTGTACATTCCTGGTCGTACAGTCAAGAGCACATCAAGCTTGACACATTGGACTTTGCCCCATTCGAAGTTGAACGGGAGAATTGAATGATAAGGATAGGTATGTTTCTCTCTCTTCCGCCTTCACTTGTTTTGTGCCGCAGCGCTTTGTGTTAGCGTGTGCGTTGTGTAATGAATGAACTACCTATACAGGGTGTTAATTTAATTGCGTGCCATAGCTTAGGGGGTGGTTCAGTAACGATAAAGGAACTCAAAAAAATTATTTAAAAAAATCCTACTTCCTAAAAATTTAACATCTGAACATAAACTAGAGGGCAATGACCCGGAGCCCCGCGCTATCAAAAGCGCGCGAAAGAGTTTCAGTTATGTATGTGCCTACCTTATACATTGATACTTGCGCACTGGCTCGTTGATAGTGCAGTGGTCCGTCCGGGTCATTGCCCTTCGCGTTAGTTTAGTTTCAATGAAGTTAATTTTTTTTTCAAGCAGGATTTTTTTTAATACTTTTTTTGTGTTCCTTTATTGTAACTGAAGCACCCCTTAAGCTATGGCACGCAATTAAATTAACACCCTGTATAATAGTGTGCGTGTCATTGCAGTTAACATAACTGGTTTTATTTTACTGTTTGTGTTAAGAAAATAAAAGAATCGTTTTTTACTTTTGGTTTCTTCTTTCCAATTACTCGTATCTTCGCAATCTTAATTTGAAATAAGTATTACTTTGATTTTATTTTATTGAAGTAATCGTCACCTACTAAAGAATATTATTTATTATTTAATTATTATTATTTCTACTTATTGAACTTTATATATTAACATTAATGATAAAATAAAAAAGTGATAAATAAAAAAAAAGAGAGTAAAAAATATTGTGCATAATTATGTCGCCTTGGGGAAAATTTTATATGAATAATTTAACTATATTTTGAACTTTGGGAGTTTTGCTAATCAATGATTAATAAAACTCGACTGTATTCATAATGTTTTTGTAGTTTTGGTTAGTATACCTACAGGGTGTTAGGGTATACACAGTGATCCTTGAAACCTTAGATTATGAATAACGGCAGCTTACTGCCTATCTTGAAACTATGGATTCAGACTCAATGAAACTGAACAACTTTCGCCTAGGAATATAATAAGGTTGAAATACGATGAAAAATATTTTACTTCTTATAAAAACTGCACAAGCTGATTGCGCATTTTGTATAAGAGATGTTTTTTCTTCATATTTCAACCTGTGTTCCTTAGCGAAAGTTGTTCAGTTTCGTGGTCTGAATCATAGAGTAATATAATGGGTCTGAATGCACAGTTTCGTGTTTTGCCTACAAAATAATATGTAATGTTTTATTTATGAAATACTTTTTGAATTGACTAGGAGTAGTTCTAGAGATAACTCTTTATCTGAGCCCTAATAGTTTGTGTCAAAATTAAAATTGTCTTAAAAAGTGATTCGATACCCGAGACCAACAGTGAGCTAAAGCTTATTTGGGATATTCTTTGAACTGATTGCTAAACAGACATTTATTTACGTTCAGCATAGAGATAGGTAAGCGACATACTTTGAAAATAATCTCGCTGTTGCTCTAAACTTAAAGGTAATATATTTAAGAAAAAGTAAGTAAAACACCAAAATATATTTGAAATAAACTTATATTTCGTAATTCCAAAGTGTCATCAATGTTGAACGAAGACTACAGACTAGCTATTTTGACAATAATTTTACCCGATCTAGGTGGTAAAAACTATAAAACGAATAAGTAGGTAATGGCAATCAGTCAAGTAATAATAATTCGCAACAGAAACCCAAATGTAAGAAACCTTTAAACTTGGCCCCTATAAAGAGAGAGGGGTCATTAAGTTATTAAAAAAAGAAAAAAAAATCTAACACAAATAAAGCCGTTAACAATTCTTTTTATTTTCGTAAATATCGATTTTTATACGGCAGAATGAAATATAGTCAGCCTATTAAAGAATTAAAAATAGAAACTGTCGTCTCTCTTTAGTATTTATCTAGGCCCAGCCTCTCATAGTGACATGACAGCTATTTTAAAATTCTGTGATAGGCTACGACTAAGTTATATTCTGTCGAGAATCCATATTTTACGAAAATAAAAAAAAGTATTACTACGTTATTTGTATTAAAAAAAGTTTTATATTTTTAATAATAACTTATAGCCCTATGTCTATTTATAGGCCAAGTTTCAAGGTTCCCTGTATTTGAGTTTCTGTTGCGAATCACCTAACGAAATAAAAGATCAACAAATCATAAAATACAACCAAAATCAATAATTCTCATACATAAAATCAACTTGTCTACAGTAAAATCATCCTTCCACGATACTTAAACAAAAATTAACAAGTGTATTTAATCATTTACGATATTTACAATAATTTACCTACGTGAAAGCCACCGAAACAATGGTATGGGTTGATAGGTCAAGATATAGTTGTGCTTCACAATTTTCTTTCCCAAGGAGAAAAATACTATCTCTATTTATAGCCCAAGTTTCAACGTTCCCTGTATTTGAGTTTCTGTTGCGAATTAACGAAATAAAAAATCAACAAATCGTAAAATACAACCAAAATCAACAATTTTCATACATATAATTAACTTGTCTACAGTAAAATAATCCTTACACGAAACTTAAAACTAAAATTAACTGGTGTATTAAATCATTTACAATAATTTACCTACGTGAAAGCCACCAAAACAATGGTATGGGTTGCTAGGTCAAGATATAGTTGTGCTCCACGCTTTTCTTCTCCCAAGAGAAAAATACTATCTCTATTTATAGGCCAAGTTTCAACGTTCCCTGTATTTGTTTCTGTTGCGAATTAACGAAATAAAAAATCAACAAATCATAAAATACAACCAAAATCATCCTTACACGAAACTTAAAACTAAAATTAACTGATGTATTTAATCATTTACAATATTTACAATAAATTTTACAATAAATTTAAATTTAAAGCCATCAAAATACTGGTATGGGTTGCTAGGTCAAGATATAGTTGTGATTCACAATTTTCTTTTCTAAAGAGAAAAATACTATTAAACAACGGATGACTGCAGAAAATCTTACGGTGATTTGACAACGTGAGTAACCTGCCTGTGAGAAAAAAGATGATGAAGTCCTCTTAAGTTACACCATGACCTAAAAGAACCCAAATCCTACAAGAGAAGCCTAGAAAAAAGAAAGAAATAAGATGTTAAAACAGTAAACGAGAGGATAAGATGTGTGCTGGACAAGCAAAAGATGACAAATAAATTAAATGCCGTATGATATTAATATTTGGTGGGACCCCCATTAGCATCCAATACAGCATTTAATCTATTTCTCATTCCAGTCACCATGTTCCAGCACGCATCTGATCCTCTATTATACTCCCACGTGCGAAACGCTTGCGCGTATAAGTCGTCCCTGTTCCGGACTTCACTTGCGTCCTAATTGAGAACCATGAGTCCCCATAAATTCTCTATTGGGTTCAGATCTGGGCTCTTTGAAGGCCATGGTATCAATTGCAGGTCAGGTTGCGAACCGATCCAGCGCTGGACGATATGAGAGTTGTGGACGCTGCTGTTATCTTGGGCTAAATGTATGGTGCCCTCGGGGTAGTGAAGTCGCACGGTCGGAATCAACACATCTCGCAATATTTCGATGTAGTCCAAGGAATTCATCCGACCGCTAACTTCCACTAGCTCCCCAGAACCCATAGAGCTCATCCAGCCCCAAAGCCCAATACTTACGCGTCCACTCGACCGATTTGGTTGAGTATTTTTTTCTTCAAACCTCTCGTGGTCAAATCGCCATAAGATTTTTCTGCCGTCATCCGTTGTTTGAAAGGTTTTTTCATCTACGAAAATAACAATAATATTTTGCCAGTCAAAATTTAAATACTGTAAAGCGAAACTAATTCTGTCTTGTTTATGAACAGCACTTAATTTGATTTTTTTTGCCGGCCTCCTGCATTTAAGGCCTCCATCCCTAAGTCTTCTTCTTACAGTCCACGGTGTTATCTGAAAAATATAATCGTAATTTAAAACTTTGCTAAGCTTACTCCTTTACATAGTTTAGTTGAAGATGCTTATAAATAACGGTATTAAAACCATGAAGAATGTGAATCTCTCTTGTAAATGAACAACTGAAAATCTCATATACTATACAGGTTGTAAGGGACAGCCTTCCGAATACTGAACTTAACAACTTTCAGCGAACAAAACTTTCAGAAAATGAAAAAAAAAAAATAAGCTTCACCATACAAACTGTCCAATTTTGTATGAAGAGGCCGATTTTTTTTTTCATTTCCTGAAAGTTTTGTTCGCTGTAAGTTGTTCAGTTACGTTGACTGATCATGCCCTTTCAGTATTCGGAAAGCTGTCCCTTACACCCGGTATACTAACTATTATACTTTTTTTTTTGTTACATGACAAAGCTACGGAAAACACAAGCAAAGACTTTCATAGCAGAGTATTCTGTGACACAAGTTCGCTACTGGCCCTCGCTGGCCGCTTGCTCGGCTCGTGCGTTGTGGTCAAAAGAGAACCCAACCTAACGGGCCTATGAAAAGACTTAAAAGTCTGTTGGCTTGGCTTGGCATTCCGAAGTTGTACTACAATCCGTGGTCGGACACGATTGGTACGACCGCGGAAAACGCAGCCAATATTTCGGAGACATCTGATTCTGAGGCCCTACCGCCGAACTCAATAGTTATCGAATCTCACTTTTCTTCTTGTATAGAAAAAAAGAGAGAATCGGTAACGATTGTATTAACTTTTAAAGAAGCTGAGAGAAACAGAGTGGACACGTAATATACTAACATAGTTGCAAAGAATTATTAACATGACACACAGAACAATACCAGACAAAATAGAAAATCATAAACAGAACAGTCGCGTAGCAACTCGATTAACTAACAAGGAGTATGCATACACTTCACAGATTGTGTTCGGCGGCGGCGCGGTGGTAGGGCCTCTGGTTTCGGATTCCGAGGTCGTACATTCTTGGTTGGACATTCCAAGCTAGCTCGGACAATCAATGTACGGCCACGGATTGCAGCCAGAGGCCGGTTTATAGTACTCTTGTCAGCTATATATAATCCTTCCTGAGTTACTTTATGTTTCTGACCAAAATCTGCCTGGGCTTTAGACCTATAAGTAAGTTCCATAGAGTAACACGATTTTCGCGCGCAAAGACGGGCTTGCGCGGTTTGACGCGTTGCTCTAAGGTAAGTTCATATAAATTCCTTGGCTGAATATATATTTTACATCTAGAACAAGCGTCAATTTTGTCGCGCGAGAAGATATAAATGGCATCTGAATGGGAGATGTCATAAATAAAAAACAGAAGAGGAACACAAGCTAGGATTCTATAAAGGATTTGGTTAACATAAATTTTATAAAAAATTGCCGGCGGGGATGAAAATACGTTTCATGGTGGTTCATATAATTTCGTCTCCGCCTGCAATAGGTCTCTTATAAAATTCAAGTTAACCAAATCCTGTAGATCTTAAAATCCTAGCTTGTTTTCCTCTTTTCTGATACGAAGTCGGGTTTTTTATTCTTTAATATTTTTCTATTTCAAAGTTTAGTTTTCAGATTTTTACGTAAAACTATTCTTGATCATTTGTAAAGTTGTATAAACGTATAAGTTATATATTTTTGTGATTGCTACTTAATACCTAATAATACCTAACCTTTCATTTTGATACCATAGGATTAGAAGAAAAATATTTCTTTTTCTATTTTATCGTATAATTTTTGGTAATACTGATAGTCATAAAATTAAATTAAATTATTTTTCTTCTTACTTGTAAACTGTGTTTGTAGTTGTTATAAGGTAAATTTTCAATTCGATTATGAGGCTTGTACTATAATGTAACGTTTTTGTTTTGGGACCCCACGATACAGGCTTGCCTAGTGTGGGGACCATGGTCAATTCAACTATTGTAAAAACTAAAATCTTGAAAAATAAAAAAATATATTTGTATTTGTATTGCTCAATATCCCCATAAATCCGCCATGTGTTACTTGCGCTACTTAGACGAATTAATATTATTTTTTCTCATCTAGGAATTAAAAGACGTATTGTTCATCAAAATCGGTACAGCCGTGTAGTAGTTACGTACGACAACTGCCCATAACAGCCACTACCCTATTAATGGCTTAAGGTTCTTGTTTGTTCGTGCCCGTTGGTCAGGCTCGAGGATTCATGGTCAGGAGGCGGCGTAGTTAATGAAATTCATGTTTTAATTAATTTCGTATTTATTCACATTATTACATGTCTACAGGAAGACGGGAAGTGCCATAAAGTCTAGAGCCTCAACCAAAGACAATCGACATCAATAGTGTTGTACTTAGAATATGTAACATGCCCTTTTTCCTTTTAAAAATTAAAAAAAATAAAGTCGTTTGACATTAGTGACATTGACGTTGAAGTATAACCTTAATAGTAGTTTATGCAACGGTACATAATGAGGGGTATAAAACTCGAGTGTCGGTTTATGGGACGCAGGCGAGCGTAGCGAGCCAAGTTCCATAATAGAAGACACGAGTGTTTTATACCTAATTATGTGGAGTTGCATACACAACTTTATCGACTCTCATATCGTGAATCCTAAAATAATGTGTTCAAAAACAAACCTTAATGTTTTTCTCTTTTTCCGGTAATAATTACTGCTATGCGAAGTTCCTATAGCTGCTTTAAAAACACTCGAAGGCAAATCGTAAACGATTTTATCACTTATTTCATTACAAAACTAATAAAAATATGTAAATAAAACTTTTGTTTGCTGAGTTTTCCGTTATTGCAATGAAACCTCCTTGCAGCCACAGACTACAAACGCATCAAGCTGTCAATGGCGCGCCTATAAAAATTAAAAAATTGTTTAGGTACAGCTAGACCAACTTTTCTGTAGAATGGCCAAAAGCGGAACTACTTACGTCATTTTGACAACCTCAGAGTGAAAATGTATAGAGTCCGTCATATACATAGTCGTGTTAAGCGTCTCCTAGTCGACTATGACAAGTCGGTCAAAAAACTAGGGTCTAGGTTATGTTTTACAAATCAAACAATTCTAATGTTTCATCCAAACCTTATAATATGCGAAAGTAAAAATATATCTTTTTAACTTTTGAATTGATCATTAATAATAAGAAAGGAAGCGTAAATGATCCGTAATAGCCAAAAATGCGCGATTTTTGACAGCGTTTTTTAGGGTCCCGACAGTAAAAAAACCGGTCAAGTGCGAGTCGGACTCGCGCGCCGAGGGTTCCGATATACCTATAGTATTTTTGGAAGCAATAAAGTCCATTTTCAGGACCGCAAAACTAAATTTGTTTGTAAAGGTTTTTTGCAGATTTCTGAAAAACTGTGCAACTTAGAAAGATCGTTTTATTTTTGCTGTAAAGTTTACATAAACCTCTGTCAACTGTAATTAATTCAGATTTTCCCTTACTCAAACTTCGGAGATAAGGGGGGGGAAATGGTATTTTTTTTGACATTTTTCATCATAACTTGAAAACTAAGAAACTTAAAAAAATACAAAAATATATTTTAAAATGTACAAGTAAAGCCCTTTCATATGATACCCCACTCGACCTAGTAGCGACAATTTGAAATTTGGCCCCCCCTATTTTGGCCCCCTTTACATTAATAATCATACTTTTTTCAAAAAAATTTCATGTGCAATTAAGTTGGGCAACTATATTCTAAAACTATTCCAAATTTCAGCTCGATAGCGTAAGTGGTTGCTGAGATATAGAGGTGTGACAGACAGACGGACAGACAGACAGACAGACAGACAGAGCGGCACCATAACGGTTCCTTTTTTTTACCATTTTGGTATCGGAACCCTAAAAAGGAACCCTTATGGTGCGACTTTATCTGTCTGTCTGTCACACCTGTATATCTCAGCAACCACTCATGCTTAAGACTTGAAATTTGGAATGTTTTAGAATATGGTAGTCCAACTTAACTGCACATAAGAGAATCAACAAAAAGTTATGATTATTAATGTAAAGGGGGCCCAAATAGGGGTGGGGAGGCAAAATTTCAAATTGTCATTACTAGGTCGAGTGGGGTATTATATGAAAGGGCATTTCTTGTACATTCTAAAATATATTTTTATATTCTTTTACAACTCTTAGTTTTCAAATTATGATGAACAATGTCAAAAAATACCATTCCCTTAAACCATCTCCGAAGTTTGTGAAAGGAAAAAATTAGAATTAATTACAGGCGATAGAAGTTTATGTAAATATTACAGAAAAAATAAAACGATCTGTCTAAGTTGCAGTTTTTTAGAAATTGACTATATACATATTGCTTCCAAAAATACTATAGGTACATCGGAACCCATCGGAATCCGCACGAGTCCGACTCGCATTTGACCGGTTTTTTCTTGAATGGTAAGTATTCTTACCAGAAAAACTGTAGTAACAAGATTTATTAGTTCTAAGCTATATATTTTTTAAAGAGAAAGACAAAACTTTTACGTTTTTGGGATATAAAAAAAAATTCGTACATTTTAGTGTAGAGGTCCCTCGCAAGAAATGGATATGGTTATGGCTCCCTCCTTAGCATAAAGAGCTGCTACTTAAACCTCCTTGTGTCAGTCAGTGTTGCCTGTGCTGTTCTTTTTTTTTTTTTGGTTTTATTCTTCCTTTCGGAAAGGCAAAGAGTACAAAGCCCATACAGCCATGTCTGAGGTGTTTAATCTTTCTTTTTGCTCCCCTCGTAAAGCGATAGTGAACTTTACGAAGGGAAATGTTCGTGACTTTTTGGGACAACACAAACGGGGCTTAAACACGAGATCACTTGAAATCTTCATCAGCTGCGCACTCCGTAGTAAATTTACTGCATAACACACTATCTTTATTATCCACTAAATCACTAAATGCACAAAAAAACAAAATTTCAATTAAGCAGGCAAACGCCCATGTCGAGTTCCCGCCAAAAACCTGTGCTGTTCTTGTTTTCCTGCATATTTCCAAGTATTTTATGAGAAAGTCGTACCAAAAGCGATCGAAAGTAGTGTGCGAGAAATGATTCTCATAATGACATCGTTCTTTGATGCAGAAAAGGAGCAAGAATCTCCAATAACACCAATTGTTCATGTACACAAACGCATTGCTGCCGCTACACGTCAATGTTACCCAGATCTTCTTCTTTTCGTGTCGACGCAAATCCAATATTGATCCAGATTATTATTGCAGTAACAAGTAGAAGCACTTGTTAAAGACCTATGTAAATTTTCATTAACCTAGGTTTAAAAGAGCATTTTGAAAATCTCAAATTTTGCCAATTGTAAAAACATGTTGTAATTCCGTAGAATTTACCTTGTACTTGATAGGAACGGTGCCATAATCACTTTTTAGACATTTACAATAAGATTTAACTTTTCTTTTCTTGTTTTGGAGAAATTTTGCAAATTATCAGAAAAACAGGAGCGGCTGGAGATTTTTGAAGTGAAAACTTTTTTAGCGGCGCCTAGCACTTTTTTAGATGGGGAAAAATGATAAATTCGCATCAGATGTCGCGTCTTTGTCGCGTCAGATCTCATACCAAGTTAGAGCAGGCTCAATATATACAAAAGTTCTAAAGTGTCATAAAGACCAAAACATCTATTTTGTCTTAGTCGCGTCAGATCTTAAGATCTCGGATGAAGTATAGAAATGGATTTTCAAATAATCAAACCAAGTTAGAGCAGGCTCAATTTATACATACAAAAGTTCTAAAGTGTGATAAAGACCAAAACATCTTTTTTGTCTTTGTCATAGTCTCGGCTCTTTTTTTAGATGTCTAACTAAATACCGTTGTCAAACTAAAAATCGCTATAACTTGAAAACTACCGACCCTAGACTACTCATGTGCTGAGACAAATGATAGGTCTCGATGAGATCTACGTTTCGGATGACAGCTGTCAAACTAAAAATCTCTATAACTCGGAAACTACTGACCCTAGACTATTCGTGTGCTGAGACAAATGATAGGTCTCGATGAGATCTACATTTCGGATGACAGCTGTCAAACTAAAAATCGCTATAACTCGAAAACTACTGACCCTAGACTATTCGTGTGCTGAGACAATTGATAGGTCTCGATGGGATCTACATTTCGGATGACAGCTGTCAAACTTAAAATTGCTACAACTTGAAAACTACTGACCCCAGACTACTCATGTGCTGAGTCAAATAAAAGGTCTCGATGAGATCTACATTTCGGATAGCAGCACTTCAAAATGAACTGTTGTAATGTACCTATAAATTTATAATTGAAACAAATAACAGGCTTGGTGATTTTCTATTACTTCACTTAGTTACTGATTATTAACTGTTATAGTTATTTTATACTTTTTATTGCTAATAGAAACCTTGCAAAACTTTGAAGGCGTGTAGTTTTTGTTAAAACTATTTTTATTCAAAGTAAAGTTAGGCTTTCCAAATTTCAAGTCGATAGCATGAGTGGTTGCTTTAATACAGGTGTGAGTGTGACAGACGGACAGACAGACAGACAAAGTCGCACCATAGAAAAGGAGGAAATCGGTGATATCGGAACACTAAAAAGGCAGAAGTTGTTTATTTTTGTAATAGGTGGCAATCCTTTTCGATCGTAGCGCCATCGTAAAATTCTACAGATAAGTTGGTCAAGCTTGTAATAGGTCTCCCGCGATGACTGTTAGTAAATTCGTAAATTCAATACTTCATAATACACTCCCACAGATAAAAAAATGCTGCTAAGAGTGTTTCTAAGCACAGATTGACATTATGAAGATGTTAACCTACAATTTTTGAACGCAACGATATGCTGTGACGATATGTGAGTAGATAAAATAACTTATTTGACTATGCTACTAGGTATTCTACATAAACATTGAGATTAACATATCGGGTGACTTTTAATTAGTTCTTGATAGCAAAAGATATGCAAGTACTCATGACACTAAACAACTTTTCCCAAGGAACATAGGTCGAAATACTAAAAACAAAATTTGACCTCCCATACAAAATGCGCTATCAGCAGCTGATGCAATTTCAATGGGAGGTCAAAACTTGATTTTCGTATTTCGACCTATGTTCCTTGGCGAAAGTTGTTCAGTATCATGAGTACATTCATACCTTTTTCTATCAAGAACTAATTAAAAGTCACCCTATATAAATACATTGAAATTCGTAAATACATTGTCATAGATATAATTAAATTATTATTGTAATTCTAGTTAACATGCTTTGTCATATTATTATAGGTACCTTGTTATTATTGGAAATTATGAAAGTCAAAAGTTCAATTTGTTACATTATAAAAATCAATTTTTATAAGTCTAGTCTTTGTTTTTTCTTAACAGGTCGTCCACTTCTAGTATAAATTCTTTCAGGGTTTTCTATTTCAGCACTACAGGCTTCGTCATTTTCACTACTAGTTGGAGATAAAATATTTGAATCATGTAAGTTGGACTCTAGTGGACTAGATAAGTTACTCGGTTGAAAATCAGACAAAGTTGATTGATTTTCATATTCATTGTATTCATGGATACTTTCTTCTGACATTTGACTTTCATTCACATCGATGAATTCTGGAGATTTTGTTAAAACTTCCTGTGACTTATTACTACTATGTTCTATTTCTACTGACTGAAAGGAATCTGAATCCCCTGAGTTATTAATTGGACTTGATGTGGTAGAATTATACGAATAGAAATAAGTATACCAATCATTTTCCTCTTTTTCTGGAATTTTTGGATTTTGACTACGAACTGATTGATAAGACTGTGATTCTGACTTCTTTTGTTTGTGACTTGGACTTACAATGTTTGTGTTTTGACTTAGATTTTCGTTTGTATCAAAAGAGACTTTTTTATTTTCAGACTTTAACGATGATTTATTTTGACTGTAATTATTGTAATCTATACGTATGTGTTTAGAGTTTCTCCTGTGTGTGGTACCATAATTATCCTTGACTATGAAAGACCTGGGGAATGTAGTCTTTGCTACAATAGAACCTTTAGACCATATAATATCTTTAGGGTTTTTCTTGAAATATACATTATCATTGACATTGAATGATTGATATTGTTTACAATTTTTATTATAGTAAGTTCTAGTTTTTTGCAATTATCATTTTTTATTTTTGAATGTTCTGTGAATTTGACAACTTTGGGTGTTAAATTACTGATTTGGCTTGGTAATTTAGTTCTCAATTGTCTTGACATAAGTAGTTGAGAGGGTGATTTTAGGTTACCTCTTGGGGAAGTTCTATATTGTAATAGACCAATATAGGGATCTGATCCTGACTCTTCACACTTTCTAAAAATGTTTTTTATTATTTTCACAGAAATTTCAGCGAGGCCGTTGGACTGAGGATAATGAGGACTCGATTTTATGTGAACAAAGTCCCATTCCTGAAGAAAATTTCTAAAATCTGATGAATTATAAGGAGGGCCTCCATCACTGACAAGTTGCATGGGAATTCCATGTCGTGCAAAAATTGACTTTAAGTGTGTGATTACATTAGAACTTCTGCTGTCTTTATTTAAGTTTGCAATTTCTATGTAATAAAAATCAACGACTAATAAGTATTTTTTTCTTTATAATCAAATAAGTCTGTTGCTACCTTTTTCCATGGATACAACGGTTGCTCATGAGATAAGAGTGGTTCCTTTGTTTTATTTGAGCTGTAAATAGAACATGACTCACATTGTCTTATTTTATTTTCAATGTCTTGGTTAATATTTGGCCAATAAACTACACCTCTGGCAAAATTTTTAGTTTTTTCAATTCCAAGATGCCGTGCCCTTCATGTAAAATACTTAGAATTTCAGATCTCATTGAAGTAGGAACAAGTACTAAATTATTTTTGAAAATTAAGTTATTTATTATGTGAATTTCTTCTTTAATATTCCAATAAGGTAATGCGAATGTGTCACAATGTTTTTTACATGTAGGCCATCCGTCTTTAAAGTATTTTATGAGAATTTGTGAAGTTGGGTCTTTGTTAGTGTGTTCTAATATTTTATCTAACTTTTCTGGTGTAATTGCTAGATTGGATGTCAATAAGTTTACATGAATTTCTACTTCTGATTCAAGTTCTTTCAAGGATATCAACTCTTGGTTTTGGTCTGATTTGTTATCGGTTACTGGGGAACGAGACAGGGTGTCTGAAATATACATTTCAGATCCTTTTTTGTAAGTGACAATTAAGTGATATGCTTGTAAGGCTATCATCATTATTTGTAACCTAGTTGGTACTTCTGACAAAGGTTTCTTGAAAAGTGTGACTAATGGTTGGTGATCAGTCTCAACACAAACAGGCTTTCCATATAGATATTGATGGAATTTTTTACATCCAAACACAATATAACGGCTCATATAACGGCTCTTTCTGGTCGATTGAGCTCGGCTGCATATGCTGTCGATGTAGCTACCGCAAGGCTGGTTTACTTTAGCTACTTCCATAGCATTATGTCTTATGGCTTACTGCTTTGGGGCCGAGCAGCTGATATACATTCAATATTCGTTTTACAAAAGAGAGCTATAAGAGCAATTTATTGCCTGAAGACTCGTGATTCCCTGAGAGAACTGTTCAAGGAAATCAACATAATGACAGTGCCATGCCAGTATATCTATGAAAATATTATGTATGCTAGAAAGAACATTCATCAATTACCTAAAATTTGTGACAGGCATAATTTTAATACTAGAAATAAGCACAAAATTGATCAACCATATACTAGATTAACTAAAGTCAATACATCTTTCGTTGGTCTGTGTGTACGATACTACAACAAAATACCTGACAATATAGTGCAATTACCTGAGAGAAAGTTTAAAGAATGTGTAAAGCAAACGTTATGTAAAAAAGCTTACTATAGATTAGATGACTATATGAATGACAAAGAGGTATGGTGCTCTGATATTCCAGCGAAACACAAGAAACACATTGTAAAAAGCCGACTCTTAAAGTAGGCCGTGCTGCAGTGGTTTCTTGCCGTTTCTTTTACGCTGCCACAGCACGATCCGAAACGGCGTAGACTCGCTCTATTTGAATTGTATTCTGCATGACATTCAATAAGTATTCTGTAAAGAATCTACATTGAATAAAATAATCTGAATCTGAATCAATTGCAAATAATTCTTTTTCAGTTTGAGCATAATTTTCTTGACTTTTATTTAATGATTTAGAAGCATATGCAATTGGATTTTTTCCATGCAATATGACAGCGCCGACAGAGTGCTTAGAGGCATCTACTGACAGTCTGATTGGTTTCTTGATGTCGTAATGTACTAGGACAGGTGATTGACAAATTAAAGATTTAAGTCTGTTGAATTGCAGTTCATGTTGATCCAGCCATTGCCACAAATTATTCTTTTTTAATAAATCTCTGAGTAAAGACGTGTCTTCAGATAGGTTTGGAATATATGATCCTAAATAATTAATCATTCCAAGAAATCTTTGCAGTTCCTTGACATTATTTGGACTCTGCATTTTAGTTATAGCATCGACTTTGGACTGATCTGGTGACACACCATTTTTATTGAAAATATGGCCAACATAACGAATTTCTGACAAACCGAATTCACATTTTGTTTTATTAAATTTAAGATTTACTTCGGATGCTCGTTTGAACAATGACTCTAATCTTTGATTATTTAATTTTAATTGTAATTTATTTATTAAGCAAACTTAACAGCATATAATTCATTATTACAATTCTTGACTTAAATATTTATAGAGCCTATAACAAAGTTTGTCACATTAAAATTTAAATTAATGGGCATACTACGTTAAGGTATTTGAATACTAAATAATACTTATTACAAATTATATTATAACGTTATTAATACAATTTTATGCAATATGATACATCAGGAAACAAAAAATTAACTTAAAAAAAGAAAAATGTAGATTATTTAGTTATGTTTAAAAAAAATGGCAAATAGAAAGTAGGAAGGGCGGGAATGTAAAAGATAAATAATAGATAAAATAAATAATATGTATATATATATATATGCGTGTTAGGATGAGATCATGTGATAAGGCTATGTGTATATTGTGGGTGGGTGTTTGTGTGTGTCTGCTGTTTTAGTTATTGGTCTGTTTTATTAAAATGGGGCAATTCAGCTATTCGATACAGTAGTTATAAATTGATTTCGACTGAGGAAAAAAAGATCTGCGTCTCTGAACCCAATCTCATAAGTGTGTACTATTCTTTGTAAAATAGAATTTTGAGCAAAATTGGTACGGGTCGAACCGACGTAGAACGAGCGCGCGTGTCTCGTGCGAATAGTACAGGCACTTACACCAATCCTCGCGGTCAGCTCAGCAGAGTCAAGCAGATTGTTGACTACGAGTACGTCGTACAAAAATTTCATATCAGTTAGTGTACGTCTATCTTCAAGCGAGATCATTTCGAAGGTGACAAGTCTATCCTCGTAACTTTCTCGCACTCTGAGAAGGTAGCTGAGACGACGAGTAAAACAACGCTGGACAGATTCTAACTGGCGTATATGAGTCACGTAAGAAGGAGACCACACTGGTGACGCATACTCCATGATACTACGGATGTAGGCGAAATACAGAACTTTTATAGATTCAGTTTTACGGAAACATTTCGTGCTTCTATGAATGAAACCTAGCATTTTATGTTCTTGCTCTGAAGATCCATAAACTAGAATATCATCCACAAAGATAATTATTCCAGGGATGTCACCAAAAAGTTCATTCATGGTTCGGTGAAAGATTTCACCGCTTGAGTTAATTCCATAGGGCAGTCTTAAACATTTATATCTACCATAAGGGGTGTTAAATGTACATAAGTCGCTACTTTCATCGTCTAAAGGAATAGTCCAATATCCTGAGCTAGCGTCAAGCTTTGAGAAAATAGAAGCACCTGCTACTTTGGAACGAAGATCATAGAATGTAGGGTAAAGATAATGGGGTCTTCTGATAGTTTCATTTAGGTTTCTAGGGTCAAGACAAATCCCAAGTTTTTTATTTGGTTTTTCAACTAATACAATCGAGTTTAGCCATTTAGTTGGTTTGGTGACCAAGTTGTTCCATACTTTCCAGTTCACATTTAAGGCGTTTTTCAAGTAAATATGGTATTCTACGTGGTGGACATATTTTAGGTGGAATGTTTTCATCAACATCAAGGTGAGCTTTGTATGGTAAACAGCCTAAACCTTCGAAGGTATGGGTGTACTTTGACATTATCTTATACACTGACCTGATACCTTTTGTTTTGGCTTCTTTTATTTCGAAGATCCTTTTGACGATACCTGCTTTCTCGCAGATGTTCCATCCAAGTATTGTTTGGCATTGACATTCTACAACGACAAAGTATATTTTTATGCTAGTCCCATTTTCAAAATGGCGATTGATGACACAACTACAATGACAACTACCTAAATTTGGTACTAATTGTCCTGAAGGGGAAAAAAAATTGTTATTTGTCCTAAAAATGGGAATTTTATAATGAGTTTTTGACATGATTAGATCTAGTGTTTGTTTTGAGATTATATTTGTGTCTGCGCCAGTATCAATTCTACAGGTTATTGGATAGTTATTAATATTTACCTGAATTTGCCAGTCTGAGTTTGTGTCATTTTGGTTATGTAAGGATCCAATCACAAACTGATTATTTTGGTTAGTATGTTCTGAAGTTACTGTATTTACTTTTTTAAAAGGCTTGTTATTTTTGAAGAAACAATAGCTAGCAAAATGGTTCGCTTTCTTGCAGATAGAGCAGATCTTCCCTTGTGCTGGACACTTGTGACGGTGAATCTGCCCACATCGGTTGCATTGACGGGTTGATGGAGTTCTTGACCTTGAATTTGAACGTGTCTTGAAGTTAGTTCTTGATTGGGATCTTGATGGTCTTCTTGTTTTTGAAGTATCCCGTGGTGTGTGGTTATAGTTGACAGCTTGGACTGATGTAGCACCGTTGTTGTTGCTCTGTGCCAGCTTAACTGATCTCTCTTGTGACAATTCCATGTTCTTGGCAATTTTTAATGCGGATTCAATCGTCAAGTCGTTTTCTTGTAGTAATCGTTCTTTGATGTTGTTGTTTATCACACCGATGACAAACATATCTTTTAACAATGACTCTTACCCCAAGATAATTAGATTTTGGCCTAGACAAAAATCGGAACCAAGATTTTATTTTTGTGGTTTATGAAGTCTTGGAAGTAATTACATAATTACTATACAAGGTCAAGGTATACAAGGTCCGCTGCTGAAATGGTTTAAGAACTACCACAACAATAGATACACGATGGTTAAAATCGCTGAACAATATAGTGATAAGATCCTAACAGAAGAAGGTACGGCCCAGGGATCAATCTTGGCGCCAACAGAGTATCTACTATACGTCAATGATATGCCTAATATATTCAGCAGCGGATCTGTATACCAGTTCGCTGATGACACATGTCTACTTGTAGCACATAAAGATGTACTAGAAGCACAATCTATCATGCAGCGGAACTATGATGCTCTGTGCAAGTGGGCACATGACCTAGGATTAGCCATTAATGATAAAAAAACAAAATTAATACATATACACTCAGCATATCTCAAAAATGAAGACAAACCCACGATCGTTGCCCATGAGCACCAGTGCATGCATGGTTCCGCTTGTGATGGTAGGTGCAACTGCCGTAAATTAGATGTAGTTAATCAGCACACTTACCTCGGTGTAGTTATAGACAACAAATTTAATTGGCGCAAACACATCGACCACATCTGTGGAAAATTAAGAGCTATACTGTCTAAACTATCCATATTAAAATACAGGCTACCTTTCATGACACTTAGAATGTTATATTTATCACTAGCAAACTCCATTATCAGTTATAGTATAAGCAGCTACGGCCGTACGTATAAGACTTACCTTGAGGATATATACAGGTTACAAATTAGATTACTTAAAACTATTATCCCACCTAACAAAAAAGAATTATTTAAAGATAACGAAAGGAAACTATTTGAATTTTGTAAAGTACATACTGTTTTTGACATGGTTAAATTCGCCATAATCACAGAGTATTACGATAAGATATCACTCATGACAAAGCACGCTCGATCAGGGAACCTCCGACAAGTAACATACTTACCTACATACTCACTGCCAAAGTATAAAAATACATATGGTAAAAGAACACATGAATATATGCTACCGGAATTCCTGAACGAGCTGCCTACTGAAGTCCTCAACTTACTAACACAAAACCCCAAACCTAATATACATAAGCAAATATTAAAAAAACATTTTATGGAAAAAGTGACTGAAAATGTCAATACCGCAGTATAGTGTATAATTTTATATAATGTTTTAGAGCGACGACGCTCTCCTGAGCATAAACTTACCTTAAGTTTCTTCAGAAGAGTATATAAGTCATTTTGTATTTAAATTATGTTTTATGAATAAAATTAAAAAAAAAAAAAAAAAACTTAAAATTAAGCATATCACCAAATGGGACAAGGCGGCAGATTAAAAAAACCCTATTATATAAATAGTTACTGTGGCAAAAATTCCAACTAAACGAAATGTTTTCTGGGCTCGTTCAATGATAAACTTTTAGTATTTTACAAACTAATTAAGCACCTAAGTTCTTAGGTACAGCCTAAAATTAAAAAACTCCCACTAAAAGTTTTATTTCTTTTTGTCTGCTCGGGCAAAATACATAACTATCTCGTGACTTTATGTACTTCAAAATTTTGTTGTACTTGATCAAACAGTCATAAAAGTGAACACAATATGTTAAAGCTTTACAGTGGTATAATTATTGAGGGATTTCTCTTTGGCCAAAATAGTTAACTGAATGAAAAGTGTTTGATTATACTCTAAAACTGTACTTACGTTGATTACTTTGAAAATTAAACATTTCAGGCAATAGCGTATCTTTTTATATAAAAATTACATTATGTAGCGCTTTATATCGACTCTAAATAAGTTGAAATAAAGTTCATAATTGACATTAACATAGTACACGGCTCGTGATTGCACGGTACGGCAACGTCGCATTGCTTCGCTGTTTTTTTCGGTACGCGCTTCGGAATTTAAAGTTAAACATGAAAGATGAAAATTTACATCGGTTGTAGTAAGCTGAAAATACTTTTGATCTTCTGATCTAAATCTAAATATATAAAACAGCATGCCCTGACCAACTGACTGACTGATTCATCAACGCCGAGCCGTAACCGATAAAGCTACAGATGTGAAGTTTTGTAAGTAGTTTTTTTGTACGTCAAGACTGCACATTAAGGGCTCCCGCACACGACCGAGAATCGGTGGCCGATTTTTTGTCGGCATCCCGCTCTGACGTGTTATCACCTGGATCTTCCGTCCTTGTCCTGGGCGATAATCGGCCACCGATTCTCGGTCGTGTGCGGGAGCCCTAAGAAAGGATTTTCCGAAATTCATCCCCTGAGGGGTTGAAAAATGGGGTGGAAGTTTGTATGAATATTCTACAGGTTTGACATGAGACTCAAAATAATTGTGGATTTGATCTAATGAAAGGGAAAAACCGGCCAAGTGCGAGTCGGACTCGCGCACCGAGGGTTCCGTACCACCACATGATATAAATTGTATTAGTTGAAATGTCAGTAACTTACTGTGGTCGATTTTTGAAGTGAAAACTTCTTCAGCGGCGCTTGGCACTTTTTCAGATGGGGAAAAAATTATTAATTTTTCATCGCATCAGAAGTCGCGTCAGATCTCGGATGAAGTATAGAAATGGATTTGAAAATAAGCATACCAAGTTTGAGCAGGCTCAATATATACAAAAGTTCTAAAGTGTGATAAAGATCAAAACATCTTTTTTATCTTTGTGGCGTCAGATCTCGGATGAAGTATAGAAATTGATTTGCAAATAATCATACCAAGTAAGAGCAGGCTCAATATATACAAAACTTCTAAAGTGTGATAAAGACCAAAACATTTTTTTTGTCTTTGTCATAGCAATAGTGAAATCTGTGAAATAGGCAGCTTTTTCCAAGATCAAAGGAGTGCGACTCCTGTAAACTTGTTTACTATTATATATTCTGTGGTCATAGTCTCGGCTTTTTTTGTTGTGCACAACGTGATATGTGCACGACAGACTTGACGTACTGGTTTTGATCGTTATTTAATAGCGAATCCTAAACGTATGAGATCTACATTTCGGATGACAGCTGTCAAACTAAAAATCGCTATAACTCGAAAACTACTGACCCTAGACTACTCGTGTGCTGAGACAAATGATAGGTCTCGATGAGATCTTCATTTCGGATGACAGCTGTCAAACTAAAAATCGCTATAACTCGAAAACTACTGACCCTAGACTACTCGTGTGCTGAGACAAATGATAGGTCTCGATGAGATCTTCATTTCGGATGACAATTGTCAAACTAAAAATCGCTATACCTCGAAAACTACTGACCCTAGACTACTCGTGTGCTGAGACAAATGATAGGTCTTGATGAGATCTACATTTCGGATGACAGCTGTCAAAGTAAAAATCGCTATAACTTGAAAACTACTGACCCTAGACTACTCATGTACTGCGACAAATTTTAGGTCTCGATGAAGAAGTACACGAGCAATGACGCGATTGACCCTTACAAAAACATCATATTCAAAAATTCAAGTTTTCACTTCTGCCGGCACTCTCGGAGTGCAACTCGTCCTTTTTTGAGTCCGACTCGCACTTGATCAGTTTTTATATTTTATAGCTTATGCAGCATGAGATACAGCCCACTGACAGACAGTCAGACAGACATCGGAGGCATATTAGTATGATCCCGTTTTTCACCCTATGGGTACGGAACCATAAAGTCTGAAATAATTAAAGTTTACAACCTTTCTCACAACCGATTACCAGATAAGCTTTATACAGCTTCCGTCGCACGACCTTAAATCATAATTTGTAATTTATATGTTTTGGATAAATAAATTAAAAAAAAACAAAAAAAATATATTAACGCTAGCTAGCTTCCACTTCAAGTAAATTCTTATTAAAGAGGAGTCAAGATCGGGGGGTCAAGAGCAAAAGCTTAGCACGCTAGTCCGACTCGCACTTGCCCGGTTTTTTGTAACACTGTATCCCACAATGATATTTTCTCCTTTCAATGGACTGTTTGAAGTGTTATTGTTTGTACAAGCAGGCAGCCAGATACTTGCAGCCCACTCTAGCTACTTGGACTGTTGAAATAAGAACACTAAAAAGTCTAATATTATGTCAGGCTTGACCTACTCTTGACATTACGTAGAAGAAAAAAGTCTCGGGGCGCACGGCACGCCATACCGGTTCCAAAGAACATATAATATTACGCCGATTCTCGCTCGCTTGACGCGATATCTTTTTATAATTATGCTTAATTTTATAAATAAAGGAAAGAACACACGATGAAACCTGTAATTAAACAAAAGTTTTTCAGTTGGTATTTTTGCTTCAACATTAAATACGAAAATATTTAACTTTAGATTAATATGCTTAATTTTAGGTAATTTGCTCAAAAACTGTCCTGGAAAGTCTATCAAATTTAAAATAATTTGGTTGCCATTTTTGCCTGTACTTTTATGTAACTTACATACAAATTTGCTAATAAAAAAATATGCGCAAATATTTTTTGCTTAGTTTTAATTGAAGTAGGTACCTTGGAACCCACATCAAAAGTTTACCCCATCAGATATTAGTTACAATTTTTGGCTTGACTTCACATGCATAAACAAACAAAAAAATATATTTTCTGGAGAATCTAAAAGCCAGCCAATTCATTAAAAATTATTTTTTACATAAGTGTTCCACCACCTATTATAATACATAGCAACTTTATAGTAAATTGACGGTTTCGATTTATGTCCAGCCAATTAAAAATTACAGCTTCAGGACTCGGCCTATCTCGTAGTTCTTTGAAGTCGCAAGACGTAGACAAATTGTTGAGAATAGTGACGTATCATCGTTTTTTTGATGACGTGTGAAGAAGTTGTATCTTTCAAAGGTTATATTGCTGCAGGGGTTGAATTTTTCGTCAAACTTTTTAAGGTTGTCGTCGATTTTGGTTTTCTTTCGGTCAATATTCAAGCTATTGAAAATTTCAATGCCGTCGTCACCTATAGCATTCAAGAAAATGGCTGCCTGCTTTTGGTCTGTGAATTTGTCAATTTCATTTGCGTCGCAAAATATCTCGTATTTCTGCTTCCATGACTTCCACTTTTCAGCGGCATTTTCTCCTATTTGGATATTAAGCGGTTTTATATTCATGATGAGGACGTTATTCTTGTTTTCAGGCATTTTTCTCGACGTTAAATTGAATGTTCTCTCTACCTCTTTGTTCTCCGGTTGACTTGGCTTGGTAGACGACTGTATATTTCAATATATTTTTAGCTTCTTTACTTCTGACACCATCTTGTTTGTCCGTGCCCGTTGGTCAGACTCGAGGATTCATGGTCAGGAGGCGGCGTAGTTAATGAAATTCATGTTTTAATTAATTTCGTATTTATTCACATTATTACATGTCTACAGGAAGACGGGAAGTGCCATAAAGTCTAGAGTTTCAACCATAGACAATCGACATCAATAGTGCTGTACTTAGAATATGTAACAAAGGTGACACTAATAAGACAGCAAAGAGCGTTGCCCACCCGGAGAACTAAAATGGTATGCCTCAATTTCCGAAAATTTCACCTATACCCTTTAAACCGAAACACAGCAGTGCAAGCATAAACACTTTACAGAATGGAATGGGGTGGAATGACTTTACACAAAAGCATTACGAACTTCGTGAAATCTGCCTTAAAAATTCTGCCACATCCGTTTGCTTAAATGTTACGGCTGAATCAAAAGGAGTACCATTCATCTTGTCGGTGAGTTTAGGATTAGCACCTCGTTCTATGAGATATTTAACCACATCGAGATGGCCTTCTTTAGCCGCTCTGTGTAAAGGAGTATGTCCTGTGGTATTTTTTGGGTTAATATTAGCACGGTTTGCTAAAAGAAGCTTGACCATATCAAGATCACCTCTGGCACTCGCTTTGTGTAATGGGGTGTTGGCATATATTTCCGAAGCATTCACTAACGCTCCTTGGCTCAATAAATATTCCGCAATACTAAAGTAACCTTTAGCTACAGCCTCGAACAGCGGCGTCCAGCGGTTGTCATTTCGCCTAGCATTCATATATTTTTTGAGCTCATCTTTCTCTACTAAATATTTGACGAGGTCCAAATTTCCGCTATGAACAGCTAGATGTAGCACAGTTCTGTCACCAACGTCTTTGACGTGAATATCCAAGCCTTTTTCTTCTATTAAGTACTTTGTGATATCCAAATGTCCTTTTTCTATGGCTGGGCATAGCGGCGTATGTCCATTTTCGTCCACTGTGTCTAGCCTCGCGTTTAATTCTTCAATCAAATATTTAACCACTTCGACCTCTCCTCGGAAGATTGAGCCTTGAAGAATCGTTCTACCTTTATCTGTAAAGACATCCAATCTTGCACCTTTTTCAGTCAAATACTTAACGACATCCAAATCGCAATGATTGACAACTGCCATGTAGAGGGGTGTCCAGCCACTTTCATTTGGCGTTTTAAAATCAATTTTCAGTTCTTCGACAAAATATTTAACAACTTCCAAGTGGCTCCATGCAGCTGCTAGATACAGAGGTGTCCATCCTTCATGATCCACCACGTTAACATCGTATTTTCTCTCTTCAATAAAATATTTAACCACATCTATGTTCCCACTCCTAGCTGCATAATGTAAAGGTACTCTTTTCAAGTTACAGCTTCTTGCGCCTAAATCGGCACCTTTTTCCAGAAGATACTTAACAATTTCCAAATGCCCAGAGTTGGCAGCAAAGTGCAATGGTGTCCAGTATTTGTCATCTCTACACTCCAGTGACATACTTTTTTCTTCTATTAAGTATTGTGCTACTTTCAAATGTCCTTTGTCGCAAGCAAGATGTAGTGCTGTCAAGCCTTTACTGTTTGCGAAACCAGGTTCTGCGTCTTGGTCTTCTATTAAGTATTTGACAACATCAAAATGTCCATTTCCACTGGCTAAATGCAACGGAACAATGCGGTCGTTGTTACAAATGTCACAATCAATTTTTTTACCTTCTATAAGATATTTAACTACGTCCAAATGACCAAATCCAGCGGCTAAGTGCAGAGTAGACAGTCCACTTTGGCCAGTGAAGTCATCTATGCCAAATGTTTTGAATGCTTTATCTAGCGTGAGATTATCATCAAAAACTGACGTCCAATGCATATTTGTAAAAGCCACAAAATCTGAGTGATGTTCTTCAATCAAATATTTCACTAGTTTCAATTTTCCACTTTTGATAACACCATGAAGTGGAAGAAAACCATTTTTGTTTGAAGTGTTCGCCAAACTATTATCTTTCTGGATTAAGTATCTAACTATATCGTCATGGCCGTTAATAGCAGCATATATTACAGGTGTATCTTTATTTATTTTCGAAGTACAATTCACATTTAATTCTCTTTCTTCTACGAGATATTTGACTAAATTCAAATTCCCACTTATTGCTGCATTATGAAGTATATGATTTTTATAGGCTCCATTTAGAAAGTCTTTATGTTCAAGCAAATATTTAACGACGTTCAAATGCCCTTCCACTGCTGCAACATAAACGGGAGACTTCTTTTGAGCATCTTCTATATTGATATCGAGGTTCTTATCTTCTACGAAGTATTTTATAATATCTAAGTGACCTTCCATAGCAGCAAGATGCAGATTACTGGTACCGAACCGTGCTCTGACACCAGGGTCAGCTCCTGAATCAACAAGTGTTTTAACTAAATCCAAATTACCTTTGACAGACGCGCAATGTAATGGTGTGAAACCGGCTTTGTCAGCTTTATGAATGTCAACATTTTTACTTATAAGCAGTTTTGCTATATCATTGAAATTTTCTCTTGCAGCAAGGTTTACTGGTGTTAATCCTCTACTATCCGGTTTATTCAAATTTAAGTCATCAAAATTCACAATTTTTTTCACCACATCCAAGACACCTGTTTTACAAGCTATACCAAGGAGGCTCATTTCACATATTTTCTTCATTTTTATTGTAAAAAGATGGTTTGCATCGAATTCATTATTTTTCCAATCCAAAAATGCAGTTTCATTGGTACGTTTTAGTTGTTCCTTTAGTGTTTCAAATATATTATCATCTGTATTTTCTTGACGAAGTGCTTCTAATATCTCGGCCCACGTGTGTTCTGGTATTTCCATCTTGAATATTACGACTGATACGTTAACCGTTCAAACCATCAGGAAAGAGACAACCTAAAACAAATTGAATGTTATTAGAGAAGTATAACGTTAGAAATGTATTGAGCAATTGACTATTAGTTAAAGTAGACCTTTAGACCAAACGGTCCTATACCTACCGTCCACAAAAAAGGGGAGTTAGTCCGTAGGGGAGCCTGGTAAACAGTGAGTCACTTTTTTTGAGCGCTCATATCTCAGAATCTAGTGATCATATCGGCTTCAAATTAAGTTTGATTTATTGGATTGTTTACCGGCTTTCAGAATAAGACTTAATCATTGGCCTCTAATTATAGACAGCAGAATAAATAAAAAATTTTTAAAAGAGTAGATTTGACCCACTAAGTACAAGGGGTAGTGAACACTGAATCACCCCCTGGTTAACAGTGGGTCTAGGAGTTTTCTATGGGCAAGTAATTAAAATAAACATCACCCCTGGTTTACAGTGGGTCAAGGTTTTTTTCTATAAATACGAAATTATAGGCATTTGACCAAGAAATATTCATTGATTTCTTAAAAAAACAAAACAAAATTGACCTTACGTCAGAGAAAAAAAAATTTCAACACAGGTTTATTAAGGTGCTGCACTTATAAAAAAAAACTAAGTAATAGTAGTTGGCAGCTTGCCTTATACTTTTGCCCGATTTATGTCATCAAGTGCCTTTTTCATTTCCTCTTCCGTGTGGAGTCCTATTTTTCTTTCGCTTTTATATCTTCCCAGACTGTAACAAAATCATTCTAATTTAATAAAATTATTTTTTTTTTCAAGTATTATCTTCTTTTGTAAATTTTTGCTATTTCCTTTATATTTCCTATATATATAACGGTTATTTTCAGCAAAACAAGGCACATTGTCTTAACAACATGCACCTTCAGGTACACAGTGAATCGCGATCTACTGTGTACACAGTGAATCAGACCCACCGTTGACCTTATGGCGATTTTAAATACAAACAAGACTCAACCTGTTAAAAACAAATAGCTGAACAAATATTCATGTGTTATATTACAGTGTACTGACAAGGTCAAAGTGGGGTAAAACAATTTTATTGATATCTATTGTAATTAAGCAATTATAAACAAAATATATACTCACTTTTCAAAATATTTTCGGGGCGCCGGAACAAAAATGTCTTTAGCACGTCATAATGTGACTACAGCCGCGCGAAAACTAGCAGAGAGAGGATTGGGTGCGGGGGGGGCATCTGCGAGTGAATAAGCGACAGCGCTACCTATAGTAAGTTCGTCAATGTTTGCGTGACCCACTGTATCCGACTGATCCACCGTTTACCCGGCTCCCCTACTAAGTAACATCTTGAATTCAAGAAGATGCCACAACATTTACTAAACAAACAACTTTCCGAAAAGAATAGCATCCCCTTGAACCACACGAAAAACACATTATAGGGACATAGGGTGTGCAGGATAAGTTTGGCTCTGGCGGTTTTTTTCTGCGCATGGGTGACAACAAACAACCAATTAGCCAGGGGGGGGGGGCACTCGACACCAAAAAAAATTGTGCTTTCAAGCTAAATATAAACGCATCCCTAAATCAAAAAATGATCTATGCAGACTGCCTATCCAACGACATCCCAGACTATGGGGTAGATAGACAAGAAAAAAAATCATCCCCACTTTACTTGTAGGAGGTACCCAAAAAAATAAATTTTTCAAAATTTTATTCTACCACTTTGTCGGCGTAGATGAAATGTACGTATATCAAAATTTCAGTTTTCTAGTACTAACGGTCTCTGAGCTAAGCCGCGGACAGACAGAAACTGTAAGGAACCCTAAATAGTCATGGAAATTTAAAAATATTTAGGATTGGCAAAACATTTTATCATTTTGTACTGACGAGTACGAACTATATAAAAACCGCTTTTATGCGCGTAGGTATTTTCCAAAATGTTTGGTTGGAACTGGAGGGAACAGCTTAAATAGTTGTTCAGTTTAAACAGTTATTTAACCGAAAAGGTTGTTCAGATTGATTGATATTTAGTTTAAAACGTAGAGCAATTTTGAAAAATGATGTTTGATTTTATTCTGATAAAAACTATAATTTTCGCAATACCAGCCACACTGGCAGACAAAGTCCGTGACTGCCCCATGTCTGCCTATCTCGTCTGCTGAGCCTCTAAAAGTCAAAGAATGACATTTAGCCTAAGAACATTGTATTTTTATCTAGGGGCTCGTGCTAAGCCCGGTTAACAATAACCCAATAAAATCTGTGGTACACACGGCCGCACGTCAGTGGAAGCTAGAAACACTTTGACCTTGAGCAGGTCTCTGGTTTCGGGTGATTGTAGCATAGCGCTAAATCAGCTTATAGTGGGCTTGTTTTCAGTTCCTTGCTGCCGTGTGTGCATGCCAGCTCAATTATAGGTACCAGGTTTTATTGATCACTACCTATATACTACTTATCTCGAAGTCGGTAGCACGATTTTCTAACAATACAGTACTAAAAACACATTTTTATATACATACCAAATCAAAATTAATAAATTACAATCCAAAACTCAAAACAATACTGCACAAAACACCAACCAAAGAATAATAAGCCCTCTACATATATACTAATCTGTGAATAATAATACAATAAATAGATAACCAACCAACAAACAACAAAGATAAAATGTCAAATAGTGTTACCAGTACCTTCAAATTGTGCAGATTATTTATCATTATTTTATCAACAGCCGCGGTTGTACGAGCCCCTTGATAAACCCCTTACATTTACTCGCGCGAGAAAATTTACGTTTTCTTCATACGTCATTGTATGTCAAAGAGTGGCATTAGGTCTTAGATATTTTAAAAGATTCACAGCCAAATCGTAATTTGAGGTCAAAATATATTAATAATCTTAAAGAACCTCAATCAAAAATGCATATGTACCGCAAAGGACCCTACTATACTGCGATAAAAATCTATAATAAAATACCTGAAGACACAAAATCAGAAAACGATTATAATAAGTTTTGTAAAAAGTTAAAGAAATATTTATTGGAAAATGGTTTTTACACAACCATAGATTTTCTAAACTGAATGAATTGCTCAATCCTAATATAATATAATATAATATAATATAATATAATATAATATAATATAATATAATATAATATAATATAATATAATATAATATAATATAATATAATATAATATAATATAATATAATATAATATAATATAATATAATATAATATAATATAATATAATATAATATAATATAATATAATATAATATAATATAATATAATATAATATAATATAATATAATATAATATAATATAATATAATATAATATAATATAATATAATATAATATTTTATATTTTAATTATTATGACACTATACGTAAGACTGACATAGATATTTTGTAATAGAGTTGATTGATTCCGTTTTTATAATTTCTTGTTTTTTTGATTAGTATTAATTTGGGAAATGGATTGTACAAAATTTTTTATTATTTCATTTCTATAATTATTAAGCCAGTGTTTGCTACGCCTAGTTCAGGCATCAAGTGAGATACCTAAGTTAGTTTAAGACCTATATTGTACCATTTGAAAGCAAATAAATATGAATATATTTTTATCTAAGGGCTCGTGCTGAGTCGGCTAGTATGAGAAACGATAGCATAATACGCGCCTTTCCCACGCCATTTCACAAACTCCTTTACCTGTCAAGCCGAAACATAGCAGTGCAAAGACTGCTGTCCAAGTGGGCATCTAGTCATGATAATGATTAAGTAAGTTTGATTGTTGTTGACAAACGTCTGCAATTTTTGTGTAAAAATATTTCATTACCCGGCTTTGTACGTGAAGCACCCGATACGACTACGAACCAAAGATTTTGTAAGCGGAGCGCTTGTTTTTCATACGTCAATGCTTTGAGCTCTACAGAAGAAAAATCACTTTCAGTTTTTAATTTCAAAATTCCATTTCTTTTATATATAAGGTGTTTTTGAATTCGCATAGGAAACATATTTGTAAGGTACCTCGAAACTTGGCTCATAGACAGGGATAAGGTCAATAAGTATTAATAAAAAATACAATTTTTTTTTTCGGTTGCAAATAGTAAAGTTATAAAATAATTTTGTTTTTGTCAAATATCGATAGGTCGTATGGCAGAATGAAACGTGTAGCCATGGTCAGTCTTAAAAAAAAAACTTACAACTGTTCTATGTAGTCTGTGGTCGGTTTTAGTTTTTTTTTTGTGATAGCTAGGCAATGACTACTCATCACATTCTGCCAAACGACCTATCGATATTTGACGAAAACGATTTTTTTTAAAAACCTCGTCATTTATGGCCGAAAAAAATTGGTATTTTTTATTTATCTTTAATGATCCTATTACTTACCTGGGTACCTTACATATAAGTTTAGACCCAAATATTGTTAGGGTTACCTCAAGCACCTAAATGAATACTATTGGTGTTATTTTTTTACATTTCCATAGGCTTGTTTTAAAGAAAAATCCTAAAAACAATACCGTTAAATATCGTAAAATGAACACTCCGTATCAGCACATGCGGCAGCGCGGAGTCGCAAGCCAATCACGCGCAAGCCGAGTGCGCGGTTCGGGCGGTTTTGGCTCGGTTTCGGGTTCTTAGTACGGTCAAAATCATTACTACAGGCTGAATGCAAATAATAATTAATTTTTTGTTTAAAAATTATAAAAAAAAAACTAGCGGGAGGATTTTTCTAAAACTTTGATAAACCTTTTTCTTTATCATAGTTACACCACCCCTAGAAATATTTGGGTCTAATTAAAAAACACCTTATATACAAGATTATTTTTATGGGTTTGACTTCCTTTTGCCCACCTATTAGTGAGGTCAAAAGCAACAACTTTTGTTTTACGACTTTGCTAACAACGCACAAAAAATTTTCGACTCTCCATACTAAAGTGGTCACGTGACCGACCCACTTCGAAAAATTTTCGACTCTCCATACTAAAGTGGTCACATTGACCGACCCACTTTGTATATATTATTTATTGTGCACAATAAAACAAAACAGTAGTGATAGAAGAGGTTCACAATGGCGAGCTTATCTCTATGAAGAGATCTCTTCCAGCCAACCAGAGTTTAGTGTGAAAAAGTATATGACGGGGACAAGAATAAGTACACATCAAATAAAAATAAGAAATAAGTATAAGTACATATATAATGGGAAGTTGAAAATTTTTCGAGCGTTGTTAGCAAAGTCGTAGAACAAAAGTTGTTGCTTTTGACCTCACTAATAAGCGGGCAAAAGGAAATCAGGTCCAAAAAAATAACCTAGTATGCTCGGAACGATAACTAAAATAACTACCTATTTTAGTTATTGTTCCGAGATACACCAAAACAAAACAGCCAATTTGGCTACCCCTTAAAAAAAGAAAGTATGTCGCAGCTGCGATCACCTCAACGTCGATCTTGAACGGGCAAATTACAGCCCATCATGGCCCAATAACACATAATATTATCGGCTGAAGATAAGAATTTTTCCATTCTTATCGGCTGAATCTGGCAAGAAAAAATTTATAGAATTTAATTTCTATAATTATGGCAACTCGAAGACCCGTCGCGGGAGTTCCCTCATAATAGTGTAAGTAATTACTCGGCTTTTTGGAATTTAATCTTTTACTTACTTTTATGGTCAAAAAGCAGCAGTATTTTGTAAATGTTTGCATTGAGTTTAGATAAATTACCAAGGAAAGACGCGACGACGTCAAGATTTATTGTTTCAAGATGGTCACACTGAAAAAAGTGAAGGAAAAAAATTTCCTCTGTTTCGTGTCGTGTAAAGAGAATTTTTATGTGCTAGTTTTTATTGATTTCCTCGATTTTCGTTTTCCCAGTATCTTCGAAGTAGCCTGTTTCCTTTCTTCTATTATGATACTTCAGTAGTATTATTTGTTTTTCTCTTGCGATACTAGGTATATTTACGAGAGCTGCGTTCCGAATCAACGATAATATCGATTTTATCGTTCTAGGCGAATCCAAGCTTTAAGTAGCAGCTCTTTCTGCTAAGGAGGGAGCCATAAGCGTGTCACTTTCTTGCGAGGGACCTCCATACTAAAATGTATGGATTTTTTTCAAATTCTAAGAATGTAAAAAAATTATCTTTCTCTCTGAGAAATATGTGACACGGGACTAAAAAATGCTACTACCACAGTTTTTGTGGTGATAAAACATTTACCATTCAGGGAAAAAACGGTGTTAAAAATCACGCATAAAATGGCTATAACGGATTATTTATGCTTCCGTTCTTAGTATTAATGATCAATTCACAAGTAAAAAACTATATATTTTCACTTTCGCAAACAAAGTTTATACTAAAACATTAGATTTTTAAAGATATCTTGTTTTTGTAAAACTTAACTGAGTTTTTTGACCGACTAGCATGGGCGACAGTGAGACGCTTAACACTTTACTAGCTCATACAGAATATGTATATGACGGACTCTATTTTACTCTGATGAGGGCGAATCACTTTTTGATATGATTATGCATATCTACAATAAAATACAGAAGTCCGTAGTTAGCAGAAAAATTACGTGTATTATTTTTATTTACATGACAATCAACAAACGTTGCTATGAATAATTTACATCATAAATCTATACTAAAAGAAGGCTTTGAAGAGTTGATACAAATCTCTTTAATATCCTCCCTTTTGTATGACTCTTAGTCAGGTGGAAGAGCTGCCGTTATTCATAATCTAAGGGTGGAAGCACTTGATGCCCCATTACATATCCGCCGTCAGTTTTTAGCAGATCGTTTTCTTTACAGAATTTCATCGCTTTCTAACCATCCATTACTTCCGAAACTTCTTGAACTTGTTAATCTTATGCCTAACAACAAGTACTGGATGAACAAAAACTCTCCTTGTCTTGTCAAAAGTTTTAATAAAATTAACAATCTTCCTAATCCTTATTATTCTTGTTCTCTTTCTTTCCTTTTTTCATTTCCTTATAATGCTCTTTTATATCGCCCTAATATTATTTTGAACTTTGGAATTTCCAAAGATGATCCTGGTGCCAATGTATCCTTTAATGGTCGTCTTCATAATGAATGGCAAGATTGGCTTACGATTTATACTGACGCTTCTAAATTATCTCCGGATGGATTTGTCGGATCCGCAGTCTGGATCCCCAAGGTTAACGTTCTCCTTAGTTTTAAATGCCCTTCTTCTTCTATCTTTACTGGAGAAACGGTTGCTCTTTTGGAAGCGGTGAAGTATGTTGAGTCGCACAATTTAAACAAATCCATTGTCTGCTCGGATTCTCTTAGTGCTTTGCAGGCCTTATTGTCAAATCAGTTTGTTTCCAGGAAAAAGTTTCCGTTAATTTTGAACTTGAAAGTATCCTTATATAATTGTTTCGTTCGTAACATTCAAGTGGTGTTGGCTTGGATTCCAAGTCACTCTGGAATTATTGGTAACGAAACTGTAGATCAATTCGCTAAGGATGCTGTTTCTTCGGGCGGTTCTGAACATAATTTAAGTTATTTTCATGATCTTTATTCCTGTGCCAAATCTGATCTTGACAAAGAATGGCAAATTAACTGGCTTAAAACTAGTAGAGTTAAAGGTCGTTATTTTTATGACATTCAACCTAATATTCCCTCTAAGCCTTGGTTCTCTCGATTTCGACTTGCGGATAAACAGACGACTTCGGTAATATGCAGGTTACGTTTAGGCCACTCTTGTACCCCTTTACATTTACACAAGCTAGGTATTATTCATTCTCCGATTTGTGATTGTGGTCTGGAAGTAGGCTCTACTGATCATATATTTTTCAACTGCTCTATGTATCGGGTCTCCTTATATGATATTCTTCCTCCTATAATTCCTAGACCTATCAATATGAAGTCTCTCCTTTACCTTTCTTCCTTTGACCCTTATCTTCTTTCCTTTCTTTCTAAATATATTTATATTAATAATATTAAGTTATGATTTTTTTTTGTTTTTGTTTAACAGAAATAAATTGATGTTTTGGCCTATTTCATAAAACATAAAACTGATCAATCTAATGTTTGTGCTCTTGTCAACTAGACATTGGCAGTAATGGCTGTATCTTGAAACGGCCGATTGCCATCTTATTAAAAGTTGAAGTTGAAGATTAGTAAGTTTACTAGCATAGGCAAAGATTGTCTGACCACTAAAATTTAGCATTCCTTGCGTTCCTTGCTATGGTAGGTAAGTAACTGACTCATATTACGTTTAGTAAACATTTTGCATTCAAGAAGAGATGTCTTCAATTTCACGAGGCATACCAGGCAGTAGGAAAGCAGGACACAGGAGGCTTGCAACCAGTCTGTGCTTGCAACCAGAAATCAGAATACATGCTCAGAAAATCCAACAATGGTCATTACACTTATATGTGGCTTCTACGAATGTGATGTTTAAAAACGTTGCGACTGTAGGTGTGGTAACGTGTACACTAAAGGGTAAAACTTTAGATTATGGACCGTCGAATTGAAAGCTGTTTTTTTTTTTGGGAAAAGGTCTTACCATACCTAGCCCACCTGCAAAGTTTCAACCTGCGGAAATTTCTAGTTTTTGAGAAAAAAAATATTGAAATTTAAAGTTCAATATTTTCTTACCATAAAACCATCATAAAACCCACAAATTACTGCCTAGAGTTTATATAACAAGGCGTAATTCGTTTCTGGCACTCGCCGGCCGCTGCCGCGGCACGCTCGCTTCGCTCGCTCGGCTCGTGCGTTGTGGTCGCAAGACAACCTAACCCAACCTAACCGATCCCTTTCGGATTCGGTTAGGTTGGGTTTTCCTTACCTAACGGACCTATAAGCCTCCAGGGGTGATCTGAACCCATTTACAACCCGCTCACTGCGTTTTAAATTTACTCAGTCAACATAACCTCAAAATTAGCCTACTCGGTGGGTCATAATGTATGGAACTTACGATTTTCAATATTTTTTTTCTCAGAAACTAGAAATTTCCGCAGGTTGAAACTTTGCAGGTGGGCTAGGTATGGTAAGACCTTCCCCCAAAAAAAAACAGCTTTCAATTCGACGGTCAAAATTAGCCTACTCGGTGGGTCATAATGTATGGAACTTACGATTTTCAATATTTTTTTTCTCAGAAACTAGAAATTTCCGCAGGTTGAAACTTTGCAGGTGGGCTAGGTATGGTAAGACCTTCCCCCAAAAAAAAATCAGCTTTCAATTCGACTCCATAATCTAAAGTTTAGCCTTTATTACAAATACAGCCAAAGAGTACTATAATAAGAATACAGCTGTGTTTACAGCCTCCGCCCATAGATGTTTTCCTAACTTGCTGTCTAACAACATTGTAAACAAACAATATTTTAGAAAAGTGGAGTTAGCTGGTGACACTTTGGTACCCTAGAGATGGCCACGGAAAAAGAGGACGTCAGATGGGAAGACGAACTCAGATTAACTTTAGGGCCCTGCTGGACTCGAGTGGCACTAGACTGAGGTCATTGGAAGAACCTGGAGGAGGCCTTTGCCAGAAGGCCCTCAGAAATTAGAGATCTATTATAAACTGTACTACAGTAGTAAACAAAAAAAAAAGTAAACCTATTTTCTCTTAGAAGGCTTTATTGTTATTATTATCTACTACTTTGCATGTTTATGTTTTGAGGGTAAAGGTGCCGGGCTCTTAGTTCCCAATGGCCAATGAGACCTACACAGATCCATTGTAGCTAACTCTTTTCGATTCAAGTCAATTTGTTCATTTGCAAAATATCACCAATATTTATATTAGTATGCCAATTATTATATAGAATAAACACAAAAAACAACAGATTTCTGCTGTAAGTTAGTGCATCACAGTGACAGATTAGGTGTATAGGTGATTTGTCGCCCTCTGCACTGAATCAGCAGTGTGGATTTTCGTATAAGCCCATATTTCTACTTTGTAGATTTATCCGAACACTGGAAGTGTTAAAATAAAATCATTTTCAAGCCCATATTGGTTGTACAAGTTAAGTAATGGGTGGTTAATTAAATTTACATCATGGATCTTTTATTGCTCGAAAGATGTATCAAAATATGTATTCTACACAAACTATCCTCGTTAAAAAGAAATTTTGTTGCATAACAATATAGATACAAAAGTTGACCTCTAAACTAGTCATCACCTTGTAATATAAATTACCTACTATTTATCCTGTGGCTTTCTACATCCCCTCCTAAGTACCAAAGGTATTGCTGGACGTTGGGACATGGGACGTAATGGGAATCACTCGGAGTTCCAGAGGGAGCTAGCTCCCTGTCCCACAGTTATGTTTCATGGGATGTTATGGAATCCTGTGCCTCTGTACTAGTGTCAGCATACAAAGTCATACATACATACATACATTACATCACGCCTTGTTCCCGTCGGGGTAGGCAGAGACCACAGTTCTCCACCTGCTACGATCTTGACATACAAAGTCATTCAAATCAAAAATTCAAATTTTTATTCCTTTTTTTGCAGTTTGTTCTGCTGATTGCTGAACATACTCAGGCAGCCATTTGTAACTTCTAGGAAGTCATGGAAGCCCAATACATTATTGGGAGTGATGGAAGCAAACAATCATTTATTATATCACTGGATAGTTTTGGTAAGTTTGCAAAAGATATATAACAGGGTGTAAAAAAAGGGTGATGGTCCTTTTAAAGGTAAATCTGCATCATTAAGAGGCTACCTCCCGTCCACTAGCGCTCCCATCAGTTTAAAAAATATTACTCACTAAATACAAAACTTATCGAAAATCTGGAAAGACAGATAGAAGTAAAGGTATCTTAGGTTATTCAGAACCTGTAGTTAGAGATACAAAAAGTGCGAAAAACGGCCACTTTTAGCAGTTTTTGTATCTGTAACGACAGTGAACTTTATTTTAAAGAGTAAATAAAATAGTTTCTAAATAAACAAATCAAATGTACCTTTACTTCAATCTGTCTTTCCGGACTTTTGATAAGTTTCGTATTTAGCGAGTAATATTTTTTTAACTGATGGGGACTAGTGGACCGGAGGTAGCCCCTTAATAGATTGTATAAATATATTTAAAAATATACTTTTCTTTAAAAAATAGTGTAGGCAACGAAGCAGTTGACCCCAACATAAATTTCTCAGGCAGATTTTATTTGACAGGATGATAAAGAATCATGAATTAAATGTAAATTCAAAAAATCCAAAAAAAAATCATAATTTTTTTGTGGGTGAGTGGTATATGCCGCCAGTGTTGTATGCCCCCGTGGCAGGTGCCCCCGATTCGAATAAATTTGATATCACAATTTTTGTGCTTTTGCGCTAAGTACAGTTAACGAAAAAAGTGTATCTTAACCAAATTATTATACGTATCATACATAAGTATGACGCAGTTATACATAAAACGTGTTTTTTTTTTATAAATTAACAAGTTACCATTAGGGAATGCAAAACCGGACAGTTTTAAAAACCGGTTTTTATTATCGATTTTTTGTTAAAAAACCGGTTAACCGGCTTAACCGGTTTTATAAATTAAATTTTTAAACAAATAAAAACATGAGATTTTCAAGTGTTTATTTAAATTTTCGAACAAGAATTAAATATAAAATTATTTAAAATACAGTATCAGTCATTTAAAATCACAGCAAACAAAGATAACAATAATTAACTATTTTTTTTTTTTAACTAAGATCTACAGCATTAATACATACAATATAAACCAATACAGTAATCTATACCTACATTAGCCAATTACAGATCTTCACTACGTAATTAAAACATTTAAATTGAGGGTAAGTTATTTGAAGGTCGGTAGCAAGAATAAAAAAAAAAGTATACATATGAAAACATTAAAAAGTATTGAACTTAAAAATAACAATTGTCGCTCACAAATCATGATAGCAATCAGATTTGGGGTGTGAGTGTATTTGTGTTGTGTGTGTGTTTGTGTTGAGTGGAGTTGATGTCATTATACCATGCTTATTATCCAATACATATTATAGTAGGTATAATTATATATCTATGACTGTATCTTAAAGTAGGTCTACATGCCTTCAAGTAAAATGAACAATTAATTTATTTACATTTTGCAAAGTAGGTAGCTGAAATGTGTTTAAGAAATTGAGTTTTAGTTAAAGAGAAAGGGTCTGTGTCTGAGAACCTTTTGTTGTAAGTTCGAGGTAGACGCGTTTTGACAGAGTTCGCTGCATAATTTGTTCGGGTTTGGGGTGTATAAAAAAGCTGTGTATGCCTCGTGCGTTTTTCAGGCACGCGTAACTGTAAAACGTCGTTGACAAGCTGTGAGCAGTCGAGAGTACCCGAGCATATGTCATGGAACAGTGCCATGTCATGTACCAACCTTCGATTACTCAGTGACATCAATCCATGTTTTTGATAAGACTGTTCATATGAGTCGCTAGTAAACCGACTGCGGTAGTTTAGGTGCTTTGTGAATTTTCTCTGGACCCGTTCAATGGCATTATCGTATACGATATACTGTGGATTCCATATGCTGCAACAGTATTCCAGTATGCTGCGTACGTAAGCGTAAAATAGAACTTTTACGCATGATACATCTGTAAATGGCTTTGTGATTCTATAAATGAAACCTAGATTTTTAAAAGCCTTGTTTACAATTTGATCTACATGTGATGCAAAGGTTAATTTTGTATCCAAGAGTACACCCAAGTCCTTTACAAAACAGTCTTTCACGATTTTAGTTCCATTTAGGTGATACTGAGTATCAATAGGAGTGCCACGTGTGAATGTGATATGCACAGATTTACTTAAATTTACTCCAATCCGGTTTTTGACATAGTACTCAGATAATCTATTTAAATCGTCTTGTAAGTTGACGCTGTCGACACCATCTTTTATTGTGTAATATATTTTTTTGTCGTCTGCGTAAAGCAGATACTTAGCGTGTTTGAAACACTCCCCTATGTCGTGCAAAAAGGCTAGATACAATAAAGGACCTAGTATTGAACCTTGGGGTACTCCTGAGGGAATGTAAGAATAGTCAGAACGGTGTCCACCGACCACTACAGCCTGTCTTCTGTTCGAAATGTAGGATTCTATCCACCTCAAAAGGTCTCCGTGTATTCCGAGAATTTGGAGTTTTTGAAGTAGTATCACGTGATCTACACGGTCGAAAGCTTTTTCGAAATCCGTGTAGATCACGTCCACTTGAGAGTGAAACCCCATCCCATGCAAAACGTCATCAGTAAATACCGCTAGGTTAGTTTCCGTCGAACGCCCTTTAAAGAAACCGTGTTGCTGTTCAGGTATGCCCTGCTTGATGATTGGATAAATATGGTCGTAAACAGCGCGCTCGAAGCATTTACTCAAAACATTCAAAATTGAGATGGGTCTATAGTGCTCCACATTACGTTTAGAACCCTTTTTATGTAATGGCACTATATGTGCTTCTTTCCAGATTAACGGGAAGTAACTTTCTCTGATTGAGCGATTAAATAAAATAGTTACTGGTAAAGCAAGAGTGGCAGCACACTTTTTCAAGAATAAAGGCGGAATACGGTCACTGCCTGCGCTTTTATTTGGATCGAGCCTGAGAAGGAGTTTTGCAACGTAGTCAGCCGTCATTGTGATTGAGCCTATTGTGTGACTGTAAGAGCAACTATGTGTCGGTTCAGGGTACTGAGTTTCAGGTTGCACAAACATTTGATTAAAAAAGCTACTAAAAGCCGCACACATTTCACTTGCATGAGTTAGAGTAGCAGTGCCATATGTCATCACGCTAGGATATCCAGATGCAGATTTGCGTTTAGAATTGGCATATGACCAAAAAAGCTTAGGATTCTGTTTAATAGCCTGTTGTGTTTTTTCAATATGTTTTTGATAACATTGTTCTTGCATGTCCTTCATCCTAGTGCGAAGAAGTTTGAATGTTTTACGGTCCCGTGGATTGTCGTAAATTTTACACAGTGAGTAAACCTTATTTTTTTCTTTTATTACGTTTATGAGGGCCTTGCTATACCATGTAGGATACTGAAAATGAGACATAGTTACAGTTGGCACATATTTGTCAATTGTACCGTAAATCACGTCATAAAATGCTTTTAAGGCACTTTCAAAGTCAGAAGTACAAAGAAGATGCTCCCAGTTAATTTTATTAAAGGTGGCATTAATTTCATCGTAATTTGCTTTTCTAAATAAATGCTTAAGGCACCTACTTTTCGTCAAAGGTGGCACTGTAATATCAGACGCATCTATATTTAATGTTATGTGGAACCGTCGATCTTCTGCAACAATAGGCGTAGGAGACTCAGACACGTTTATATTAAAATTACAAAAAATCAAATCTAAGGTATTGTTAGCATCATTGGTAAATTTATTGTATTGAGTGAGGCCAAGATAATTTGTGTGATTAATAAAATTTAAACCTGCTTCTTGTAGTTCGACACTGCCTTTTTTTATAAACATGGGTTCGCCGTCGCTCCATTTTACAAATGACAAGTTGAAGTCACCCGCCAACATTACATGATCGCCCTGCAATGATGGTATGACGTCTTTAATCCACTCCGTGAGGCAGGTAATGCGCTTCGATAAATTTTGGTCCGGCGCCATGTAAACCAATGCGATATGAAGATCGCACTGTGATCCTATCGATCGTCCCTCCACAGTTAACCATAAGCATTCAATGTCTAGTGGAAAGTCGTCCCTCTGCCATTCCGTGCGTACACGCACACTAAGCTCTTTTATACACAATACCATTAGTCCGCCTCCGTTCGCCCCGCGATCACGTCTGAATAGGTTGTATCTGTTATCTAATAATTCCGAGTCTAAAATTCCGCTATGGAGCCAAGATTCCGTGATTAATAAGATGTGGTGATTCAAATTTATCAGATTATTGTGAAACTCTAACGTTTTAGTCCGGAGACCGCGAACATTTTGATAAAAGATGTTTAAATTAGCCATTTGAGTGTTGTTTTGATTCCGAAGATATTTGCTAAATATGAATGTAGGTGATTTTGTTTCTCGCTTTGTTTACATTGTGTCTGATCGGGCGCGTTTGCGGGGCTAGTAAATACGAAGTAATGATTAGTTATTACGGTGTGAAGACCCACTTTAGTATACGTTATAATATGTGTGTATGACGTCATGTGAATGGTATGTGTATGAATGTTATGGTAAGTGTAGGTTGTAAGGAAACTGTGCGACAAAAATGAAAATAGCATACAAAGAGATAACATGTTAGTCGATAAAGAAACCGATGCATTTAAACAATCTTTTTTAAATCAGCTTGTTTTGAGATAAGAATAAATGGCGAACCTTCATTCTTGCGGGTGTAAATGTGACAGTTTTTCACCCAAACGTGTTTATAACCTTTTTCCTTTGCTGTGATTTTACACTTGTTGAAAAGCTGTTTATTTTTTATGGTTAGGTGTTCATTAACAAAGATTGATGAGGCATCGCCATCAAATCCTAGGTCTTTTGAAGTAAGGTTTCTTATCTTCTTCACAGTAGAGAGAAAGTGATCCTTGGTGTTTCTTCTACTGAAGCGAATGATGATTGCTCGTGGCCTGCCTTTTACTGGTCGCTTTGCTTGGACTCTATGGGCGTACTCTAAGTCTTCTGGCTGCAATTGTAGCCCAGCGTGCTCCGCTAGCTTAAGAACCATGATTGTTAGGGACTCTTCCTTTGTCTCAGGGACTCCAACTAATTCAACATTTTGAAGTCTAGACCACTGTTCCTGCTTGGTTGACAAGTCTTCAAGAGAAGAAAGCCTTTCCTCCAAATCTTTATTTGTTTCTTTAAGGGCTTTATTTTCCTTCTGCAGTAGCTTCATGGTGGCAGTATTGCTGTTGAATTGGACCTTGAAGTCATCATATTCTTTGCTTATTAAATTGACTGCTGTTTCTAATTCATCGAGTTTAGAAGTCAGTGGCTTTATTGCTGTTTCGATCGCGCTTAGTATTTGAATTGATAGCCCGTCACGAACTGAGTTTATACTAGTTCGCAGTGTGTTTAACAAGGCGGCACCATCCTCGCCTTTACTATCGCCTTGTTGAGTACCGGTGTCCATCACTGGTGTAGATTGGTTCTCAGTGCTCCACTTGATGGGAGTAACCGGTGTCTCTGTGTTGTCTCCTCTTCGTCTTGTTTTGGTCTGACACTGGGGACATATCCACGATCCTGCAATCTTGGCGTCTACAGCAGCTCCAACACAAAGACGGTGATACTGCATGGAGCAGCCGGATTGGGTACATTTTAAAGAGTCTTTCACAGCCACTTTTCTTGCGCAAGCTCCACACTTAAACGCGGATGGTGGCGGCGGCGGCGATGACATCACGGTAACGGTTATTATCACTTTACTATTGATACTAAGACCACAACACTGAAGTTTTTGACTGTAAAGTATTAATTGAAGACCTAATACCAGATTGAAGCAAAAATTATAACTATTTACGACATTTAACGATTATTAATCTAAAATTATTACGGAGAAGATTCGAACCGTTCAACTACCCTTTTTTTTTATGAACTATACAGTTAAAAGTTTGTAGAAGCAATAATATGTTCTTCTTCTTCTTTAAACTTAAGAGCTGTGCTCTTGTCGGTGGAGTAATCGCCAATGTTTCCTTGTTTCCGCCAGTTCCTTCACCTCCTGATACGACTCGACCTGTACTTTCTCTTTTATTTGTTCCATAAAGGTTCTCCTCTGTCGGCCCCTTCCTCTCTTTTCCTCAATTTTCCCTTCTATGATGTTCTTAATAAACGAATCGTGTCGTATCAGGTGGCCAATCATATTTCCTCTCCGGTTCTCTATAGTTTGTACGATAGATCTCTTTTCTTTAACCCTTTCAAGTACCCTTTCATTTGACACCATTTCTGTCCAGCTTATACCCTCCATCCTTCACCAACACCACATCTCAAACGCCTCCAGTCTCTCTCTGTCTCTTTGTATCATTGTCCACATTTCTCCCCCATAGAGTGCGATAGTCCAGATATATGATTTAATAAACCTTTTTCTAATTTTCAGTCATATCTTTTTAGATTTAAGTATATGTTCCTTCCGGTTGAAGGCTTGTTTAGCTATTGCAATTCTGGCTATTATGTCTTGTGTGCATCGAGAGTCATTATTTATTATACTTCCAAGATATTTAAAACTATTCACTTGTTCTATTATGTTGTTACCCAGTTTAACAGGTCTATTGTTCGTTGGCTTTTTGGATGCTGTCATTATTTTAGTTTTGTTGGCATTTATCTTTAATTGGTATTTTTCAAGTATAGAATCCATATAATAATATGTTATGGGTAAGTAAATAATTTGTTACATTAACTAACAGTCTCACAGAAGTATTTCTTGAATATCCATAAACTTTCATTTTCAATAACATTAATAAGTACCAAAAAGCAGTTTAATCATCATGAGATAATAGAATACACAGTTAAAAATATTTAACAGTTATAACAGCGCAATGCTTTTATCACGTCCAGTTTTCACATTAATAATTTGTGAAAAATTCAATACTAACCGTGTGAGATTTAAATACTATAATGCCTCTTTAATACATTTATTTAACACTCAGTGGCGGTACTGTCATACAAGCCCAAAAGCCGGGCTTGCCCTATAAAAATAATTATCGATTACGAATCAAGAACAAATAAAAAATCAAATTAATGAGAGCGGAGAGTCCAAAATTATTATTTTAAAAGTTCGCGCTATTTTACTTTTCAAAATAAGTCGCGCGTCTCGCCGTGCAACCGAGCCGCGAGAGGCAGTGTCACCCACTGAGACTCGGCTAGTCATCTCGCTCGCACGCGCTGGCTTGCAAGCGGGCCTCGATTCCAGCCGGCATATCTCTTTCTTACCTATTGAAAATGTGCACTATAAGGATATAGCTATGCGTAGGTTTATATAGCAATCAGTACTAGACTGAAAGCCCTGCTTGCGTATGAAGTTGTACACGGATTCATAGTGAATGCGAAAATTCGGCGAGTGCGCAGTGGTGTTCCAACTTCACTTTATTGTGTTTTTCTTAAGTTTGGGTTTGAGCGGATGGATTTGTTTGTTTTGTTTGTGTAGTGTTTTATCAGTAAAAAGTGATTACTTTGTTCGAAAAAATGGCAGAAGTTATATTTTCTTGTAAGGATTTAAAGTTGTAAGGCAAGGAAAAGGTAAAGTCTCTTAACTTTGATCAAAAGAAAAAAGATCTCTCACTAGGCAAGCAAAGATAAGAAGTCGACCTTAAGTAGTATATCTTCAGTGTGCCTTGTGAGCTCGTCCAGGCCAGCAAGTGCGTATAAAAGTGAAGAGTGATGAGATAAGTGAGGAAACACTGTAAAACCTACAGAAACGTATCTCTCGGCTTGCCCTATTCGGAAACCCTAGGCACGCCACTGTTAACACTATTGGTTGTTTGTGTTAATTCACGAATTTGTTTGTCAACAAAGTTGTCTTACCTTTAGTGGAATCCATTTAGAATCCTAATAAGCTCCAAACAAAGATCTCTACACCACAGAAGAATGAAGCGAAATGAATGGCGTCCAAATCCAAAATGGCGTCTTGTATTCTTAAACAGTGTTGCCATAGTACGAAAATATTTAAAAATAACTTATAAGTAACGTTATTTTAAGGATGACAACTATTTTAATTGTGAATCATTTAAGGTATTAGGAGATGGTGTTAGGAGTCACAATATACTTTTTCTACCTTGTGTTTGTTAAAAATACACGTCCTAATGTCTAGAATAATGTCTATTAGTAATATTGAAGACTTATTAGTTAGTGTGTCCTCAGAGTTTCTGTCTTTATTAAAATAAATCTTTTCCTCAAAAAAAAAACCGAAAAAGCCGGTTTTAGGAAGAAAAACCGGGTTATAAAAAAGAGAGAAAACCAATTAAAAAACCGGGTTTTCGGTTTTCGGTGAAACCGGTTTGCATTCCCTAGTTACCATGCGAAAATTGTATCCCTCAACTTCAACCAACTCGTCAACTAACTGGGCCAAACCAGTCTTTGGCAACAATAGAAAAGTCAAACTGTGACCAAAATTGTGATTTCGAATCATTTACTATAAAGCATAAATAAAAAACCGGCCAAGTGCGAGTCGAACTCGCGCACTGAGGGTTCCGTTCCGTACCACTACATTATATTAATTAAATTTGCTGGTTTGAGTTGATTGAATGATAGGTTAATTGCGGTTTACGATTTATGATCTGACGTATTAAAAAAAAACTACTTACTAGATCTCGTTTAGACTAATTTCCGGTAGAAGTTTGCATGATAATGTACAGCATATATTTTTTTTTAGTTTTATCATTCTCTTATCTTAGAAGTTACAAGGGGGGACACACATTTTACCACTTTAGAAGTGTCTCTCGCGCAAGATATTCAGTTTAGAAAAAAAATATATTAGAAACCTCAATATCATTTGTGAAGACCTATCCATAGATACCCTACACGTATGAGTTTATGAAAAACAAAATTGAGTTTCAGTTCTAAGTATGGGAATCCCTAAAATTTATGGTTTTTAGGGTTCCGTACCTCAAAAGAAAAAAACGGAACCCTTATAGGATCACTATGTTGTCTGTCTGTCTGTCTGTCAAGACCCTTTATTTCACGAACGGATAAAGGTATCAGGTTGAAATTAATACCATATATTAGGATCCATGAACCACACAAGATCTGAAAATTTCAATTTTTTAAAACGACGCAACCAAACGATATGGCATTTTATGTCCTCATCTCCATACATTTATTCAGAAATGCATAACCTACAGGGTACTTCCCGTTGACCTAAAATTATGAAATTTGGCAAGAAGCTAGGTCTCACAGTACAAATAATGGGAAAAGTCTGAAATCATTAAATATTACAACTTTTCTCACAACTAATAGTAACCAATTGTGGTGAGCTCCCGTTTCAAGAACATTCATATAAGAGAGGGGTCAAGTTGGATGGTCGCTGAGGCGATTTTTGTTTTAGTGCTATTTAAAATCGGGAACACTTACAAACTTGAAAATTAGTATGTTTATAGTGCATAAGCTATAAAATAACAACAAATAATAAAATTTGGTCAAGCGAGTGTCGGACTCAAATAATCTAGCACATTAACTTACTGAAATTTCAACTAATACAATTATGTTTATGTGGTGGTACGGAACCCTCAGTGCGCGAGTCCGACTCGCACTTGGCCGGCTTTTTTTTTTCTATTTTTTGTGTAAAAATCAAAATGCGGTTCACAGAATACATCTACTTACCAAGTTTTAACAGTATAGTTCTTATAATTTCGGAAAACAGTGGCTGTGTCATACGGACAGACAGACAGACATGACGAATCTATAAGGGATCCGTTTTTTACCATTTGGCTACGGAACCCTAAAAATTGAAAAAGTAAGACTTTAAGAAAATAAACGCACACTCTTTGTAGGTATCATTATGATAATAACATTAAATATAAAGTTTCAACTATATTTACTATTCTTTTTAAACATTTTTATGCCTGCCAGTACATTTGATTAAAAATTGCTCCGAATCAAATAAAACTGACCGGGGGCACACAACACTGGGGGCATATACCACTCACCCATTTTTGTATGGAAAAATTAAAAGTACTGATTTTTTTTGGATTTTTTTTTAATAGAAGGTTTTTCTCATGTAGTGTAATACCCCAGCAAAGTTTCATCGACTGAGGATTTAATCATACACGATCCGATTCGTTGCCTAGACTAAAAAGGATGGTTTTGACTCAACATACATAACATCACGCCTTGTTCCCGTCGGGGTAGGCAGAGACCACAGTTCTCCACCTGCTACGATCTTGACCTACTTCCCTTGCTTCCTGAACCTTCATCAATCCTTTCATACATGCTCGTCGGTTTAGGGTACTTTTAACCTGGCCTTTATTCAGAACGTCTTGAATTTGGTCCTGGTACGTTCGCCGAGGCCTTCCCCTTCCAAGAAGAGGTGAAGCATGTAGCTGGTAGAATTACTTCTATGATTTGCTGATGATGCAGATAAAAATTATTTTTGTGATGATATCCAGTCACAATTAAGTACCTATCCATTTAAACGAATGACTGTAATGGATTTTAAAGAAAATCACAATTTCATGATCATGTATCCTATCCTACTAATATTATAAACGCGAAAGTTTGTAAGTATAGATGGATGTGTGTTACTCATTTACGTAAAAACTACTGATGAAACTTTACAATAATAATACATCAGAATAACACATAGGCTGCAATTTATAAAGATATTATGTGAATTGTCCAATTCTGCGAAGATGAAGTCGCGGACTCAAGCTAGTTACAGACTTTTTTTTTTAATCTTTTACAATCTATAAAATATGTAGAATCTCTTCTAAAAAGAATCATCAGACTTTTTTACACCTATACAGTAAATAGATTAACGCTGCTGCTAAAATTTAATATACAGGGTGTTTGGTGCATTGTGTGCTAAAATAAATTGGCCGTTAGGTTTCATTTGCTATCCCTTCAGCCCCCAGAACGGGTGCGCATCACTTCGTATAAATATTTTTCGTATATCAACCTTTCAATAACATTCAATTGATATAATAAACGTTTCATATAACAACTATAAGCATAATTTTGTTTGAAATAACGTACCTTTACTATAATGAACGTTTTCTATACTAACATTTGGCATAACTATCATTTCACCTAAATATCTTTCATATAAAATTTATTTTCATATAAAATTCATTTGATACTTTTTTTTTATTAATTTACTTATTATTTATTAAATTTATAATAATTTTGTATAGTTATATGCTTATTTAATTAAAATTGTTGTAAAAGCGAAACGATAAGGCTCAATTAAATTGATCATAGGCGAGCGAAGCGAGCAAAAGAGTTCGGGGCACCTCGACACAGTTGGTTAGGTTCGAAGGGTATGGCGGAATTGAGCGGAGGCGAGCGGAGCGAGCCCCGCTCCATTCCGCCGCGCCATACCCTTCAGGTTAGGTTGACATGAATGCATGCGTATGCCCGGCTAGCCTGCATGCTTACTTGCTTGTATGCATGCTTGCTGTATGCATGCTTGAATGCTTGCTTACTTGTCTGTTAATGGCAAGGGCTTAGTAGAATGGATAATAGGCGAGCGAAGCGAGCAAAAGAGTTCAGGGCACCCCGACACAGTTGGTTAGGTTCGAAGGGTATGGCGGAATTGAGCGGAGGCGAGCGGAGCGAGCTCCGCTTCATTCCGCCATACCCTTCAGGTTAGGTTGACATGAATGTATGCGCATGTCTGCTTGCCTGCATGCATGCATGCTTATGCTTGCCTGCATGCATGCATGCTTGCTTGCTTGTTTCTTGCTTACTTGCATGCATGCATGCCTGCTTGCCTTTGCTTGCTTTTTTGCATAATGCCTGCTTGCTTGTTCATTTACTTAATAATTAATGTGGATATTATAATTAACCAATGAAAATAACGAACTGATATTATATGAAATAAGTATTATACGAAATGATGATCATATGAAATATTTTTATAGGAAATGTTTATTATACGTTTTGAAATTATATGAAATGAAAATATGTGAAATGTCGATTATACGAAATAATTATTATATGAAACAAAATTATATGAAACGTTGTTATATCAATTAAATGTTATACTAAAAGTTGTTATATCATCTATTACACACCCCCCAGAACTCTTATATCAATCGTATTGGTTTGAATTTTTGAGCTCACAAGTTAGATAGACGTCGTACAAAATAACTCTAGCTATGTCATTGATGCGCAGAAGTCAAAAATGACTTATTTTCATATGACTTGACTTCTGCGCATCAACTGACATAGCCAGAGTTATTTTGTGCGACGTCTACCTAGCTAAAAACCTTAGGGATTTAAAACATGAGTAATTTAATTTTAGATTTAAATTTTCTACCGAAACTGAGTTCATGGAGTAAGGATGACACTGTTCCGCTGTGGTCTGCTCCCTCATCGAGTGCTGGGGTCGAATACTGCGAGTTTGAAGTGCTGGCTGGTGATGGAGACAGCGGGAATGAACTTTATGGTGAGACTCTTACTCTTTCTTTCCGATCACTGAAGTTAGACAACGTTGTCCATGGTCAGAACCCAGATGGGTGACCGCTAGTGGCACAACTTTCCCCATAACAAGGAATTTGTCGAAATATGTAAAAAAAACGGGCAAGTGCGAGATCACGGATGAACTAGAGTTTGCGGGTAGTTAAACTTATTGGCAGACATATCTGTCTACCCTCCTTCTAGTTCTTCATAATACATACATACATAAACATCACGCCTTGTTCCCGTTGGGGTAGGCAGAGACCACAGTTCTCCACCTGCTACGATCTTGACATACTTCCCTTGCTTCCTGAACCTTCATCAATCCTTTCATACATGCTCGTCGGCTTAGGGTACTTTTAACCTGGCCTTTATTCAGAACGTCTTGAATTTGGTCCTGGTACGTTCGCCGAGGCCTGCCCCTTCCAACGATTCCATTCACTCTCGCCTTGTGGATCTCTTTCGTCAATCTTCCTTCATTCATCCTCTCCACATGACCAAACCATCTTAGCATCCCTTTCTCAATTTTAGTCACTACGTCTTCTTTTACGCCACAACGTTCTCTTATCACACTATTTCTAATCCTGTCACTCAATTTCACACCAATCATACTCCTCAACGCTCTCATTTCTACTGCATTAATTCTACTTTCATGCTTCTTCTGCCATACCCAGCTTTCACTGCCGTACATCAGTGTTGGTACCAAAACGCCTCTATGAACAGCCAGACGAGCCTTGTGAGACACCTTCTGACCTTTCATAAAAGCTCGCACTTTTCATCTCTCTTCATAATAGTGTTAGTAACCGCGAAACTCAAACAATTTGTAATTCCTTTTTCTTTATAATACTTACAGATAACGTAAAAACCCAACATTGTTACGTATGCGATGTGGAGGTGCCTGAAGCTTATTGGTCGGAGCATGTGTCCAGTGCCAGACATAAAACCTGCTCCGCCATTATAACTGCCAGCTTTGAGCGCGCAAATAAACAGGTAATTATATTTTTTTTACATCTCTCATATTCGGTAAGTAGGTCCTTATTACCCCCAAATGGGGCTTGTAGGTGACCAATTAGCGCTCTAGGGTAATAATGTAGCTAAAAAAGCCCTAGGGCGGTAAGTAATTGTAACGCCCCCACCACGCGCGGCTCCGCCTTGATGGCCGCCTCCAGCAGCGGGGCGGCGCGCGTTTCATTTACTTACCGCCCTAGGGCTTTTCTAGCTACATTATTACCCTATAGCGCTAATTGGTCACCTACAATTTGGTGGTAATAAGGACCTACTTACCTCACAATCGAGATGTAAAGCAGAGTAGTTAGCTCGGGTGTAAGCATCAATTGCACCCTCGAACTATAGGCGCCCTCGCTGCGCTCGTGCGCCTAAGTATCTCGGGCTGCAATTGATGCCTTACAGCCCTTGGCTACTAATCTACTATTAGTATTTTCCAACGCTCAGCAACACATTTTGCAGCCATAACACTAATACTGAATCATCATAACATCCCATGAAACGTCCACTACAGGACAGGGAGCTCCCTCTAGAATTCCAGCTTTTGCTGGAAAAATGTAGAGGGGAAGTACCATAGTCACCTCGCTTGTTAGCGTTACGGCTGGCACCATGGACCGCGGTTGTAGGTGACCGCAGTAAGTAAGATGTAAGATACAAAGGGGGATGCTGCTGCCCATCCTCCAGTTAACCCTTAGTCGCCTCTTACGACACCCACGGGTATGTATGGGTTGGTACTATTCTTTGCCGGCACCACACGGGACAACTACACTAAATATACAACACTAAATATACAATACTAAATATACAATACTAAATATACAACGTGTAACGGTAAGGTGTGATAATACTGAAGGGTGTTAATATTGTTTGACAAAACTTGAATTTAATGTGACATAGATAATTGTAAATAAATGTATTTTAATTTGACATAAAGGTTAGGTATTAATAATTTGACAGGCACGTTTTTAATTTTTAATCTTAATTTGTATTATTTGATCTTGTTGTTATTATTATTATTCTTCTTTCTTTTTTTTTTTTTATTGTATGGACATAATTTGAATTTAATTTATAAGCGTGGCCTTGACACTTGCTATGCCCTAACAGGGTACATGTATTGATCTTTTTATTTATTATAAGACCTATGAATGTAACTACATGTAAAGCAATGAATAAATGAAATGAAATGAAATTTCGCAGCAAGATCTAACTTAAAGATAATAAACACTTGTTTTAAAAAGAAACCTGAACACCTCATTACCTACAAATGTGCAAAACACACAACGCAAGTGGACTACATCCTAGCAAACGTCAACATGCTTAAACTATATAAAGACTGCAAAGTCATCCCAGGCAATGCTCTTACATCGCAACACAGATTACTGGTTTCAGTCCTGGATCTTCCGAAGCCCCTAAGAGTAATTGCCGATAAGACTGAGTGCATAAAATGGAGGGAGCTACATGGCCCAAAGGGTCCCATGCTACTTGAACAAATGTCACGCTACCTAGAAGAGGACATGAAAACGGACAAACCAGTAAACAAAATGTGGTTAGATTTTGAGAAATTCTGTTTAGAGAAGGCCAGAGCAACACTTGGAGTGTCAAAAGGAGCACTACGTAATGATAAAGATCCCTCTTGGTGGAATGATAGTGTAAAAGAGCTACTTAAAGCCAAAAGGAACGCATTTAAAATTTGGCAAACATCTGATCTAGATGAAGACCGGGTTAAATACAAAGCCCTTAAAAACATTGTTAAATCGGCAGTAGCACAATCCCGAGCCGCAGGGAACGAAAAATTCTATGAGAGACTGGAAAAAGCTGAAAACGAGAACACCATATATAAAATCGCTCGCCAGCGACATAGACACACGCTTGATGTCAAACATAATAAATATATAAGAAACACCCAAGGTACTCTGCTAACATCTAACAAAGACATCAATGAGAGGTGGAAAGAGTACTTTGAACAGCTAATGAATGAAGAATTTCCCAGCAAGCCAATGCCCCTTATGCCAGCAACTGAAGGACCCATAGATGTTATCACCCCGGAGGAAATCAAAAAAGCAATTACCAAAATGAAATACCATAAAGCCGTCGGTCCGGATCAAATTCCAGTCGATATCTGGAAGAAAATCAACGCCGCACTACCTTGGCTAACGAAGCTTTTCAACAAAATTCTTATTGAGGGAAAGATACCAGAGTCCTGGCGCAGTAGTACACTATGCCCAATATTTAAGAACAAGGGAGACATAGCCCAATGTAGTAACTATAGAGGTATAAAGCTTACATCACACACTCTGAAGCTATGGGAAAGAATCATTGCATCACGTCTAACAGCTCTCTGTAGTGTAACAGAAAATCAATTCGGTTTCGTACCCGGCAAATCTACTATCGACGCTATCCAGACTATCAGAATTTTAATGGAAAAACACCGTACAAATAAAGAGAATCTGCACCTACTCTTCATCGATCTAGAAAAGGCCTTTGATCGAGTACCTCGAAAACTTGTCTGGCAGACCATGAGAGCACATGAGATCCCGGAACAATACGTAACGATGGTCCAAGATATGTACAACGACACCAAAACCCGTGTTAAAAGTCCTGCAGGTCTCAGTGACCCCTTTCAAGTGAAGGTAGGAGTGCATCAAGGCTCAGCATTAAGTCCGCTCCTATTCAACCTCTGCATGGACTACATAACACGTGACATACAGGAACCTACCCCATGGTGCATGCTCTATGCGGATGACATCGCGCTATTAAGCAAAACACCCTTGGACCTTCAAGTAACATTTAACCATTGGGTAGAGCAAATAGAAAACCACGGATTACGTATTAGTCTTAGTAAAACGGAGTACATGGAGTGCGACTATGGAGGAACAGCCGACGTAGGTACTGATGTGTGCATAGACGGTATACCACTGCCTAAAGTAGAGAGCTTCAAGTACCTTGGCTCCGTAATTACACCTGATGCCAATGTTGACAAAGACGTTAACCATCGAATAAATACTGCATGGCTTAAATGGCGGTCATTAACTGGTGTTCTCTGTGATCCCAAAATGCCCATTAAGATCAAGGGAAAAGTGTACAAGACAGTAGTGAGACCGACCTTAATCTACGGAGCGGAGTGCTGGACCACGAAAAGAGTGCACGAACAACAACTGCACACGAACGAGATGAAGATGTTGAGATGGGCAGGTGGTGTAACACGTCTAGATAAAGTCCGTAATGAGCATATCAGAGGGTCCTTCGGAGTAGCCCCTATAGTAGACAAGGTGAAGGAAAGCCGCCTGCGTTGGTATGGCCATATCCAAAGACGTGAAGATGACTACGTTGTTAAGAAAGTACTCAACATACCGAGCCAGCCCAGAGGAAGAGGCAGACCACCCGCCACATGGTGGAACAATATCAAGAAGGAGATGGACCAGGATAACCTAACTACCCAGACAACCCAGAACAGAGTTCTCTGGCGCAAATGTACAGGGAGACCCGACCCCAGATAAACTGGGAACATGGGTTGGACAAAGAAGAGAAATGAAATCTGCCTGTGAAACTGAACAACTTTTCCCAAAGAACATTGCTATTGCATCCTTATTTCTTCCTATTTTTATTATTTCCAGTTTTCGACTTTAGCTCATTTACCTGTGAAGCCTACTTAGCTGTGATATTTTTCCTTTTAATTTCATCATAATATCAGATTTTTTTCACATTTCCAATAACTACCAACTATAACTTACATTAAATATTATCTATATATTGGCATTGGCACACTACTACAGTTACTATTTACATTTTCCTACAAGCAACTAAGGTTGTCTGGAAGAGATCGCTTTAAGCGATAAGACCGCCTTTGTCCACCCTAGTTTTAAGAGTCCTGTGTATAAGAATTTATCTATCTATCTAACTACCGTGTAGCTGGCAGGGGGGACACTAGACTCCAACAAAAATTTCGCTTTCAAGCTAAATATTTGGCAAACGGATTGCTAAACCCATTAATAGTCTGTTGAACAGACTCACGTTATTTTTGAAAGACCTATCCAACGACACCCCACGCAACGGGATAAACGAGACAAAAAAAAAACACCCCCACTTTACTTACAGGGGAGGTACCCTAAAAGAATATTTTTTTACTTTCGAGCGGAGCGAGAAAGGTATTGTATTCGTGAAAAAAAAAAAAATGTGTTCTATATCACTTATACATCATAAAAAAACAAGTCTCCCAAAAATGTCCGTCCGTCGGTCGGTCGGTCGGTCGGTCAGTCGGTCCGTCGGTTGGTCGGTCTGTCCGTCACGCTTTGGCCTAGCGGCTAAACGAATGGTCCGATTGACACCATATTTGGAATTTAGGAGTTTTATGCAAATCCATCGGAGGGTTCTAAGTGGTTTCTGGCTGGCTCTCATTTTGAGGGTATCTGTCATACAACGAAAATGATAAATTGTAATTTTCTCAAAAAAGGCTCATAGAATCTTGATGAAACTTTGCATGACCAAGCATCTCCATGTAAGATATCTATGTGTATGGCATTACAAATTTAAGTTTGCGGTTGATAGTTTTTCCTTGAGTATTGCGAGAAAGTAAGTGCAGCGCTGCTGTACCATTTATTAAGATTTTATTTTACCACTTTTTCGGCGTGGATGAAATGTCTATTCGTACAAAATAACAGCTTTCTAGTACAAAGGGTTTCTGAGCTAAGCCGCGTACAGACTGTCAAACAGATGGACATGACGAAACTATAAGGGTTCCTTGTTGACTACGGAACCCTAAAAAAGACAGAGCTATGCGTGAGAGCAGGACGTAGCGATACGTGTCTCTGTCGCTACAATATCTTACGCATCGCTCCGTCCGGCAATTTGGAATAGAATAGAAAAAGTTTTATTTAGTAAACAAATTGAACTTAAACTAAACTTAAAACTATTATATGTAACTATGTCTACTAAAAAGGCAGCCAGCTCAGCTTATGCTCTGACCACTTTTAAAGTAGTCAGGGCGCTGGTTTTCAGCTGGTACCTATTCGACTAGAGAAAAAATAAAAATAAACTAAAACTAGGAACTAGACATTTTCTGTTCTGTGTTATTTAATTAATACAATTAAGTACAAAATTGCATACAAAATAAAGAAGTAAAAGAGTTATATGTAAAATAAATGGACTTCAACCGTGTTATACAAATTTGAGATTTTAGAGCTTAATAACATAAGTAGGTATGTGCATTTGATTCTGTAACTTGATTCGAACGATGTGAGTCGCTTGAAGTCTTGGTTGCTCGTTCGTAACGGTAATAAATAGTACCAACCCAGCTATACCCGTGGTCGTTGTAAGAGGCGACTAAGGGATTATGAACCAGAGGACGGGTAGTAGGGTCGAATGGTGCCCTTCTAATAGTGCCATGCGTTTTTGCTGGTGTTCTGGAAGGAGCTCCCTGTCCTGCACTGCAGTGTACGTTTCATGAGATGATATGATGATGAATGATGATGAAGCGTCAAGTCTCAACTACAACGCATGCAGTGATATGCAAACCGAAGCAGCAAGGTCGAAAGCTTCGTCACGGTACGCCAAAAGTCGTAGGCTAAAGCCTCCTTGCGTCGACTTTCAATTTTTTAAAGTTATGCCAGCCACCTCCGCAACAATGAGGGATGCACTCTTGTGTTTGTCACTGGTTGGTCTAACATCTCCTGAGGATGCCTCATGTAGAAATTCAAAGTCACTGGTTTTTACACAGAGCGACTGCCATCAACCCAGAGGGGAAACCAGAACCAATCCTAGATGAGGCTTTGCCAGGTTAGTGGCCAACCTAGCTGTCAGAGTTTTCAAGCCGCCAAATGGCCTCTGACTTGGCGTAACAACTGCTATCATTGACAATAGCCGGGACCAATGGCTTAACGTGCCTTCCGAAGCACGGAAGCGCTCTAGATCTTGTGCCACTAGCGGTCACCCATCCGGGTTCTGACCACGGCCAATGTTGCTTAACTTTCGTGATCGGAGAGAAAGAGCAACTACCACTCGGCCACGAGCGCTTGTATAAAAATATCCTAATTTCGTTTTTTGTCAACAGATGTCGGTAGTTCCAAAAACGCGTGCCCCATGTGAAGGAACGTACTACTGCTCCATTTGTTCAACTACCGTCATTTCTACTAAACGAAGCACACACGAAAATTCCCAACAGCATTCCCAATCCGCTCTCTACGAATGCATGTTAGAGTCTCTAATGAAACTATACACAGACCGAAACAATTTGCCTCAAGTTCGTGAAGAAATCTATGCTATTATCTGTGATCCAAAGGTACAGAAATTAGACAACGAGAATAAAGTTGATTCGGAAATTCAAGCTAATAGTGAAGATATTAAACCCGAAAGTAATGCTATGATGATAACTGAAGATGAGAAAGTTTTAATTGAAACAGAATCTGGAGGTAAACTCTTAGTAAAATATGACAACTATCATGGGTTTTATCCTACAGGAAATAAGACTCAATGTCGTGTGTGCAGAATTTTGATCGACAGCAAATTTGAACATGTCAAAGACATCGAACATAAGAAGAAAACTGATGGAACTAAACTTAAAGACAAGAACTGTATAAGACAGGTGAGATGTAACTATGATGTAACGATAAAAAAAAAATTAAGCTGTTTATTTCAATCAAGAACAAAAAATAAAATTACAAAAAAAAAACCATGCGCTTAATCTTTAAATTAAAAGAAAAGATTATGTGCGCAGGAAGAGCTCGCATCGCAGCGCGAGAGTAAATATTAAGCTAGAGGTACATAGTTTCCACACTGTTATTCAGCAGCCATTTTAAGATAGCCTTAGTTTGCTTAATATCAAACAATGTATTTTTTATTCTAACTATAGTTCGTCCATGTTAAGAATGCAGTGAGACATCGCCTTTCGCCGCTGGTAGCCAAGCCCCGTAACCAATCAGGTCGCTTAAAATTATAAAGTCAAATGCACAATGACGAACTGAAGGCAAATTGAAAGATTCTGTTGTTTCCTTTGTGCGTTATATAAAAAACGAAAAAGAAGATATTTTTATTTTCCATTTTGACTCCATTGTGAAGACACTTTCACTCTGAATTTTCATCAATGACTTACCGCATTGTTAACGCGGACGAACTACCTATAGCACAAGTTCTATAGCGTGAACTTAGCAAGGTGTGTTGGCGAAGAATTCGATCCAGAAACCGAAATTTATTTTATTTTTATGTTACTAGTGAGCAAACGAGCAGGTGGGCCTTCAAACTGGCTCCGTAAATAGAGATAGGGTTAAAAAATTATTATAAAAAATATCGATTCTCGTATGGCAGAATGCAAAAACTGTTACCCAACTACAAAGAGATTCCAGAACCATGTATGAAAGGATTGATGAAAGTACAGGAAGCAAGGGAAGTATGTCAAGATCGTAGCAGGTGGAGGACTGTGGTCTCTGCCTACCCCGACGGGAAAGAGGCGTGATGTTATGTATGTATGTAATAATAAAACTAAGGCCGGTATTTCACTGGGACCCATGGTGGCGCGACTGGTGGCTCGACTGGTGTTCGCTATTCGTGTTTGAAAAAAAAAATATTTTTTTATAATTTATTAGTGACCACTATTGAGGTTCCTTACATTACTGCTATCCTATGAATTTCTTAAAAAGTACTAAAATAAGTTAAAACTCTTGGCAGCAACCTTCATGCCAAAGTCGGTAATCAACCCCAAAATCCTTTGAACAGTACCACTGCCTTTACTGATGTATAGGTCTTTTGTTTTCAGCTGAACCATTTACTGAACCATTGTATCCTTTGTAATGAGATAATCGAGAACCCTGAAGCTCACATCGTGTGCAGTGATACACACAATACTTTACTGAACGAGGCACTGCTCAAACACGACCACGATATCAAAGAAAAAATTACTGCAAATTTCATCGAAGACGTTTACTTTAACAAAGACTTGTACTATTGCAAAATCTGCCAAATATACTTTTCAAAAACTGATTTAATAGAACATATTACGAATCAAGCACATATAAATAATATGGAAACATTAAGCGCCACCAAGAAAAAATATCTTAAGCAGAAATATATTCAGTCTGGGTATTGTTCTGTTTGCGAAATCTACATCGGTCAGGATAAGAAACCCGAGAAACGTCACCTTCATAGCAAAGAACACAGGCATAAAGTTTGGTTGTCTCAAAAAGACAACTTGATTCATCATCACATGACGAAAACAAATGAGATCAACCAAGTATTGTGCAAAATTTGCGACATTGATTTGAATTTTGACAATATTAATGAACACTTAAACAGCGACCGTCACCTCACAAGGTACCAAAAGCTATTGCAAGATAATTACATGAAGAAATCAAACGACATATCCGTTTTTTGTTCTTTGTGTTACGAAACCGAGCTTGTTATTGATGAGATAAAACATATTAAGCAGAAAGGCCACAAGAATCATATGAATAGACTAAACCATATTATGGAAGTAAAACTATCAACTAAGGGAAACATTCAAAACAAAGAACTTGAAATGAAAGAACTTGCATTGGAACACCATATAGAAAAACATAATGAAAAATATTACCACTGTAAAACTTGTTACTCTTATTTCACTGAAGATTCTATACTTAACCACATAACATCAAAAAAGCATAGACAGAATTTTAAGCAAATACAAAAGAGCCAAGCAAGTATTGTTTATAACAAGGATCAAGAAATGAGCAAAAACGAGACTGCTTCTTTAGCAGAAAGCAATGAAACTAATTATAAACCCCAAGATGTTATTGTGGCTAAGCCCAATGACAATCAAAGCGTCGAAGCGGGTCCAGTTCATGATAATATCATTCCGAGGCGCATTCATTATCTGTTTGAACTGGTGAATAAAGAGCGTGACGTCATTCAATGCGTGATTTGTAATATAGAAATGGACTGGGGTAATATGAATATGCATCGCAAAGGTAATCGTCACTGCAAATTATACCTAGATCTACTCAAATCTAACACTATGTTAAGAGTCAGACGCAAAACCTTTTGTGAATGTTGCCGAGAAATCGTAAAACACAAATGTGAATATATTCACGCGAACAGCCCGGTGCATCGCAATAATTTGATACGAAATACTAAACGCTTGGATGTAGTGGCAGTGAAAGCTTTGTCTTTGAAAATGTTTCACGAGTCTTTAGAAGATGATAGAAGAGAAAATATGAAAGTTATCAAAGAAGTGATAGCGTCCAATGATAGTGACAAAGAGACATGTGACTATATAAAAACATTTACGATTCAGAACAGCACCATTACATATGAACCGAAGAACAGCGATGAAAAAGCTTCATTTGCAGACAGAAAAGACAGTTTCATCTCAGCGAGAGCGACCAGCAACGTTACGTTAGGGAACAACAGAAGTCCCGCTAAAAATGAGTTAGACAACACTAAGGATGTTTTAAAAAAAGGTGCACTCTCAATCAACGAAGTTCCTAGCACTAGTAAAGCAGGAAATGGCATGCATATAAAGAACAGTATTCATAGTGCTAACACTGATTCTTCAGTAAAATCAGCCAGCAAAACTTTTTGTGAATATAAGGTATGTAAGAAGAACATTGAGGACTCTGAACATTATAAAAGCGAAAATCATAGGAATACACTCATTACAAATCTAGCCATTGCTATAAAACAGGATAGCGATGTTAGGGTTTCTGATATTTCAAATTTTAATACAGTAACTAATCAAAGCCAAGTAAGTGCTATAAGAGAGGATAATGATGGACGTGTATCAGGTATAAAAGAGACTGCCAATGCTGAGACAAATTCTGACAAACTAAATACGACTTATAACGCTCCTAATTGTAGTGATCCAAATAGATCTAGTAATAATAATAATATCAAGACTGAAACTGAACGTAAGGCTGATGATAAAGACACTGGCTTCTACGTTTGCAATGTTTGTGAAAGAGTAATAGAGAACAACCCTACCGATATTAAAAGTCATTTGTACGGCTTTCAACACAAGAATAAAGTTGCAGAAAAGCGGTTGAAAGAAAAAGAAGGGGTGATACCTAAAACTGAATCTTATATTTGTGATTTATGTAATATTGTTGTACCCAAAAATGCTTTCGATATAAAGAAACATACGGACTCGGCGTTACATGCAAAAAGTTATGAGAATCTTTTGCTCCGAAATAAAATTACAATAAGGGATGATAAAATTTGTTATTGCGAAGTTTGTGATCTGTACTTCAGTAAAACCTCTATGTCTACGCATATTGAAAAAGCAAAACACAAATCATTCATTACTTAGCAACGCCATTTCCTAAAATTTTTAAAATCCCAGTATAGTTAACGTAATCAACGGCCAAAATAATAAGTCCACTAAACATATTGACATGAAAAAATTATATCTACAATACAACATCAAATATTTTGTAATAAGATAAATGTAATTCCATTGAATCTTTTTAAAATAAATATCATTTTGAGATATATTTGTTTCATTGCCATTCCATTGCCAACAAGTCGAACAAGTGAAGGAGTTTGTGTATCTGGGCTCAAAGTTTACGAGAGATGGAAAGTGTGAAAGTGATATTGAAAGAAGAGTGAATGCTGGAAACATGGTGAATGGTGCCCTGCACGCCTTTATGAGGAGTCAGAAGGTGTCTCACAAGGCTCGTTTGGCTGTTCATGGGGGAGTTTTGGTACCAACACTGATGTATGGCAGTGAAAGCTGGGTATGGCAGAAGAAGCATGAAAGTAGAATTAATGCAGTAGAAATGAGAGCGCTAAGGAGTATGATTGGTGTTAAATTGAGTGACAGGATTAGAAATAGTGTGATAAGAGAACGGTGTGGCGTAAAAGAAGACGTAGTGACCAAAATCGAGAAAGGGATGCTGAGATGGTTTGGTCATGTAGAGAGGATGAATGAACGAAGATTGACGAAAGAGATCTACCAGGCGAGAGTGAATGGAAACGTTGGAAGGGGAAGGCCTAGGCGAACGTACCAGGACCAAATTCAGGACGTTCTGAATAAAGGCCAGGTTAAAAGTACCCTAAACCGACGAGCATGTATGAAAGGATTGATGAAAGTACAGGAAGCAAGGGAAGTATGTCAAGATCGTAGCAGGTGGAGGACTGTGGTCTCTGCCTACCCCAACGGGAAAGAGGCGTGATGTTATGTATGTATGCCATTCTGGATAATAAAGGGCCCCATACAAAGCCCTGCCTGCAGGGCCCTGCTTGCAGTGCCACTGCCAATCGTACTTTGTGTGGGGATGCAGGGCCGACAAAATGGCCGTTACATCGGCCCTGCAAGACCACACACGGTACGATTGGCAGTGCGCACTGCAAGCAGGGCCCTGCAGGCAGGGCTTTGTATGGGCCGTTTAAAGGGTGTGAATCTGCCTGACTGAAACAAACAAAAACTGAACAACTTTTCCTAAGGAACACGGGTAATAGAACAAAATCAATTTTTGTTCTCCCATACAAATCTGCAGCTGATAGCGCATTTTGTATGGGATGTCAATTTTAGTCCCGTGTGGTGCCGGCAATACATACCCGTGGGTGTCGGTAAGAGGCGACTAAGGGTTAATTGGAGGATGGGCAGCAGCATCCTCCTTTGTATCTTACTGCGGTCACCTACAACCGCGGTCCACAGTGGCACCATCCAGCCGTAACGCTAACAAGCGAGGTGAATAGTACTTCCCCCTCCACATTTTTCCAGCAAAAGAAAGGAGGAGCTTCTGGAGGGAGCTCCCTGTCTTGTAGTGGACGTTTTCATGGGATGTTATGATGTCAAATTTGGTTTTTCGAAAAGTTGATCAATTTCACGGGCAGATTCACACGCTTCAGTATTATCACACCTTTCTTGTCTCTCTGCATCCTAAAGTAGAACGTTCGATAGTGCCTTTAGACACAGTAAATATATAAACTAAAGCAGTATGGAAACTCCTAACAAACGTCCAAAACTAGCGCACTCACACATGCGCACACCGCTACAGGAAAATAAGCAGTTTTCGCGCTGAAGTAAATCGTGGGTGCCAAAACCATAATACAAACAAATAGGTACACATAGGGTCCCTATAAGTATGTCCCTGAGGGGACCCATTCTAGATTCTGGACGGCTGATTTTTGAGATTTTTAAAATTAAAATAAGCTTTGTTTAACTCCTCAAAAGTAAGAAACTATATTTGTTGATTGTAAAATAACGTTCGGTTTTAAAATTACCAACATAATAATTTGAGTTTCATGAGTTTAACGTGGCTTTTTTAAATTTTGAGAATCTCTATAAGTGTATTTTAAAATTTCTTATTATCACGTATATTAATGCACATCCCTGTGCCCGCTTTAATTACATCCTTCCAAACCTAATAGGTTGGCTGGAAGAGATCTCTTAAAGAGATAAGCTCGCCTTTGTAAACAATTTTCATTTAAAATCTTTATGTCAATAAAGAATATACGTATATATATTCACCCAGTGATATTCAAGAATTGGCTCACAGTTCCTTTGTAAATTGAAGCATTCCTAAAAAAATATACTTTTGGTTTAAAGCCAGTGTTTTTCTGCCATTGATACGGCGATGGTCAAGTGGTCGGCTGGGCCGGTGTGAAGTTAGCAGAAAAAGTTAGACGAATTTGATAACCCGACCAAATTGAGGAGGTCAATTTTCAAAAATGCGAAAACTGCCTTAATTGGGCTCAAATCAAGTAGAAAATAAGTAAGTATGGTAAAACAAACCAAAATCTACCGCTAAAACCTAAAAAAAAGACATGAAATGCATTTAAACGACATTCTGTCAATATGAACACGAGAAAGTTCGAAGACCGATAGCTTGCGTTCTGGGTCACATCTGGAGGTCAAACTCATATCAAATGAAAGCCTACTTTATAAAATTTCTAATAGTAAGCAACACAATAGGTTTACAATTCAAATTTTTAAGAAATAAAATGTTATTTTGGGGACCACTTATCGTCAGAAACATCTGCATTTACACTGAACCATATCTTCTGTTCCTTAAGACCTTGCACGATAAAAGTTACATCAAATGAAAGGTATTTTAATAGGCTTTCTAACAATATACATCTCATTTGGTTTGATACAGTTGGAGTGGTAGAAACTTTTTTTTTAATGAACAACTATTTTCAAAAACGTCTGAACTTTCCATGACCCATATCTTCTGTTGCTTAAGACTTTCCACGATAAATGTTATACGAGATGAAAGGTATTTTGATAGGCTTTCTAACAATATACACCTCATTTGTTTTGATACAGTCGGAGTGGTAGAATTATTTCTTTAATAAACAACTTTCTTCAAAAACGTCTGAACTTTCCATGACCCATATCTTCTGTTCCTTAAGACCTTGCACGATAAAAGTTATACGAGATGAAATGTATTTTGATAGGCTTTCTAACAATATACACCTCATTTGTTTTGATACAGTCAGAGTGGTACAATTTTTTTTTTTAATAAACAACTATCTTCAAAAACGTCTGAACTTTCCATGACCCATATCTTCTGTTCCTTAAGACCTTGCACGATAAAACTTATTCGAGATGAAAGGTATTTTGATAGGCTTTCTAACAATATACACCTCATTTGTTTTGATACAGTCGGAGTGGTAGAATTATTTTTTTAATAAACAACTTTCTTCAAAAACGTCTGAACTTTCAATGACCCATATCTTCTGTTCCTTAAGACCTTGCACAATAAAAGTTATACGAGATGAAAGGTATTTTGATAGGCTTTCTAACAATATACACCTCATTTGTTTTGATACAGTCGGAGTGGTAGAATTATTTTTTTAATAAACAACTTTCTTCAAAAACGTCTGAACTTTCCATGACCCATATCTTCTGTTCCTTAAGACCTTGCACGATAAAGGTTATACGCGATGAAAGGTATTTTAATAGGCTTTCTAACAATATACATTTCATTTGTTTTGATACAGTCGGAGAGGTAGAATTTTTTTTTTTAATGAACAACTATCTTCAAAAACGTCTGAACTTTCCATGACCCATATCTTCTGTTGCTTAAGACCTTGCACGATAAAAGTTATACGCGATGGAAGGTATTTTCATAGGCTTTCTAACAATATACATTTCATTTGTTTTGATACAGTCGGAGTGGTAGAATTATTTTTTTAATAAACAACTATCTTCAAAAACGTCTGAACTTTCAATGACCCATATCTTCTGTTCCTTAAGACCTTGCACAATAAAAGTTATACGAGATGAAAGGTATTTTAATAGGCTTTCTAACAATATACATTTCATTTGTTTTGATACAGTCGGAGTGGTAGAATTATTTTTTTAATAAACAACTATCTTCAAAAACATCTGAACTTTCCATGACCCATATCTTCTGTTGCTTAAGACCTTGCACGATAAAAAATATACGAGATGAAAGGTATTTTGATAGGCTTTCTAACAATATACACCTCATTTGTTTTGATACAGTCAGAGTGGTAGAATTTTTTTTTAATAACCAACTATCTTCAAAAACGTCTGAACTTTCCATGACCCATATCTTCTGTTCCTTAAGACCTTGCACGATGAAACTTATTCGAGATGAAAGGTATTTTGATAGGCTTTCTAACAATATACACCTCATTTGTTTTGATACAGTTGGAGTGGTAGAATTATTTTTTTAATAAACAACTTTCTTCAAAAACGTCTGAACTTTCAATGACCCATATCTTCTGTTCCTTAAGACCTTGCACAATAAAAGTTATACGAGATGAAAGGTATTTTGATAGGCTTTCTAACAATATACACCTCATTTGTTTTGATACAGTCGGAGAGGTAGAATTTTTTTTTTTAATGAACAACTATCTTCAAAAACGTCTGAACTTTCCATGACCCATATCTTCTGTTGCTTAAGACCTTGCACGATAAAAGTTATACGAGATGAAAGGTATTTTGATAGGCTTTCTAACAATATACATATACCTAACCTTAAGGAACAGAAGATATGGGTCCTGGAAAGTTCAGACGTTTTTGAAGATAGTTGTTTATTAAAAAAATAATTCTACCACTCCGACTGTATCAAAACAAATGAGGTGTATATTGTTAGAAAGCCTATCAAAATACCTTTCATCTCGTATAACTTTTATCGTGCAAGGTCTTAAGCAACAGAAGATATGGGTCATGGAAAGTTCAGACGTTTTTGAAGATAGTTGTTCATTAAAAAAAAAAATTCTACCTCTCCGACTGTATCAAAACAAATTAGGTGTATATTGTTAGAAAGCCTATCAAAATACCTTTCATCTCGTATAACTTTTATCGTGCAAGGTCTTAAGGAACAGAAGATATGGGTCATGGAAAGTTCAGACGTTTTTGAAGAAAGTTGTTTATTAAAAAAATAATTCTACCACTCCGACTGTATCAAAACAAATGAGGTGTATATTGTTAGAAAGCCTATCAAAATACCTTTCATCTCGTATAACTTTTATTGTGCAAGGTCTTAAGGAACAGAAGATATGGGTCATTGAAAGTTCAGACGTTTTTGAAGAAAGTTGTTTATTAAAAAAATAATTCTACCACTCCGACTGTATCAAAACAAATGAGGTGTATATTGTTAGAAAGCCTATCAAAATACCTTTCATCTCGAATAAGTTTTATCGTGCAAGGTCTTAAGGAACAGAAGATATGGGTCATGGAAAGTTCAGACGTTTTTGAAGATAGTTGTTTATTAAAAAAAAAAATTCTACCACTCTGACTGTATCAAAACAAATGAGGTGTATATTGTTAGAAAGCCTATCAAAATACCTTTCATCTCGTATAACTTTTATCGTGCAAGGTCTTAAGGAACAGAAGATATGGGTCATGGAAAGTTCAGACGTTTTTGAAGATAGTTGTTTATTAAAAAAAAAAATTCTACCACTCTGACTGTATCAAAACAAATGAGGTGTATATTGTTAGAAAGCCTATCAAAATACCTTTCATCTCGTATAACATTTATCGTGGAAAGTCTTAAGCAACAGAAGATATGGGTCATGGAAAGTTCAGACGTTTTTGAAAATAGTTGTTCATTAAAAAAAAAGTTTCTACCACTCCAACTGTATCAAACCAAATGAGATGTATATTGTTAGAAAGCCTATTAAAATACCTTTCATTTGATGTAACTTTTATCGTGCAAGGTCTTAAGGAACAGAAGATATGGTTCAGTGTAAATGCAGATGTTTCTGACGATAAGTGGTCCCCAAAATAACATTTTATTTCTTAAAAATTTGAATTGTAAACCTATTGTGTTGCTTACTATTAGAAATTTTATAAAGTAGGCTTTCATTTGATATGAGTTTGACCTCCAGATGTGACCCAGAACGCAAGCTATCGGTCTTCGAACTTTCTCGTGTTCATATTGACAGAATGTCGTTTAAATGCATTTCATGTCTTTTTTTTAGGTTTTAGCGGTAGATTTTGGTTTGTTTTACCATACTTACTTATTTTCTACTTGATTTGAGCCCAATTAAGGCAGTTTTCGCATTTTTGAAAATTGACCTCCTCAATTTGGTCGGGTTATCAAATTCGTCTAACTTTTTCTGCTAACTTCACACCGGCGTCGGCTGGTGGTTTTTGTTTGAAAGCAAACTAAAAAAATAAACAAGCGAAGTAGAAAAATGCATTTTTAAAACAACAATACAAATAAAATCCTTATTATCTTGCAACTAATTGTTAACTGCGAAAAAATATTTTTAAAATATTAATTTAATGACTCTGTTTCCTGGGCACATTTTCAAGGTTCCTTACATCTGGATTCTGATAGCTGATATGGCAGGTTCGCGACTACTGTTTTGGCGCCGCAAAATAGCCCGCTGGTCTATTTCATGCCTACAGGCAAGCCGCACGCCAAAAACCGTTTACACGTTGCCTGCCGTCCTGCCTAGAGTATTGGCGCCAATATTTTGCCGTCGTCTAAACCAGCCGAGGCACGGCAAAAACTGTTTACACGATGCATATTGTCTTGCCTGGAAGGTAGGCGCCTGTGATTTGCCTCCGTCTAAATCCGGCATTATTCTTGTCAGTAAATGTAGGGTAAGCACCATTTTCTATAACATATTTAACCGTGCTCTTCCTTGGCAGATGTATGCAAAGGCAACCCGAGGCATTAAAAAAATATATATATTGGGGGACATTTCACACAAGGTCATCTGATCCCAAACTAGCCAAAGCCTGTACTATGGGTACCAGAGACTGATATACATACATAAACAGATAAATAACACCCAGACACAGAACAAACACTTGTGTTCATCACACAAATGTTTGCCCTGGGCGGGGATCGAACCCGCGGCCCACGGCGTGAGAGGCAGGCTCACTACCAACCACACCAACGGACTTGTCATTCTAATGGCAGATTTAGACGACGGAAATATTCAGGCGCCAAAACCCAGGCACGGCAAAAAATTTGCCTGCCGCGCGTAGACGGTCGTTTACACGGAGCCGCCGCGCCGCCGCTGCCGCCACACAGTGGACCCGAACTGAAAATTCTTAATCTTAGGAACAAAGTTTGTAATACCGACCCTATTTTTTTTATAGGTACCTACTTACATTCCTTACAACTTTTATTCTTTTGTAATTTGTTGTTTTACTAGAAATAAGGTGGCAAATTAAAAACATGATTTATTTATTTTCTCTGAAAATATAAAATGTACAACAAATTACATAAGAATAAAAGTTGTCGAAAATGTCATTATACATCATAAAAAAAATAGTATTGGTCCGAATTCCACTTCATACTGACAAAAAATGCATCAGAAATACAGAAACTTTGCCGCCTTTTTACTCGTATAGCTGCAAGTACTTGCAGATGATTTATTTATTTTTTCGGCTTACAATCATTTGGACTATATTGTTACGAAGTCACGCGTTTATCACTTTTAAACAAATCAAGATAAAAAATAAAATGTATATCTCTCCATACAAAAAAAATTAAAACATTTTTTTTCTCTGAAGTTAGCAACTTAACAACAAATTACAAAAGAATAAAAGTTGTAAGGAATGTAAGTAGGTACCTATAAAAAAAATAGGGTCGGTATTACAAAATTTGTTCCTAAGATTAAGAATTTTCAGTTCGGGTCCACTGTGCGCCAGTCTTGTGATGACCACAGTTTACTAGGGATGGGCAAACTATATTGATATTTAAAAATATCGATATTTTTTTCTAAAAGCTATCGATATTTATCTTCGATATTTTTTTTCTCGATGTATCGATGCATCGATATTTTTTTCTGAATATCGACTTGAGTATCAAATTCGATATTTTTGATTAAAAACTGCTCAGTATCGACATATGCGTTTCATATTTTGGTCAATTACGTGCACAATATTATCCAATCATCCTAACGATAATTATTCTTATGAATTTGTGTATGTATGTATGTGATATTCTAGTAGTTGGTTTTCGGAAAAATATTGAAATATCGATATTTTTTCTCGATTTATATCGATTCTATTTGAAAATATCGATACGATATATATCGAATTTTTTTTCATTTGCCCATCCCTACTGTTTACACGATTCAAGGGAAGCGGGCCGGGGGGTGGTGCAGTAGGTACTCGGCTGCCGGGGACCAATTCTATAATCTGGACGGGTGATTTTTGAGATTTTTAAAATTAAAATAAGCTTTGTTAAACTCCTCAAAAGTAAGAAACTATATTTGTTGATTGTAAAATAACGTTCGGTTTTAAAATTACCAGCATAATAATTTGAGTTTCATGAGTTTCACGTGGCTTTTTTAAATTTTGAAAATCTCTATGTGTATTTTAAAATTTCTTATCATCATGTATATTAATGCACATCCCTGTGCCCGCTTTAATGACATTCTTCCACACCTAATAGGTTGGCTGGAAGAGATCTCTTAAAGAGATAAACTCGCCTTTGTAAACAATTTTCATTTACAATCTTTGTCATAATTTGTGCAATAAAGAATATTAAAGAATATATATAATCACCCAGTGATATTCAAGAATTGGCTCACAGTTCTTTGTAAATTGAAGCATTCCTAAAAAAATATACTTTTGATTTAAAGCCAGTGCTTTGTCGTTTTTCTGCCATTGATACGGCGATGGTCAAGTGGTCGGCTGGTGGTTTTTGTTTGAAAGCAAACTAAAAAAATAAACAAGCGAAGTAGAAAAATGCATTTTTAAAACAACAATACAAATAAAATCCTTATTATCTTGCAACTAATTGTTAACTGCGAAAAAATATTTTTAAAATATTAGTTTAATGACTCTGTTTCCTGGGCACATTTTCAAGGTTCCTTACATCTGGATTCTGATAGCTAATATGGCAGGTTCGCGACCACTGTTTTGGCGCCGCAAAATAGCCCGCTGGTCTATTTCATGCCTACAGGCAAGCCGCACGCCAAAAACCGTTTACACGTTGCCTGCCGTCCTGCCTAGAGTATTGGCGCTGTAACGGAACAGGTGTCTTCCGTACAATTTCACTCAAAACTTTAGTTATTCTTGAAATCATTTATAACATTTTAAGATACTGAACCTTGCTTTATTATTATCATAATTTATTTGAACTACGGAACTCTAAAATTTTGAATTTTGAGGGCGATATTTTCAAAATTGTGCTTCATAGCTCTAAACAAAAGAAAAGCGATACTATAAATAGATTTGACGCAGATGTTTTTGGATTATTGTTCATTTGATTTTACTCGCGGAAGTGCTCTCTTTTGAGCTTACGTTTTCCAAAGTTTTATTAGGTAATATTTTAATTTTTCTAAGTTATTTTTGCTAAAAATTCAAGTTTAGTATGGTGTAAAATCGAGAGTTGTTTGTTCTACACCTTTAAAGGATTTATGTGCGATGGCTTGTTCCAAAATCTTGCCCGTCTGTGTAAAGGAGGACGGAACAAACCCATCATAGGTAGTATTTTCAAGGGAATTTTGGAGAACCGCCTCGTAGACCTTTGTGAAGAGAAATGTTTTCTTAGGAATCATTTCGATTCATGGATGGGTCTATAGCCGCATTTGCAATTTCCCTGGGTAAATACTTCACCTAGCATGAATAATTTAATGGTGTAAAACGAGGGTTGCTGGGGTAAATTAGAATCGGTGTTATATTCCTCTCGTGAATTATGGCATCTATTCTGCTTAGGAGTTAGATAGGCACTGGAAGTGATTCTCCAGTGGGATTTCATGATGTTGGAAATCTCAATGAATCTCTTCAATTTTATGTCTCTATTTCGGTAGCAGGGGCATGTCGAAGTGTGTCATGGATGTCATTCCTTCCTGCTACTTCATCAGAGGTATATTTTTGAAGAATAGGGCTTGTTGGTTAGCGAAATCCATTTACCGAACTGAGTGATGGGGGTGATCACGGCGTGTGGTGGATTTCTTAGGATTCTTCGTACACGGCTTAGGGTACTAGGCACTCATTGGATTATGCCAAAATCCGTCTGTAAGGTAAATTCTTTAGCTTAGGGGTCGACTCCAGTGAGCGTGCTGGCTTAGACAAATCACTACACACCACGAATTTAAAGTTACACCCGATACTCGTGTCTCTTGTTTGATTTACAACACTGTCTTATAGGTAGTATTCTCACAATTTATTTTCTATAGGTTTACTCAATCTTTCGCTAGCTCAGGGTCTCTACCTTCCATCTGGGTGTGGAAGTGGCCAAACTCATCACGTTTAAAGTAAATGTGAGACCGGGTTCTCTAGTTTGAATAAAAATACACTCTAGAATAGGAAAACAACAATAGAATCAAAGCTTTTTCCCATCAAAATAATAATGTATAAATCTTGCTGCAAAATTACTATAAAAATTATAAATTTAAAAATTTAAAACCGACTTTCAAAATGTTGAAGACAAAAAGATATTTCGCACATTTATCTTTTTTTTTTATAGAAGAGGGAGGCAGACGAGCAGGCGGGTCACCTGATGGTAAGTGATCACCGACGCCCATAGACACCTGCAACACCAGGGGGATTACAGGTGCGCTGCCTGCCTTTGAGATATTTGTAGGCTCGTTTCTTGAAGGCTGCCCTGTTGTACCCGTTCGGAAATACCTGCGCAGGAAGCGGATTCCACAGTGCGGTCGTACGTGGTAAGAAGTTTCTTGTAAAACGTACGGTGGAAGATTGCCAGTTATCTAAGTGGTAAGGATGAAATTTTAACTTCTGGCGAGTGGTGCGGTGGTGAAATTCTGCAGCAGGTATTAGCTCGAACAATTCTTCAGAGCTCTCCCCATGATACACGCGATAAAGGATGCATAGAGATGCAACATCTCTCCGCAGTGCTAGATGGTCAAGACGGCCGGTGAGGACATCGTCGCCTATGATTCGGATCGCTCGACGTTGAACGCGGTCAAGAGGAAGGAGATGATACTGAGGCGCCCCGGCCCAAAGGTGGCAACAGTACTCCATATGTGGCCTAACTTGAGCCTTATAAAGTTGAAGGCGATGTGCCGGTGTGAAGTACCGTCTTGCTCTACCAAGGACACCCAGTTTTTTAGAGGCCATTTTGGCCTTGTCCTCCAAATGACCGCGAAATTGGACGGAGCTCGATATATCGACGCCGAGAATCCCAATACTCGGCTTTGCAACAAGGGAAGTGCCCTGAAACAGAGGAGATGCAACAAAGGGGTGACCTTTTTAATTCTTTGTACGTCAGATAATTTATTGCAGTTTTATTGATTGATTTGCATTCTAAAGATTGAGAAGTTCTGTTATTAAATATGGTTTTGTTAGTTCAATTTGCTATACCAAATATGAAAAATAGCATATTAAAAGAACTCATTTATAAATTATCTTATAGAATACTTTAAATAGCTTACGAGCTGTATTCTTTATACAGATTTCATATAACTTGCAAACAGGCTAAAATTATGGCTTGATGGTTAAAGAAACTGATAGGGAAACTAAAACCCTAGAAATTGATGATATACCTTATGGAGTCATTACTTTCACTGTGTCAGTTTAATGTATCATCTTCTTGTTACAAGTTTCTGTAAATAACATTTCTTTTTAAAGCGAAATGAGTTGAAAAGCTAGAAAGGTAACAGATTTTCTTATTTGATAGAAATAACTTAAAATTTTCGTTGTCAAAGATATAAAAGTTCAAATAAAGATGCTGACCGTTTGACTAAAAGATGCTGACTGTTGATTAAAAAGTAAGGCTATTTTCGACATTATTTCCCTGACTTTTAAATGTAAATTGTCTAAGTAGGTAGTCAATGTCCCAAGGCACTTCCCAATAAACTTTGTTTTGCTGAAAGAAATGATCATATTATGTATATATGTATATATTTTATATTCTGGTTTTCGGGACAGTCCAGAATTTGAATCCTTCTCCTGTCTGAAGTTTGACAGTACAAATTACTAACTTACTTACATTCTGAATAAGACTTGGTTAAGATAAGATTCCCCAATTTTATTATAAAAGGTTAAAAACCTGTATGCGAATTTAAGCATATGAGTGCAGTCTTGGAGGATGACCGTCCGCCACTGGTCTGAGGTCAACTGAGGGGTTCGGCGGAGGGGAGCCCCTCCCCTGAAAAGGGCCACATAGACTAAAAGAAATACAATATTAAGTTTTTATTTAAAATTTCTTACATAACATTCCATAATCTTTCATATAAATTCATAAAATACCAAGAAATAATTCAATTTACCAATTTTCTTAGTATCTTCCTTTCTGAAGATTTATGATTTTCATACAAGACTAAATGACTATCTCTGACTTACCTTATTTTCCATTTACTGATATACTTCCCCCAAGTACAATATAGGAAGAACTAATAAAGACTAATATAGTTAGAAAGGTTGACTGGAAGAAATCACTCTTAGTGATAAGTCCACCTTTTGCAACATTTATAAACTTTTGTGTGAAAAATAGAGTAATTTAAATATATAGGTATTAGAACGGTTCTGACTAAAAGAATTTTAGGGTTGCTTAGGCGCGGTACATAAAGTAGGGTTTTATAACTACTAGACGTTTCATTGGCCATTTTATAGATCAAAGCAGACTTATTCAGATTTTAGGAAGTTTAGGTAAAGTATTAGGCATTATTAGGTCATTCTTAGATAAAATTAGGATATTCAAATAAACTACGGTTCTAAAGCAAACTAAGTTAGGTCTTTAGGTACAGATAGATTAGATATTAGAATAAATGCGGGGTGCATGGGGGGGGGGTTGTTACAGCGCCAATATTTTGCCGTCGTCTAAACCAGCCGAGGCACGGCAAAAACTGTTTACACGATGCATATTGTCTTGCCTGGAAGGTAGGCGCCTGAGATTTGCCTCCGTCTAAATCCGGCATTAGGGTTGATTCTAGCACAGTGTTCTAAAAGTAACCCACCACACACTTTATGTAACGGAGTGTAGAAAATATATCAGTTGCATTAACTAACGCTCCTTGCTTGACGACATGTAACTTGACTTCAAGCAAAGACTATACATTTTACTTGCTACAAGTATGCACTGACCTGTGTGTACATTAATATATGTTAGATATTGAAATGAGCACTCATGTTTGTCAGTTTGAATTTCCCGCGCCCTGGCGCCATATTGTCATGCTATATGAGAACCCCTACGTTCCTTTATAATGTCGTCGATTACTTGCACAGCCATTGTACGCATGTTCGCTCTGCTAAATAAAAGACTTAATCAGTTAGACACTTCTTTTATTGCTTGTCAACCCTTAAACCCTAACAGGTTATGGGCCCAGGCATCGTAAGTGCATAAAAAGTAATCGTATTTTCGTCGTGGAAGTGTTCTGTGGCGGCGGTTTTGTGTCGGTGCACGTGTGTGTTGGAGCGCGGCGCCAGGACATTTTACCAAGTAACCATGGACCTTGGAATAGGTTTCGGTACGACTGCGACTGCAAAAAGGTTTGCTGGCAGTAATTATCGCCAATGGAAGTTCCAGACGAAACTCGCCTTGCAGGCCAAAGGGCTGGGCGACCACATCACGTCTTCAATCGCACCGGCGGGGACTGATCCGACCGAATGGAAGAAAGATGATGCAAATGCAATGTATATCGTTACTGCAGGGATGGAGCTCTCACAAGTAAGCTTGATAGAGACGTGTGATTCCACTTATGACATGTTTGTAAAGCTCGATTCTATCTATGATCAGAAGAGTGAGAACACAAAAATGCTTTTGCATGAGAAATTTCACACTATCAAATACAATGAAGGCGACAGCATAGCTGAATACATTGCTAAAATCGAAAACTTAGCTAAGCAGCTCAAGGACACTGCAGAATCGATATCCGAAATGGCAATTGTAACAAAAATACTTGGCTCATTGCCTGATCGCTATCGCATGGTGAGACAAGCATGGCTATCCTTAGATTCAAGCAAGCAAACTATAGCCAACTTGACGGCGCGTCTTCTGGATGAAGAAATGAGCTATAAAAGTAGTGATGAAACTGCATTGGCTACTGAAAAAGTAATCAAAAAGGCCATAAAGTGCTTTAAATGTAAAAAGAAAGGGCACTATGCTCGTGATTGTCGGTCAGGGCCCACTAAAATGAGTGGCAGCTCAAACAATTCTAAAGGAAACAGGTCTGAGTCTGCGTTTAATGTTCAATTGGAAGCAAACTTGTCCGACAGTGAAGATTTATGGATCTTAGACAGCGGAGCGTCCGCTCACATGTCGTACAGGCGCGACTTCTTCGTGGATCTTAAGCAGGAATGCAGCAGTGTGAGGTTAGGAGACAAAAGTGAACTAAAAGTGCTCGGTTCAGGAACAGTTAAAATCAAAAAGTATTTGGATGGTAAATGGTACAATTCTACTATCAATGATGTTCTTTTTGTGCCAGAACTGAAACGTAATTTGTTCTCAGAAGGAGTTATAACTGCTAAAGGGTTTTCAGTGATCAAAAACAAAGACTTTGCATTGATTAAAAACAGTGACGGTTCTGTGGCAGCTAGTGCTATTAAGCAGTGTAATAACCTATACAAACTGTCGTTCCAAACCATCACAGAGGACTGTCAAGCAAATGCTGTTACATTAAAGCAGTGGCATGAGCGTCTTGGTCATGTGAACTTGAAAACACTGAAGGAAATGGTAAAAAATGGACATTTACCTGTTTCTGATTTACAAAGTGACATGAGTGATTTTTTCTGTGAAGCCTGTGTAATTGGCAAACAACATAGAGGGCCATTTAGAAGCAGCTCATCGGATGTGCAAAGAAATAAAGTGTATAGTGACCTGTGTGGTCCTATGCCCATACCATCTGTTGGAGGGGCACGGTACTTTATTACATTCCTGGATGCAGCATCAGGTTTCATCATGGTCTACTTCTTGAAGCAGAAGTCTGAGGCATTGCAGGCGTTTCAGAGGTATGTACAGCTTCTTGAGAACAAATTTGATACAAAGGTGAAACTGCTACACAGTGATAATGGCAGAGAGTATTGCAATGAGGAGTTCAAAAAGTATGCTGCTGAAAAAGGTATAGAGCTAGAGTATACTGCACCATACACACCCCAGCAGAACGGCAGGAGCGAGAGGGCCAACCGAACGATTATGGAATGTGCCCGGTCCATGCTGTATGCGAGACATCTCCCTCTGCAACTTTGGGCAGAAGCCGTTCAAACAGCTGTTTACCTAATGAACAGACGTTCTAACAAGGATAAGACTCCATTTGAAGTATGGACTGGTTTGAAGAGTACCGTGACACATTTGAGAACCTTTGGCTGTACTGCCTACATGCATATACCCAAAGAAAAGAGAACTAAGCTTGAGCCTAAGAGTAAGAAGCTTATGTTAGTTGGTTACGATGGAAATTCCAATAACTACAGGTTGTATGACCCAGATACAAAGAAAATTACTGTCTCTCGTGACGTTGTTTTCAATGAAAATGAGGCTTCTTCATCACCAGATCCTGTAAGTGAGACGTCTGAATATGAGCTGAACATTGATATTAATCACAGAAAGAACAATGAAAATGTTCACTCATTTGATTATGAAAAGTTTGAAAACTTCTATCAAACTGTGATAAACAGGATAACAGAAGAAGAAAATGTAAAAGAAGAGAATGCAGAAGAACAAATAGAACAAGAGATAGAAGAAGAAGAAAGTATCCAAAATAGGGAGGAAAGAGTACCACAACGTGTATTCAATCTTCGACCACGTAAAAATAGGACTGCTAAGGCAGAGGCCAACCTAGTTGAGATAGTTCCCACTACATATGATGAAGCTGTGAACAGTGAAGACCAGAGCCAATGGATGAAAGCTATGAGCGAAGAACTGGAGTCCCACGAAGCCTGTGGCACATGGGAGCTTGTTGAGTGTCCGGCAGATAAGAAACTGATTGGATGCAAGTGGGTATACAGAATTAAGCAGAATGCTGATGATACTGTTAGATACAAAGCTCGACTGTGCGCCAAAGGATATTCCCAAGAAAAGGGAATCGATTATGAAGAGACATTCTCGCCCACAGTTCGCTATGATACAATTCGAATTATGCTCTCACTGGCAGCTAGAGAAAATCTCAAAATAACCCAATTTGATGTTAAGACTGCCTTTTTGTATGGAACTCTGAATGAGGAGATATTTATGGAACCACCACCGGGTGTTGAAACAAATGGTTTGGTTTGTAAACTTAAAAAATCACTGTACGGGTTGAAACAGTCACCCCGGTGTTGGAATCATAAATTCGACTCATTTATGAAAGAAAATAATTTTATTAATTCTGAAAGTGATAAATGTCTATATGTTTCATTTCAGTATGATGTTCCATTGTATCTGCTGTTATATGTTGATGATGGATTATTGTTATGTAAAGATAAGAAGCTGATAAAAGAATTTCTTGAGAAACTTAAAGAATGTTTTGAAGTTACTGTAATGAGCCCTAAGCAATTTGTGGGGTTAGACTTAGATTTTCATGAAGATGGGTCAATTTTTGTGCATCAGACTAAGTATATTACTAACTTGTTGTTTAAATTTGGTATGGATGTTTGTAAAAGTAGTTCCATTCCAGCCGATCCTAATGTGAAGTTAGATAATAGTGAAGGCTCTGTTGACATGCCTGATGTTCCTTTTCGTGAGGCCATTGGGTCACTTATGTATGCTGCAATAGGCAGTAGGCCTGATATCTATTATATAGTATGCTCTCTCAGTAGATACCTAAATAAATACAATAATCTGCACTGGAGTGCTGTTAAAAAGATTTTTAAATATTTAAGAAGTTTTACAGAGTGGGGCATCCTGTATAAAAGTTCAGGTGAGAATAAAATTACAGGATTTTGTGATGCAGACTATGCAAATTGCGTTTTAACCCGTAAGTCTGTTACTGGATATATTTTTGTTATGTGCAATGGTGCCATAACATGGAATACTAAATTGCAAAGGTGCATCACACTGTCAACGACAGAGGCAGAATATATAGCTGCTTGTGCTGCTACGAAGGAGCTTGTTTGGATAAAATTTCTTTTAAAAGAAATAGGTTTTGATGAGACAATTGATTTACTTGTTGATAATATGAGTGCAATCAAGCTGATTCATGGGGCTAACTTGCATAAAAGATCTAAGCACATAGACGTTCAGTATCACTTTGTGAGAGAAAAGTTTTCAGAAAATGTCATGGATGTTAAATATTGTGAAACTAAACTACAAGCAGCTGATATGTTTACCAAAGGTCTTCCCAGACCGCAATTTCATTTCTTTAGAAATTTAATTGGTATGTGTGATAGAGTGCACATTTAGGGGGGGTGTTAGATATTGAAATGAGCACTCATGTTTGTCAGTTTGAATTTCCCGCGCCCTGGCGCCATATTGTCATGCTATATGAGAACCCCTACGTTCCTTTATAATGTCGTCGATTACTTGCACAGCCATTGTACGCATGTTCGCTCTGCTAAATAAAAGACTTAATCAGTTAGACACTTCTTTTATTGCTTGTCAACCCTTAAACCCTAACAATATATCTTATCTTATTAATATAATATCTTAATAATATAGCTTATTCTCTTTGTGTGATCTGTCTTAAAAATTCTGCTACATTCGTTTGCTCAAATTTTACAGCTGAATCGAACGGAGTACAATTAGACTTGTCAGTAAGTTTAGGGTTAGCACCATTTTCTATGAGATATTTAACCACATCGAGGTGCCATTCCTTGGCCGCTCTATGTAAAGGCGTGTGTCCCGAGGTATGCTTAGCATTAATTCTAGCATAGTTTTCCAAAAGTAAATCGACTACATCAAGAACACCCCTGGCACACGCTCTATGTAACGGAGTGTTTGAAAATATGTCCGTTGCATTTACTAACGCTCCTTGACTCAATAAATACTCAGCAATATCAAAGTAACCTTTAGCTACAGCTTCATAAAGCGGCATCCAGTGATTATCACTTCTTCTTGCATTGATGTATCGTTTGAGATTATGTTCTTCTACTAGGTATTTAACAAGATCATAATTTCCGCTATGAACAGCTAGATGTATAATATTTCTGTCGTCGATGTCCTTTACGTGGACATCCAAGCCTTTTTCTTTTATTAAGTACTTCGCAACATCCAAATGTCCTTTCTCTGTGGCCGAGCTTAGCGGAGTGTGTCCATTTTCATCAACTGTGTCTAGGTTCGCGTTTAATTCTTCAATCAAATATTTAGCCACTTCGAGCTTTCCTCGGAAGATTGAACCTTGAACAATCGTCCTACCTTTGTTTGTAAAGACATCCAAACTTGCACCTTTTTCAATGAAATACTTAACCACGTTTAAATTGCATTCCTTTATAACTGCCATATATAGAGGTGTCCAGCCCCATTCATCTGGGGTTTTAAAATCCATACTCAACTCTTCGACAAAATATTTGACAAGTTCTAAGTGACTATACGCCGCTGCTAAATACAAAGGTTGCCATCCTTCGTGATCAAGTACGTTTAAATTACAGTTTTTCGCTTCAACAAGATATTTCACTACGTCTATTTTACCACTCTTTGACGCATAATGTATTGGTGCCCTCTTCAAGTTATCTGTTGCTTCCAAATGAGCACCTTTTTCAAGAAGGTACTTGACTATGTCCAAGTGTCCAGATTTTGCGGCAAAATGCAGAGGTGTCCAATACTTTTCATCCCTAGATTCCAGTGGTATGTTTTTATATTCAATTAGGTATCTTGCGATTGCCAAATGTCCTTTTAGGCAAGCAATATGTAACGCTGTCAAACCTTTGCTATTTGCGAAACCAGGCTCTGCGTCTTGGTCTTCTATTAAGTATTTCACAACATCTAAATGTCCATTCCCACTTGCTAAATGTAACGGAACAATGCGATCTTTGTCACAGATGTCACAGTCAATCTTTTTTTCATCTGTTAAATATTTGACTATGTCTAAATGGCCAAATCCAGCGGCTAAGTGCAGAGTAGACAGTCCACTTTGGCAAGTGAAATCATCTATGCCAAATGTTTCGAAGGCTTCACCAATCGTAATATTTTCATTCAAGATAGACGTCCAATGTATACTTGTAATAGCTATAAAATCTGACTGTTGCTCTTTAACAAAATATTTCACAAGTTCCAAATTTCCACTTTCGATTGCTCCATGAAGTGGCAAAAAACCATTTCTGTTGGGTGTATTTGCTAAACTTATATCTTTCTGAATTAAATATTTAACTATATCGTCATGGCCTCTGATAGCAGCATGAATTAAAGGTGTATTTTCATTTATTTTCAGACCACAATTTACTTTCAGTTTTCTTTCTTCAACGAGGTATTTGATCATATTCAAATTCCCACTTTCTGCTGCTCTATGAAGTATGTTATTTTTATAGTCTTCATTTGAAAACTGACTATTTTCAAGAAAATATTTGACGATGTTTAAATGACCTTTGTCTGTCGCATGTAAAACAGCAGACTGATTTTGAGCATCTATGACATTGATATCAAAATCTTTGTCTTCTACGAGGTATTTCAAAATATCCAAGTGTCCTTCACTGGCAGCAAAGTGCAGAATACTAATGCCACCCCTTGCTGTGGCGTTTATTTTAGCTCCTGCATGTATGAGAGCTTTTACTAAATCTAAATTACCTCGGCCAGCAGCGCAAAGTAGTGGTGTGAAACCAGCTTTATCGGCTATATTGATGTCAGCCTTTTTATTTACAAGCAGTTTTGCTATGTCAGTGTAGTTTTCTTTAGTAGCACGATTTACTGGAGTAAAACCATTGCTGTCTGGTTTGTTCAAATCTATCTCATCATTATGCACAATTTTTTTCACCACATCTAAAAAACCTGTTTTACAAGCTATACCAAGAAGGCTCATCTCAAGTACTTTTTTCATTTTGATTTTAAAAAGATGATTTTTATCAAATCTATTATTTTCCCAATTAAGGAATGCAGTTTCATGGGCACATTTTAACTGTTCTTTAAGTATATCGAATATATTCTTTTCCGTACTTTGTTGATCAAGTGATTTTAATATCTTGGCCCATACATCTTCTGGTATTTCCATCTTTTATATTTTATGACTAATTCGGCCGACTCAATTCTTCAAGAGAAAAAACCTAAAACAAATTAAATTATTAAAAAAATATAAGTACTATTAATATTGGCTGACGTTTACAAACCAGGAGTTGAGAGGGAATATAAGTGGCGTTTCCATTCCACCATATACACTGTTATCTCCTACGTGACTTGCAATTGACCGAAGTTTACTAATATTTTTACTGTTTTTTTTTTTTTTTTTTTCAGAACAAAGGAAATGAAAGACGTGTTTAAGACATACAAAAGTACACGGATAAAAACGATTTCTCAAAATAAGACACGTTATCTTGTACTAAGATAAATTGCATTGAACCAAGAACATGGTGCTCACATATATAGTGAAACTAATATTTACTTGCTGCAAGAAAAATATTTACTTAAATTGAAAATGATTTTCTTTTGTATTAAGAAAAGGGAGGCTTGATCAGAGACAATGTATCTATCATCAAGAACAATTTGTATTCTAGTCCCAAGTAACCCATAATACAAGTGATAATTGTTTCTTCGTTCAAGAAAATATAAATTTGTAATAAGAGTTAGTGTAACTTTTCATAAATTTGTATTTTCTTAATTTAAGAAACCACGAATTAAAATCAAGATAGTATAAATGTTATAACGAGATAAATTTTATTTGTTTTAATAAATAAATTATCTTCATTTAACATTATTTTATCAGCTCCAATAATAATAAAATCTTACAACATTACATACATACAATCACCATGTCAAAATTTGAAGAAACAAAAATAAAATTTAGTTGTTTACGTAATAAGGTATACATATTTTTGAATAATCTTCACAACAATTTTCACAAATTTTCCATTTTCGGGAACTCTATGGAAAATTGCTATAGAGATCAACTGTCAAATTTTCACTATCACATGTGATATTAGGAGTCTTCACAGGTTAAGAAAACCCGAGGTTTACAGACAGAGAGAAGAAGATTACACGAGTTACGTTTGTAACTACACACAGGAAAACCTTTAGACTATCGTTTTATACAGCTAGTCAGAAATATCCACATTTTGAATACGTTTTACGTCTCTCGTGGACTCTAGTGTAGGGAAGCAATAAATATAACGGTTTTCGTTCGTTTTGGAATAATCTGTCAACACTGCAGAGCAGAGTACTTTTTGTTATTTAAGCGTCGTTCATTGGTGATGCCCGTAAATAAATATTATTCGACCGTAAAAATATTTACTTATTTTAAATAAAAAAAAAGGTAAATATAATTATTTTTTTTTCTCCAATATTTCTCCAATTTCTCCTTAGAATAAGAAAGTTATTTCAAATTCAATTGAGATACGTTTACATTATATTGAAAGTGTTATTATCTTTGAATGAGAATGTTTTTTCTTGGTAGCTAATAAGATAAAATTTTCTTGCCATACGAACATTTCTTATTAATTTAGAGAATATGTTGTTTCAGATTAAGATTTATAATAAGTTGAAATAAGAAATATTAGTCTTCTTAGATTAAGACACTTTTTATTTAGTTGAAGATTTTCTTCTTTGGTGGGAACAAATATGTCAAGTAAATATAATTATTGTTTTAAGAAGGTCGTACTCTTTAATTAAATAAACATTTCTTGGAGAGAGACATATTTTCTTAGATTTACGAAATATTTCAAGAAAATATATTTTCTTGGTCCGAGAAATCCTTTTTATCCGTGACGAGTATGTACCTACATGTTTGTATTTATGTTTGTTGTTATATGTATGTTTTCTTTGCAAATTTTATTGCTTGGGAATTAACCTTTTGGCTATTATTTATATACAATACAGCCATACAGGGCGTCTTTCGGCAATGCCACATATAGGGAAAGTAACTTAAATACTAACGATAGTGAATTTCACAAAAAAAAAAACCCGGCCAAGTGCGAGTCAGACTCACGCACTGAGGGTTCCGTACCACCACATAAACATAATTGTATTAGCTGAAATTTCAGTAAGTTAATGTGCTAGATTTTTTGAGTCCGACACGCGCTTGGCCAAATTTAATTATTTGTTGTTATTTTATAGCTTATGCACTATAAACACACCAATTTTCAAGTTTGTAAGTGTTCCCGTTTTTAAATAGAACTAAAACAAAAATCGCCTCAGGGACCATCTAACTTGACCCCTCTCTTATATGAATGTTCTTGAAACGGGAGCTCACCACAATTGGTTACTATTAGTTGTGAGAAAAGTTGTAATATTTAATGATTTTAGACTTTTCCCATTATTTGTACTGTGAGACCTAGCTTCTTGCCAAATTTCATAATTTTAGGTCTACGGGAAGTACCCTGTAGGTTTTGCATTTTTGAATAAATGTATGGAGATGAGGACATAAAATGCCATATCTTTTGATTGCGTCGTTGTAAAAAATTGAAATTTTCAGATCTTGTGTGGTTCATGGATCCTAATATGTGGTGTTAATTTGAACCTAATACCTTTACCCGTTCGTGAGATAAAGGGTCTAGACAGACAGACTGACAACAAAGTGATCCTATAAGGGTTCCGTTTTTTTCTTTTGAGGTACGGAACCCTAAAAAAATCAGTTTATTTAAAAAGGAAGTAAAACTACATTCAAAGATTTTTGAAAATAGCTTGCCATCACCAAGAATCCAACGAATACTAATGAAAAAAGAAACATGCTGTACTTTTTAGAACCGACCGAAAAGGTCAATCATTATATTCAAATCACTTAAAACATTATTACTTTAAATTAAAGGAAGACAAGAATAACGTAAACATTCAGGAACAAGACAAAGCAAGTAAGGCAAGAGGCATAGTAATGGCGCGTTCACGATAAGTTTGGCTCTGACAGTTATTTTCTGCACACGGGTGACAGGCGAAGAGCCAATGAACGATTCGCTCGCCTCCCCCACATGGCGCGCTCACCCCCGCGACTCACTTTTTGACTTCTGCGCATTAACGGTCCGCCCAAAGTTATTTTGTACGTCGTGAGCGACTATAAATCAGCTCTGCATGATGTAACTACCTTCCCGCACCGCTGCTGCCCTAGCGCTAGTAGTAAATACCGGTCAAGTGCGAGTCGGGCCGAGGGTTCCGATATACCTATAGTATTTTTGAAAACAATAAAGTCTATTTTTAGGACCGCAACACTAACTTTGTTTCTAAAGGCTTTTTGCAGTCTAAAAAACTTTGGAACTAAAAAGGATCGTTTTATTTTTTCTTTAATATTTACATGAACCTCTCTCGACTATAACTAATTCAGATTTTTATTTATCAAACTTCGGAGATAAGGGGAATATACTATTGTTTGTTTTAGACTTTCGCACTTTTCAATCATGTTTATTTTGTTTCGGGTCTTAGCGCGATAATAGTTATTAGGCAAAATAAATTACATTGTTATTCCCGACGTTTCGGCTGCGTTGCAACAGCCGTGGTCACGGGTAGACTGAAGAGAGGTGAACTACGTAGATATTATTGTGAGGGTAAACTAAAATTCGCGCTAAGACCCGAAACAAAATAAACATGAATATACTATTTTTGGTATGGATTAAAGTACTAACAGACGATCGGATCGGACTGTTCCGAATTTAGCTCCGGACCACGATTTTGTCCAATAGCGTTGCGGATTGACCCAAACGACAATTTTGCTATTAGGCAAAATCGTGGTACGGATTTAAATTCAGAGCAGTCCGATCCGATCGTCTATTAGTACTTTTATACTTGCGATTGTCGGAACTTGGTGAAACGAACATTCGTATTCTCCTGAAGATGCTTAATAGTAAGCGAAACCGGTAGAGAAAAATAAAACGATGTACAAGGGTTTTTAATACAAAACAGTATTTTTGTTGTAATTTTTCATCATAACTTGAAAACTAAGTCGTTAAAAATACAAAAATCTAAATAGCTTGAAGGCGAAATTTTTGTTGGAGTCGAGTACTGTTTATTGAAAAATCGCGTGTCACACAAATTTACTTCTTACATATTTTGCTTTATACTTCTTCTATCGCGGTTCGTGCTTAGTGCATCCTTTTATGCAACAGGCTGGCATTTTTGTATGATGGATGTCGCGCGTTTATTTGCGTGATCCGCTGAGACAATGTTGACAATTTGTGACTGACATCCTCGGTCCTAAACGCCAGATTTCGGACCAACAAATTGGGGACAGTGTAACGTGCCGATGGGCGAGAAGGCGATCCGTTTTCCATACTAAATTCAAATAACTCGCATTTTTATGCGGGACATAAAATGCTGTTGAAAAACGAATGATTAATACAAAAATACTCCGAAAGTACTAGTTTTTGTTAGCAATTTTTGGTTCAATAGTACCATTGTTGGTGTGTGATCTATACTGTAGTTTTGGGTGCATTAGCTGTATATTTATATTAATAAGCGAAAAATTTAACTAAAAATAGCAGTATACACTCGATTTTCAACAGCATTTTATGTCCCGCTTAAGAATGCGAGTCATTTGAATTTAGTATGGAAAACGGATCACCTTAAATGTTGTAAAGCAACCACGGAACCCTACACTGCGCGTGCGGCGTGGCCCGACACAACTTGGCTAGCTTTTCAACTACTGCGAGGCGGCTCGCGTACCTAGTCTTCCATAATAACCAAAGAGGATATAAAACTAATACCTAAAAACGGTGAATAATATTGCACAATCGTGAATATTGTGCAATATTATATTATTGTGCAATGTTATATTATTGTAAATATTATCGACCGTGTGTGGCGCCTATAGCAAATCAAAATGGTTAAGTTCGTGAGTGCTTATATTTTTTGGCTAAACTTTCTCTACTCTGCGTGTTCCTTTTGAAACGAAACCAATTTTCTAACTAAGTAATAAATGCTTACCTTGGTCAAGAAATATGTAAAGATAGTTAAATATTGCTTCTTTTATTGAGTAAATTATTTTCACAACCTCGACACAACAAGCTAAACCACAGACCATATAGAATAGAGCGCAGTGATGCCAGGACTTAACAATTTGCAGGTTTTGTACCATTTAATAGCTAGTAGGTACAGTTTCTTAACTTAATCCTGCTAATATTATAAACGCGAAAGTTTGTAAGTATGGATAGATGTTTGTTACTCTTTCACAAAAAACTACTGAATGGATTTTAATGAAACTTTACAATAATATAGCTTATTTATTGTGCATAGATGTCAACTAAAATTATATTTTTGTGATTGTCCAATGAGCTTCTGGGGATTTTGGGACGGACACACTATTAAATTAATAAAATAATAAATTCTTCCCAATCCCAAGACTAAAGCTTTTTTAAAGGATAGAACAAAAATGTTAAAAATGCATGATTTGACGTCGCATACAAAATATTTTGTGATACAGTTTTGTTTATAAATTTTTGATGTTTCTTAAGTTTGTTCCTTCTTTCGAGTATGTTACACCCCACAAAATTGAATGACTGACCTTATAAGAAAAATATTGTATAACTACATAGTCTGAGTACTAAAATGTGAGCATCTTTTTTAAAAGACCTATGGACTTTCAATAAAAAATACCGGTCAAGTGTAATCAGACTCACGCGCCGAGGGTTCCGATATACCTATAGTATTTTTGGAAGCAATAAGGTCTATTTTAGGACCACAAAACCAAGTTTGTTTGTCAAGGTTTTTTGCAGGTTTTTGAAAAACTATGCTACAGAGAGGTCGTTCTATTTTTGCTGTTATGCCGGATTTAGACGGAGGCAAATCTCAGGCGCCTACCTTCTAGGCAAGACAATATGCATCGTGTAAACAGTTTTTGGCGTGCCTCGGCTGGTTTAGACGATGGCAAAATATTGGCGCCTATACTCTAGGCAGGACGGTAGGCAAGGTGTAAACGGTTTTTTATGTTTACATAAACTTCTATCGACTATAGTCGATATTTAAAGCCGATATTGTGAGTAGTTGCTGAGTTAAACAGGTGTAACGGACAAACAGAGTCGAAGACGAAGTCGCACCACATGGGTTCCGTTTTTACTATTTTAGTTCGGAACCCTAAAAAGGTCGAACTATTACTAGAAACTGTACATATTTGTTTTAGAGTTGTGGCAACACTTTGGGAATTTTTGTACCATAGTGCAGTTTTTTTTTAATTAATGACATCACTCACTATCGTGTTGAGAGTGTGTAGAGATCACGCACCGGCTCTATACGTTGGCCAACGGGCGCGGCCAACTTATATTAAGTACCGGATACACGGTCATTATTAATTCTGTGACACTGTCGCCAACAAGGTCCCGACAAAGTTCACCTTGGTCCGTTCCGACCGTGTAGTTCGTGGTTTACAACCGATTCTCCATACAACTCGAATGGTTGCCGACCAAGGTGACCTCTGTCGGGACCCATATTGCCGACCTTGTATCCGGTACTTTAGGCCCGTTTGCGTGAGTTTGCCGTTTGCGACAAACACTCGCCGGCGTGCCATCTCGGTTGTCGGGTTTGCGGCGTTCACACGTTGGTCGTGCCTTCATTTCAAATAAGTGCGTAGGAGCAGATGGACATTTTATTTTAAATAAGTAATTTTTTTTTCAAGTATGGTGCAGCTAGAAGTAAAAATTAAAAGCACTGTAAAAATATATTGCAGCGGCAGCGATATTCTCCGCGTCTACGTCCATCTTCCGTGCCAGAGCTACACGGAATGAGCCGCGCCAACGTGTGAACGCTGTCATCAAGCTTGCCGAGCGGGCGCGGCCAACGCTTGGGCCAACGTCTACTGCAGCGTCTATTTTAAAGTACCGGATACATGGTCGCCAACAAGGCCCCGACAGAGGTCACTATCAGTTAAAAAAATATTACTCGCTAAATACAAAACCTATCGAAAATCGGAAAAGACAGATTAAAGTAAAGGTACTCTTATTTATTTAGAACTTATTAACTCTGTAAAATTAAGTTACCTGTAGTTACAGATACAAAAACTGCTAAAAGTGGCCGTTTTTCGCAGTTTTTGTATCTGTAACTCTGTAACTACAGTGAACTATATTTATCAGAATTGATAGGTTCTAAATAAACTAGGGTTTCTTGACTTCAATCTGTCGTTCCGGATTTTCGATAAGTTATGTATTTAGCGAGTAAGTAATATTTTTTTAACTGATGGCGGCGCTAGTGGACTGCGGGTAGCCCACTGACCTCTATACAGGGTGTTAATTTAGTTGCGTGCCATAGCTTGAGGGGTGTTTCAGTTACGATAAAGGAACACAAAAAGAATATAAAAAAATCCTTCTGAAAAAAAAAACTAAAACTGCATTGATACTTAACTAACGCGGAGCAACGTCGCTAGCGCGCGAGTATCAGTGAATAAGGTAGGCACATCATCATCATCATATCAGCCGAAAGACGACCACAACTGGACATAGGCCTCCCCTAAAGATCTCCATAACACTACATAACTGAAACTCTTTCGCGCGCTTTTGATAGCACACCCATTCGCGCGGTCATTGCCCTCCGCGTTAGTTTAGTTTCATTGGAGTTTTTTTTATTTGTATGATTTTTTTAAATATTTTTTTTGAGTTTCTTTATCGTTACTGAACCACCCCTTAAGCTATGGCACGCAATCAAATTAACACCCTGTATATACAAGTACTCTATACTTAAACAAAAAAAATTTTTCGAGTAAAAAAATTTTTTCTTCGGTCAAGTTGCTTGTTTTCAATTCATGAGTAGAATCACTGGGATTCGGGAGCGAAACCAATATAATTTCACGCTGTATATCGCTAACAGAACCTACCCTCATTTGGCGAATGTCTTCAAACTCACCCTGTAGAATGAAAACATTCGACCTACTGAACAACTTTTCTATAGAAACATCGATCAATGAACAAGATAAAAACCTTTAAGGGCTCCCGCACACGACCGAGAATCGGTGGCCGATTTTTTGTCGGCATCCCGCTCTTACGTGTTATCACCTGGATCTTCCGTCCTTGTCCTGGGCGATAATCGGCCACCGATTCTCGGTCGTGTGCGGGAGCCCTAAAACGTTGGTCGTCCCATTCAGCCCTACATCGCAGGCTTAAGGAGTGACCACACCTAGCTGAATTCAAAGACTAATTCGGCATACATTTAGCAGGTAGCAGCACAGAAGTTTAGCGCTGAGCGAATTGAGAGGGGATACGAGTAGATGCGCATGAGTGCAATCGCGCACGCAATACAGCGCGTACAGAACAAGTCTGTCTATGACGCTTATTTTCTGCGCATGGGTGACAGGCGGAGAGCCAATGAACGATTCGCACGCCCCCTGGGGGGAGCCGCGCTCTACCCCGCGACTCATTTTTTGACTTCTGCGCATTAACGGTCACAGACACTTATTTTGCACGCAGTACCTATACTAGGTATTAGTATAACTGAGAGAGAGTGAACAATAAAGGTCAGCGCTAGAGTTTCGTGCCGCTACTTGTATGGGACGTGCCCGTGTGGTACCAACTCATCTCTACCCGTGGGTGTCGTAAGAGGCGACTAAGAGTTAATGAACCAGAGGATGGGCAGCAGCATCCTTCTGTGTATCGTATCATCTTACATTCTGCGGTCACCAACAACCGGTGCCCACCTGCTCGTTTGCTCACTTGTAACATAAAAAAAAACCGCGGTCCATGGTGCCAGCCGTAACACAAGCGTGGTGACTACGGTCCTCCGCCACATTGTTTCAGCAAAAGCTGGAATTTGGATGGAGTTCCCTGTCCTGTAGTGGACGTTTCATGGGATGTTATAATGACTTTTATGGGAAAGCATAAAAAAAAAATTAAAAAAAGTTGAGGGAAGTTCTCTGTACGCACAGCCGCTAGCACATAGAAACAAAACCAGTATAAGCTGACCCAGTGCTACGCTATAATCGCTTGAAACCAAAGACCCGCTCAAGGTCAAAATGTTTCCACCGACGTGCGGCCGTGTGTACCACACACAGAAAAATAAGGGCAATAGAAGAAAGATTAAACAAATAATTCGTCACAAGGCGTCGTTCTATTGATTTGATTGATTCGTTGGTCTGTGTATACGATACTACAACAAAATACCTGACAATATAGTGCAATTACCTGAGAGAAAGTTTAAAGAATGTGTAAAGCAAACGTTATGTAAAAAAGCTTACTATAGATTGGATGACTATATGAATGACAAAGAGGTATGGTGCTCTGATATTCCAGCGAAACACATTGTAAAAAGCCGACTCTTAAAGTAGGCCGTGCTGCAGTGGTTTCTTGCCGTTTCTTTTACGCTGCCATAGCACGATCCGAAACGGCGTAGACTCGCTCTATTTGCATTGTATTCTGCATGACATTCAATAAGTATTCTGTAAAGAATCTACATTGAATAAAATTATCTGAATCTGACGGGTTATTTTGAATATTTCCTAATGATCATTAATGATGTCCCATCTAAAGGGACATGTTGGCAGATGTCGTAAATTTGCAAGGTATCTATTCTGAGCGAAGCAAGGAGGTCCGAAATCTTTGGTACCATACTTTTGAGGATAATTTACCAACGACTTTTTTGTCGTTCTTCCTCACATACCGCCACTTTGTTGGTGACGCGACTTGCGTTCAGTTGCAGAAAGAGTCTTTAAAATTAAAGCTCCTCTAGATCCGTTGCTGTCACTTGTTAGCAATAGACTTAATGAGCTTTTATTTTAAAGAAGCTTTAAATGAATACATTAGGATTTATTAAATATCGAATAAAACTCAGTATAAACAAGCATATTTTTTTATATTTGTCAAACTTTTACAATTCATAATCGCTTATTTATATAATTATTTTATAATTTATTACCTGATTTACCAATTCAAAACTAACTTTTAAAATAGATTCGTAACAAATATTAATTTAACAGGAAAAAACATAATGTAACAAAAAATTATAACAAAAGTAACTACTAAATATTCTGTGACAATAGGTACTTTAGAGAAAAACTGGAAGTGACTTCAATTCTACCCACAAAAAAACAATTATTTAATGATTCACAACATGAGTGTAGATACATTTGTGTACGAAACTGCACTTATTAAGGTATCACAAACACTCGTGTCATTCTATTATGGAACTTGATATGCTTCGCTCGGCTGCGTCACAACCGTCACTCGAGTCTTATAACTTTCATTAAAATACACCGTTGCATAAACTACTTTTAGATTAGAGACGTGATCGAGATTTATAAAAATCTGAGTTAAACAACAAAATCATTTCTTTAGAGACAAGGTCAAAATATGGTTACTAAAATCGGACATATACAAAATATTAAAGCTGATTTCTTACTGTATAACCTTGAATTTATTATTTCATATTTTGACCAATGATCAATGAAATACTTGAAAAATGACCTTGGCTGCGCAGTCGATTTTACATACAAATTGACGTGCGCAAAGCCCCCACCACGCGACTACTGTTCAAGTTGTTTGCCCCGCAGTATAGCTGCCAGGGTTTTTAACGCCAAAATAATTACTGTCATGGTGTGCATATAAAAAAAATCTTGTTATTTGGGGTATCTGTACTACTTGTTTAGTATATGTCGGCAAATCTCTCGGGTGGTAGCTGTACCCATGAAACTGAACATTTTCGAAAATAAGTCGAAATTCGAAAAAAAAATTCAACGTCTTTACAGTGTGTAATGGAATGGAAAGGTGAGATAATACTACGGAATCACATCCTTTTGGGTTGATATGTCGCAGGCATATCGTATAATTCGTCATACCACAGTTTGCCTTGGCATTCTACAAAATGCCGAAAAAAACTTACTTTGGCATTTTACATAATTTCGCAAAACGGCGCGTAATTCGTTGTGGTCGCAAGATAACCTAACCCAACCTAACCGATCCCGAGTAGGGGTCGGTTAGGTTGGGTTTACTGTGGCTAACGAACCTAAAATGCACCAGTGATCTAAACCCGTTTGCAATCTGCCGGCGCCTTTTTACAATAGGGAATATGCATGATGTTATTTTATTTTAAAAAAATCTCCTAATTCATATAATAAACAGTTTAGTAAAATTATTTTTTGAATAACTATGAAATATAAAAAGATATAAGCCATCGAAGATTTCTTTCTGTCTCTTTCTAGCAAAACAAAATTTAATACGAAGTTTGTATGGCCGTAGTGGCATGTGACGTCACATGCCATGTCGGATCTCTCTGTCTAATCGGCGCTTAATGAATAGTTTTAAATGCTTATGTCAGCCGTATTTCTTAGCCGATTTAAATTTCACTTTTTGTCATCTCTACTACGGTTTTTCATATTTTGTTAATAAATGAGACTAAAAAAATTTATGCGTATTCCCTATTTGCCGACCGTTTGTAAGCGGCAAATTATACGATTTGCCTGCGACAGATATATCCTTTCTGTTATAACAATATTTGTTCAAAAAATCTTATAAAAAAATACCAAAAGCCGCACGGGTGCGATTATGAATCTTACTATACTATTTCCAAGCATTTATTTTCTTTTTGACAGCTGTCAAGTCCATACATTCTGTTCAATCTATCTTTTTCCTACTAGTGTAGACAACGAAGCAGTTGACCCCTGCATTCATTCCTCAGTCGATGAAACTTTGCTGGGGTATTACACTATAAGAGAAAAACCTTTATAAAAAAATCCAAAAAAAAAATCGGTACTTTTAAATATTTCATAAACACATTTTTTGTAATTTTTGTATGGAAAAATTAAAAGTACCGTTTTTTTTGGATTTTTTATAGCAGGTTTGTCTCATATAGTGTAATACCCCAGCAAAGTTTAATGGACTGAGGATTTAATGCGGGGGTCTTCATACAACGATCCGCTTCGTTGCCTAGACTATACCCACTTTTATCGTATCTTTAATTTGAAGTATCGACTGCAAGTGTAGGTATGTTTTGTTTATAGCTGCGTTTATAATAATAAGTCAAGTGGTATACCTATGACAAAGTCCAACTTACATACAGTGTTATCAAATGTACAGACAAGAGCACACCAAGGTTGACACATTGGACTTTGCACCGTTCTTATTTCAATAGACGTACGGGCTAGAGTCGCGCTGCGAGTGTCCAGCTGGACCTGTCGTTGACTGTACCAGGAAATATTACAAAAATTAAATATGAAACTTTAAATACTTAAAGGAGCAACTCTGAAATCGCCAAAAATACATACATATTTGGTGAAGTTAAGTATTGACAGTAAAAACAGTCGTATCGCAAAATTCACAACCACAGGCAGGATCCGAACCTCCATCTTCTCTGCATATTCCAGAGATGCCTTAACCAGTTACGCTAGCTTGGGGAAATCGGAATGTATAACTTCGGATTGTACGACCGCGAAATTCGAACGCAAGTATTTAACCCCCTAGGAATCTGCACATACAGACAGGCTGGCAATTCCCTGGCTGTGCAATCCGTGGCCGTACATTACTTGTCCGAGCTCGGAATTCCCAGCCAAGAATGTACGACCACGGAATTTACGACCTCGGAATACGAAGCCAGATGGCTGCGAAATATTGGTCTTACAATCCGCGTTCAGCCATTCCGGGCACTCCTACCACAATCCTGTTGAAAATGATTTTAACACTTCCTGTGTTCGGATAAATCTACAAAGTAGAAAAACGTAAAATTTCACAACTACAAGTAGGATTCGAACCTGCGACTTCTCCATCAGTACCGGAGACGCTTTACCAACTAGGCTACCGTGGTCCTGCCTGATGTCGTGAAATTAGTGACCTCTACAGCGTGATTTTTGATTCACCAGAAAAAAATTAAGGGCTGATTCTGCCCATGAAACTAAACAACTTTTCCCAAGGAACATAGGTCGAAATACGAAAATCAATTTTTGGCCTCCCATAGAAACTGCATCAGCTGATAGCGTATTTTGTATGGGAGGTCAAATTTGGTTTTTCGTATTTCGACCTATGTTCCTTGGGAAAAGTTGTTCAAACTTCCGTTGAAGCTAATAGACTCAGTAATACAATATTTTTAAATCCTGTTGATCCTACTGAAGTAAAAAAACTAATTAAATCACTACGTAACTCAAACTCTACTGGATATGATGGCCTTAACACACGAATATTGAAGGATTGCGCTGATTATTTGTCTAACCCACTTTGCCATATAATAAATCTATCTATTTCTGAAGGAATTTTTCCATCTCGTCTAAAACACTCCATAGTCAAGCCCATTTATAAGCGAGGGAGTACGATGGACATGAATAATTACAGGCCGATAACGTTAATACCTGTGCTGGCAAAAGTGTTCGAAAGAGTGATGCATTCTAGATTATATTCTTTCCTGACTTCTCATAATATCCTTAGCACACAACAATTCGGGTTCAGAAAAAACAGCTCAACAACCTTAGCATGTTTTTCACTGATGAAGTTAGTGACTGAAAGCATGAATGAAGGTTCACGTGTTATATCAATATTCCTTGACCTTAGCAAGGCATTTGATTTCGTCTCGCATAAGATATTATTACAAAAATTAAATTACTGCGGAATACGAGGTACAGCAAATAATTGGATTGAAAACTACCTTCAGGGCAGACAACAGTGTGTAGAGATCACGAATATTAATAAAATTGGTAATAGGCATATGAAGCTGACACACAGGTCTTCTTTTCGACTAAATGCTTGCGGAGTACCCCAAGGTAGTGTCCTGGGCCCGTTGCTTTTTCTGCTCTACATAAATGATCTCCCTAGTGCAACTAACCATAATTGCATTCTTTTTGCAGACGACACAACTCTTGTTGTTAAAGGTAGAAGCAAGTCCATCCTTGAGACTGAGGCAAACAAAACTCTGACCAATATCATGGATTGGTTAGGTAAAAATAATCTAAATATTAATATTTCAAAGACAAAAACTATCGAGTTCCAAACATACAATAGTAAATCTTATAATCTGGACATAAAATGTAATAATTCAAATATTGACATAGTGAATGAAGCGACATTTTTGGGTTTAACAATTGATAAACATTGCAACTGGAAAGCACACATTAATTGTCTATGTACAAAGCTCGACAGATATGTGTATGTCTTAAACAGGCTAAGGCTTATAGCTTCGGAGGCTGCTTCACTTACAGCCTACCATGGCTTGGTCTCATCTAGACTAAGGTATGGAATAATTTTATGGGGAAATTCGGTTGAGGCTATTCGGGCTTTTAGAGTGCAAAAAAAATGTCTGCGAGCAGTGTATGGAATGGGGTCTTTAGACAGCTGTAAACCTGTTTTTAAGAAAAAAAATATTCTCCCTCTTCCAAGCCTTTATATGTTTGAGGTGTGCGTATTTGTGCACAAACATTTATATTTATTCCAGAAATTTAAAGATGGGAATAATGTAAGATCGCAATACAAATATACTCTTTGCGTGCAAAAGCAAAAGCTAACGGTCTTTACACGAAATGTTTATTGTATGGCCGTAAAAATTTACAACCATCTGCCAGACATTTTCAAGCAACTGACTACTTTACTTTTTAAAAAAAAGGTACGGAATTTATTTAGGGACAAATGTTATTATGACATCAATGAATATTTGAATGAGTCGATTATTGTGCTGTAAATTATTTTATTATTATCCTGAAATTCATTTTTATTGACATTATTCTAATATTATGACATGCATGTAATTATTATTCCATAATCCTAATCTAGTCTTGTTTTTAAATTAGTATATTAATCTAGTTATTGTAATTTAGTCCTAAATGTACCATATTTGCACGCCTTAGTCTATAGGTAGAGCATGCTGGAAACTATGTAATAAGACCCTCTTACCATGTTTCACGCAAATAAAGATATTTGATTTGATTTGATTCAGTTTCATGGGCAGAATCATCCCTTAATTTTTTTTCTGGTGAATCAAAAATCACGCTGTATACGCATTTCAACGTTGCGTTTGTGCTGCCACCTAGTAAGAATTTGCTGTACTAGCTCAACTAGTCCATCATTGCAGATAGAATTCAAGTCGAAAATTGGTAACAAAATTAAGCGTCCGGTTCTGACGGAGCAGACGCAGGTTCGAATCCAGCCTGCGGTTGTGAAATTTTGCTTTTTTCTACAGTCCTGCCTAAAGTTGTGAATTTGTAATTGTGAATTTGTTTTATGCCTTCAACGTTGCGTTTGTGCTGCCACCTAGCAAGCTTTTGCTTTACTTAACTAGTCCATAATTGCCAACATTTTTATTTTTAACCAATATTTTTTGCGATTTAGGATTTTGTCACATAGAAAAAATTGTTTGTAAAATTGAGCCGAATACCTAGTTTCGATAATTGCAGTACAGACAAGAGCATTTCAAGCCTGACAAAACATTTGTCTCTGCACTTCGCACAGTTTTACTATGATTTCATTTTTAACTGCGTTAATCTCAGCATGGACAAAAGAGAGACTAACCAACCCCTAATAGAAAATGAACAAGATGGTGCTGCCAAAAAATCAGCGAAACGGTCTATAGAGTACTCTGCTGAAAAAACATACCAAAGGAGTTCCGGCACTTAATACTCAAAATGTATAAAAAATCGAATGTGCTTGCAACACTCGTCTATTAAAAAAAAACTGTCACCTGTCCCTGTCATCGGGCAGCGGAAAAACGGAAAAAACTTAAAACTATCAAATACGTTCCAGTTTACGAATATTTCTTTGTGTGATTGTCACTGACGTAACATATTTTTTACCGTAACAGCGCAACCATATGAAAAACAAAATGATTCACTACGCGTGGCACACAAAATAATCGCCATGAAAAATACAAATGATATTAAAAAAAAATAAAAATTAAAAATTAAAATTCTTTATTGCCAATAAATACACATGCAATACATAAGATAGATACATACAATACCTCTGATTTATTTCATAATTAATTAATTAAATTGAAAAGTAAAAAAAATCTTATTGCCAATGAAGATACATACAAAACATAAGAGGCTTTACAATCTACGTATTAATCTGTCTATCTTAACACACAAGGAATACTCCAGGAATCTACAATTGGCAATGGGTACTAGTCTCAGCATATTGCTATGCCTAGTGGCTTAGCGCTGGTTTTCAGACCAGCCCCTAATAAGGTTTCAATTGTCAAGTTCATAGTTATGTGAGCGTGGTGTTGCAGGGTATTTGTGTAAAATGAGATGCAATAGCTATACGCAAGTTATATAAATAAAAGAAAGAAAAAAAAAAAAAAAAGTTATATAAATAAAAGAAAGAAAAAAAAAATACAAATTTAAAACAAAATAATAAATCAAATAAAATCCTACGTAGTATATATATATACGTGCGCTTATTATTTAAAAGTAATATATATATATGTATGTAAGTAAGTGTGTGTGTGTGTGTGTGTACATGTTTGATTTGTATGATAAGATAATAACTGTTTAATTCGGAGAAAGTTTCAAAATTCGCTCGCCCTTTTTCCCGATTGCTTTTCCATGAGATGTCTCCGTACAAGCTTTTTGAATTTAATAAGTGACATGGAATCACGTAAAGGGGGTGGTAGATCATTCCACACTTTTGAAGCGGCGAATTTGAACCCTCCTCTGAAGAATGTTTTTTTGTGGCTAGGTATAGACAACGCATTTACCCTATGGGATCGAAGAGGTCTTCCTCGCCTATCTCTTAACCAATCTAGTTTTTCGAATAAGTATGATGGCTTCTCAAATTCGAGTACATTTCGGACCATGCAGGCTAAGTGCAGCTCTCTCCGGTGAGCCATATTCAAAATTTCTCTCTCATTAAGGTACGGTGTGATATGCGCTCGTTTCGGTATATCGTAACAGAATCGCATACATGCGTTTTGTACGCGTTGTATGGACTTTTTGGTTTGCTCCAGAAGTCGAGGACCGTATACGGCGTCAACGTAATTAAAATGTGACAGAACCAGCGATTCTGTTAGTATTTCCCTCACTCTCACAGATAAATACCTCCGGAAGCTGTATAAAACTTTTAATCGGTAGAATGCATTTCGTATTTTTATATTAACGTGTTCTATGTATCGCATTTCACCATCCATAATCAGACCAAGATTCCGAGCTTTTTCTACTTGAGCAACAACCTCACTTCCTATGTATAATTTTGGGTGTTGTTCCACTATTTTGTTACGCTGCCATTTATTACCCAGTACAACAAATTGCGATTTAGATGGGTTTAAAACTAAGTTATGTTTGGCTGACCAGTCGGAAATAGTGTTTAAGTCTTCGTTTATTTTATTTAATGCCGGATTAAGATCATGCGGTGCAAAGGAGTAATACAGCTGAGTATCATCGGCGTAGAGGTGAACTTCACAGTGATTTAACTTTGTAACAAGGTCTGCCGTATATAGAATAAAAAGTAGAGGACTGAGTATAGATCCTTGAGGCGTACCACGAGGGATCTTTTGGGTATTTGATTGCACTACTAAGCCCTGGTCAGTCTCAAGTTCTACATATTGCTGTCTGTCAGTCAGAAACGACTCGAACCATTTGCAAGCTGACGGTGACACACCATAACACGCTAATTTTGCAAGAAGTAGTTTTGGGTTCAGACAATCGAAAGCCCGAGAAAAATCTAATAAAACTAGTATTGTACCCATGCCTTTGTCGGAAGCTGCAGTAATATCGTCCGTGACCTTAGCCAAAGCCGTAGTGGCACTGTGTCCACTTCGGAACCCCGATTGCATTGGAGGAAGCAATTTATTTTGTTCGAGATGTTTTTTTAACTGCTCACAGACGCTTCTTTCTATTATTTTGGAGAGCACTGGTAGTATACTAATAGGGCGCAGATCTTTATACTCCTCGACTCTATTACTTTTGGGAATAGGCCTTACTTTAGCTAGTTTCCACTCTTCGGGATAGGTGTTTGAAAGAAGAGATGCGTTAATTATGTGTGTAATTATTGGTAACGTAACGTCTAGGGTAAGACGGATCATATCTATTGAAATGCTGTCATGACCACATGCTTTTGTTTCTATTGATGAAATTATTTTATAAACTTGACCTTCTGTACATTGTTTTAGCTCAAACACTTCTTTACACAACTTTGTTTTTTCTAGATCCATCAAAGTTTTATGATCCGTGGTTGGGTTTCCCGGTATTTTTAGGAAAAAATTATTAACTTCTTCAGGGTTACTTAAATGCTGAGGAATAAAAGATTTGCTAGTGTCACCTAGGATCGAAGAACGCCTTAAATAGGTCCACATTTGTCGTGGGTGTTGTTTATTTTTATTAACGTAGTGTGTGAAATACGCAGTTTTTTCACGTCCTAGAGCCCCTCCCGTGTAGTTACGCAGGCTTGTGTAGTATTTCCAATGTGGTTCAACTTGGGTTTTTTTTGCTCTCACTAGAGCTGAGTCACGTAACTCCATCAATAATCTAATGTTGTCTGTAATCCAAGGGTTCATATTTTGGTTTATGCGTATTTTCTGAACTGGTGCATGTTTATCAAATAATTTTGTTAGTATTTGCCTAAATAACTTTGCCTTTCCGTTAACGTCTTTTATCGCTTTAATATCTGTCCATGTCATGTTTTTCAAATCTTTTGTGAATTCCTCCATGTTTATTTTTTCTAAAAACCGCTTGTAAATATATAGAGGCATCTGTTTCGGTTTCGTAATAGTTAATTCCGCAAGAACCATGGCATGATCACTAATCGTGGGGTTATGGTAAACATGTATTGTGTTACAGACTCTTGGGCTATCTGTGATAAATAAATCTAATAACGATTCGGTGTCGTTTGTTACTCTTGTTGGGCTTTTAACGAGTTGTTCTAGATTACGATTATTAAAAAAAGTCATTAGTTTCTTTGCCATGGGTCTTTCTAACATAATAATCAACATTAAAATCTGTTAGGAGAAAAACACTGCTATATGAAGCAAATATATCCAGTGAGTCGTTGAGAGCGTCAATGGCGGTATCAATTGAAACTGCTTCTGGTCTGTAAGCCGTACCAATAGCGAGGGGTTTCATGCCCGAAATTCGGAGTTCTATCCACATTTGCTCCAGCGGGGAGATTGGATGTTGTTTAATACGCACCTGTAAGCCTCTTTTAACATAAAATCCCACCCCGCCACCTCTTTTACCTGTCGAACGGGGGTTACTTTTTAAAGTGTATCCTGGTACTGGAGGAAAATATTTATCTTGTCCTATTTGTAGCCATGTTTCGTTTAGTGCTAAAATATTATGACCACAATCGTAAAATATGCATGGAACGGAACGTTTTTCATGTTCTTCTTATTTTGTATGAACACTTGTTGTGTATCCGATTTTTGGGGTTGCTAATTTTGTTCACCCAGAAACAGTTTTTTTTAATACACTTTGAGTATTCGTTATATGGAAAATGCCGGTTGTCATTTCAACATTATTTTTTCTAATTAAACTATGTTGTAAATTTAATTTAACGGTAGACCATAATTATTTTCCAGATAATTTGAAAGCACCATCTAGTTTCACTGAGTTTTATGCTTTTCCAGCGGGCTTAGCACGTTACCCAAGAGAAAATATATCTCAGAGAAATGTCACTTTATTTGGGATATTATGTCATCGCGAAAAAATTTTTGTGGAAGAAAATGTTTAAAAAACCCACAAATTAAGTTTTTGATATTTTAAGTAAATTGGCAACACTGGTTTTTTAATCTATGTTAGATAAACTGACAAATGTCAGATTACGTTTTCTAGTATGGGCACTGTCAGTCCTTCCATTCGTCCATGATCTCAGTCAGAAGCGGGAATCCCACTGCAAGTGTCAAACATGACATGCTCTAGACTGTAACTTTAAAAGACCTTAAAATTACGTCAACTTCGGACATCGTTGATTGTCTCCGGGATGTTGATTTCGAGTCCGTCCAATTCTGGGCTGAGTAAGATCTGACAACCCAGTCTGGAGGTGTCTGTTAGACCGTACGCCAAGTCCAGCATGTCTCGTTCTTCGTCACATGGGCTTTCTGGCAATCTGTGAAATAAAAACATCATCATATGGTTATGTTAGCAAAGAACTACAGTAACTGACATAGCCCTGAGAATCGCTAAACTAAAGTGGCAGTGGGCAGGGCACATCGCAAGAAGAACCGATGGCCGATGGGGCGTAAGGGTTCTAGAGTGGCGACTACGTACCGGGAGACGAAGCGCTGGCAGGCCCCCCACAAGGTGGACCTATGATCTGTTCAAGGTCGCGGGAAGCCGCTGGATGCGAGCAGCGCAGGACCGCGAGACATGGAGATCTTTAGGGGAGGCCTATGTCCAGCAGTGGACGTCTTTCGGCTGATATGATGATGATGATGGTTATGTTAGGTTAAGTTCTCCAGCTATATTTGTGTTTTCTTTGTTATGTGAGCAATAAAGTGTTTTATCTATCTATCTATCATAACATCCCATGAAACGTCCACTACAGCACTCCAGAATTCTAGCATTTGCTGGAAAAATTTAGAGGGGAAGTACCATAGTCACCTCGCTTGTTAGCGTTACGGCTGGCACCATGGACCGCGGTTGTAGGTGACCGCAGTAAGTAAGATGTAAGATACATAGGAGGATGCTGCTGCCCATCCTCCAGTTTATAACCCTTAGTCGCCTCTTACGACACCCATGGGTATGAATGGGTTGGTACTGTTCTTTGCCGGCACCACACGGGACAAAACCATACGTTTGTGTATTTTTTGTGGTGATGTACCCGTAAGTGCTGCTGTTTGATGCCGGCAAAGAATAGTACCAACCCATCTCCACTCGTGGGTGTCGCAAGAGGCGACTAAGGGATTATAAGACAGAGGATGGGCAGCAGCGTTCTTCTGTGTATCGTACCATCTTACATACTGCGGTCACCAACAACCGCGGTCCATGGTGCCAGCCGCAACGCTATAATAAGTGTGGTAACTATGATACTTCCCCTCTAACTTATGCCACGAGTTTTTGCTTTAGCTTCCTGTAAACAGCCATAATTCATAACAAGTTCGATGGCTATTATAGTTTAGTTGGCTGCATAACTAAAGAGTGGAAAGCTCAGCCTGCATCTGTGTTTCCGAGTTCATATAACCCGAATGTATTTAAATCGCGAGTGAACAGGCTTCTACTGGGCAAGCTCGTACCACGGTCAACCTCATCTCTGCCCTCAGGGCTAGGGGTCAATAGCAAGCCCATTAATTTAAAAATAATTTTGGTAACACCTTTACACGGTCTTTGGTTTCAGGTGCTTGAAGAGTAGCGATGGTTCAGCTTATACTGGTGTTGTTACCACATACTTGCACTTATATGTATATATGTAGGTTAGGTAGCTAGCTATAAGTATGCGATACGCTGTGCCGTTCGCCGAGGAGACGACAGTCGATTACACAGTCTTTAACTGCACGCGCGTGTTTCCTTTACCGGCCCTATAATCCGATACTAACAGTTGGCACCGAGGCGGACTTAACGCGTGACGTTATTTTAGTTCATTATTATGGCTAAATTATCAATAGGACCATTAAACACATTCAATCACAAAGTAAATGAGTGGCCGGTGTTTAAACAGCGATTGGAGTTTTGGTTTTCGGCGAATGATCCCAGAACTTCATATCCTAGTTTAACTACCGCAAGATCCTGACGATTAAAATGATACCAAAATACATCGAAATCAGTCCAGTAGTTTAGGAGCTACAGTGGTACGGTCAACCGCTTGTCGGTAGAAACAAAAACAACGCTTTTCAACTCTATTACCACGCCATGAGGTCTAAAAGTGTTTCTACCGATGTGCGGCCGTGGTACATCTGATATTTGCTCACATACAGGCTTCCTTATACATTACAGTTCCTTGTTGGCTTTGCGCAGTCATGTTAAAAGAAGGTAAAAACTAATTCTTACCTGTCATAATCCTCAGCAAATGAGGGTGCCCTCACAAGACGTATCCTTCTATATTGAGGTCATTATTGACTACAACGTCCAGCAGTGAATCACCGACTTATAGATGATAAATGATGGAAGACATTGATTAAAAAGAATGTGAAAACAAATTCTTACCTGTCATAGTCCTCCTTCTTCAATATAACATGACCGGTAGAGCAAGTGAGGGTGCCCTCACAAGCCACATATTCTTCTATATTGAGGTAGTAATTGACTACAACGTCGAGCAGTGAATCACCGACTTATAGATGATAAATGATAGAAGACATTGCTTAAACAGAAGGTGAAGAAGACGTTGCTTAAACAGAAGGTGAAAACAAAGTCTTACCTGTCATAGTCCTCCTTCTTCAATATAACATGACAGGTAGAGCACGTGAGTGTGCCCTCACAAGCCCCGTATCCTTCTATATTGAGGTCATTATTGACTACAACGTCCAGCAGTGAATCACCGACTTTACCCTCAGCGTGAATGTTTTTGCCATCATGCAGCACGAAAGTCACTTTAACCCTGTAAATTGCAAAGAAAAAAATATGTTTAAAAAAGTTTCTTTTCCAAGACTTTAAGTATATTTTTGTTGTCAGGTAAAAAAGGTTCATCAAAATCTTATCATGACATCCCTTGAAACGTCAATACAGGACAGGGACTTCCACCAAAATTCCAGCTTTGCTGAAACAATGTGGAGGGGAAGTACTACACCACTCTTATTAGCGTTAAGGCTGGCACCGTGGACCGCGGTTGTTGGTGATCGCAGAAAATAATATGATACGATACACAGAAGGATGCTGCTGCCCATCCTCTGGGTCATTAATCCTTAGTTGCCTCTTACGACACCCACGGGTAGAGATTGGTTGGTACTATTCTTTGCCCGCACCACAAGGGGCAAATCTAAATGTTGTTAATAAAATGTAAATAATACAATACTAAAAGCTCGTTCCCACTATGTTGGATATCTGATTCCGATTTTATTCGAGTGTCGGCGCCTCTGTTCCCACTATGTCGGATATCTGATTCCGACACGACTTTTTCCGGACGAGGGCTGACAAAACACACGATATTTTTTGTCGGGTCCGACACAAAATCGTTGTCGGACTAGTGTGAATAGCTTCATATAAAACGTTCTGCCACTGGAACAACCGATTAAAATTCGGACTGACATACGACCACACGACATAGTGGGAACGAGCTCTACTAACTAGGTATCAACAAACATAACACTTCATTATACTACTACTTGGTTCAATAAAAGTTTATTAATCTAATGTCAATAGCTTGCCATCGTCTGTTATTTTGTTTTTACTACAGGGAAACTTTTGTAACTGTACTTTTGTATCATTAAAACCAAAGTATTTCTGCTGACATGCTGTTGAGCGTACTAGAGAGGATTCCAATAGAGCATCAGAAGTTTAAATAAAACACTAACTACTAATACCTACTTCTAAATAACTTAAATGAAAATTTTATAATTAAAAAAAAAACAATAAAAAACATTATTAAAATTGATAAAGACAAGTAATTAGGGTTCAAAAATCTAAAACAAATCTAAAATAAAATGAGAAGTGAAGGTGAAAATTATGTGATAAAAAAATAATTATAATCATTACTTTTCAACAGGCTTGGGCAGAATCGCTGAAATCATATTAAGACTTCTTTGCTTTTGACCACCAAAAAAAGTTCTGTATAAAAAATTAAATGCTTTTAATAAATGTAGTGCTTTTTTATCTCAGCCGAATAATAGCATAGCACAGCTGTGTTATCCACAAATTCATTTTCTGGGAGCTTTGAGGGCTAAACCATAAGAATAAACAATAAAATTGTAGTAGTTTATATGTGTATATGTAGTTAATTTATAAATTTTGCATGTTTATCTGCCCCTTCCATTGTCTTTTATCTTGCCAAGGTCTGCTGGAAGAAATTTCCAAGCTGAAATAAGCAGCACCTGTTGTGTCTGTTCTCTAAATGTTTGTTTTGTTTGTATTTTTATGTGTACAATAATCAGTTAAATATATAAACAAAACAATACAACGTAAACTCCCGCACCAGACAGGACTAAGTGTGGAAACCACCCACTTAACTTAGAACTTAGATGGCGGCATTTGGGACTCAGTCAAAGAAAATTCCGTTCTACTGTATTATTGTTTATTCCCTTTAGTTACAGTAGTTTCTTATGGCTAAATCTACAATTCGCACCATCGAATTGTTAGCTGGCTTTTTTGAGGAAAGGTCTTACCTTACCATATCTATCAGAAGGATAGTACTAAGACATTGTAAATCTACGTTCTTTAATTATTTTTTTCTTAAAAAGCTAGAAATCTCTGCAGCTTGAAACTTTGCATGTAGGCTAGGTATGGTAAGACCTATCCTGCAAAAAAACACCAGCTTTCAATTTAATGGTCCACATTGTACAGTTTTATCGCTTGAGTAAACATATAAAGGAGGCATCCCAAACAAAAGCTTTGTGCTAAATTGACCACAAATAACATACTAAAGATTTAATTTGATCAACAAATTGTTGGCTTATTTAAAAAGAATGTTAAGTAACTTTATGACAGTTTATTCTTCTGTTAAACCAAACTTAAAATTAGGGTTGCGTTCCTAATCGGGAAAAAATTACCCTGACAGCAGGATAGCTTTATATGACGTCCATAAATGTGTTCGAGACAGACTGCTGTCAAAGGGTAATTATTACCCGTTTTGGAACCCAACCTTAAATGGTTGTTATTACAAGAATCAGAAATGTAGGTAGTTTTAAATTTTATTTTAAAACCATTATTGGCCCAATGGCCATTAAACTAAGAACTACACACCAAACAAAGATTATGCAGTTATTACAGAAAGGATTTTGTTCAACATTTGTCTTACATACTTACTTTTAAACAATACTTACTTTATTACTCAGACTGGAAGGTAAGCTTACCCCCTTTTATATTTTTGACTAACAAGTAGGTATTTAAAAATTTGCAAAAAACTAGCTTGCAAAAAGTTGAGTTCATTTTGTATGTAGGTACTATGGACATTAGCAAGTTGCCAAATTATATCCTAGATATAAGTACATACTTAGCAGTAGCTACCAATTACTTAGTGATATAATTAGTACCTACTCATTTTATATTTTTGATGTTAGTCAACTTGTAAGGTTATTTAAAAATTTGCAAATAGTTGAGTTCACATTGTATGTACTACGGACTTACGCAAGTTGCCAAATTATATCCTAGATAAGTAGATATAGGTACATACTTGACAGTACCTACCAATTACTTAGTGATTTAATTTAGTGTTTACCATTAAGCTAGTAAGATAAATGTAGTTTAATTGAATAAGAGATCCGACGTAATATTACAAGGTTACTCTTATCAGATAGATGTTCCACTCGATATCACTTTGAAATGAGGGTAAATGCAACCAAAGGTGACAAACTAGAACTTCAAAAAACTGGTCAAAAACGCACTTACTTTTCATCCTTGAATGCTAATTTGGTTGTAGAAAAGGGCACCACGCTTCTGTAATTGCTAAAACTTGCGCCCAAACCGTTATTCTTGAGTAAATAACGTGAGCAACGCGTGAAAGTTTTCAAACCACTTTGGAACGACATTGTCGCTATTCCACTCAGGTATTAATGCTATTTTAATGTCCAAATGATAGCCAGAAAGTTCTTTTTCTTATGGAATTATTCAACAGTACTACAATAAACGACATTTAGATAAATATTTTAAATTCTAATGATTTCGTGTGACGTCTCTAACCTCTATTGCAGAATTTTAGACAATTGACGTCTTGGCAGGCAGCTGAGCGGTGTTGCCAAACCTTGTGCCGAACTTATTTATTATGAGCGCCATCTGTGAGGTAAAATAAAAATGATTTAGCGCCATCTTGTATGGAGTAGTAGTACTTCTGCTAAAGGTAAACGCCAAAGGTGTGGTGCGCACGGTGCTCATGACCGTTACCCAGAAGCCTCACCTTAGATTATAATAATACTAGAACAAGGCGTGATATTATATTATTATTTTTAGAGCCTCACCTTAGATCCTCACCAAGAAAAACCCTTTTTCTTGGCAGTATCCATGTGCACCATTGACGTAAGAAAAACGCTGCGGCGTAGTTTCCAAAATCTTTGATGTTCACACGGCCGCACGTTGGTGGAAACCAAGGGTTGATGGAAACCACCACGTCACCTGAAAACTGGAAACGCTGACCTTGAGCGGGTCTCTGGTTTCGGGCGTTAGGCCACGTTCGCACGGACAATACAATACAATAATATTTTTTTTTTTACAATACAATAATATTTTATTTGCTCTCACACATAAAATACAGTTACAAAACTATAAGTAGCTAAAAGCTATTTTGGACAATTTATATGGTAAGTGTGAGAGCCTGGTGTCTGTACTAGGTTGATCCTGTATGACAGATCCCCAGGCTCTCGCCCCTGGAAAATACAATTCTGTTTAGTTACCCATATATTGTAGAAGTTATGACTAATTAATCAATTTACAGAAAGCAAAAACTAGGTAAGTAAAGAATGAAACTAAGTGTGTGTTTGTGAATGTGTCGGTTTGTGTGTATGTTTGTGTGTGTGTGTGTTTGTGTGGTTGTGTGTGTGCGCGTGTAAGTACGTGGGTTATTGTGTGAGTGTGTGTGTGTTGACTCAGATTGAACGATAGAGAGGTGTGTATGTTTAAATAATATTCATTTTGCAAGATAATAAAGTTATAGTGTTTGAGGTTGTAGATCAGGTATGTGGTTTTAAGAGTGATTCCGTGGATTCATAATTTAGCGATATTCATAATAACTTTATCGCGCGTTGAAGCGATTTTTTTACGCCTTGAAACAGAACATATGGACTTTACCTAATCCGTTCACACGCGAGCGTGTTTTTTACGCGGAGTAATTTTATCGCACATTGCCCGAAAGACGGCTCGACGCGATGGGAAATACAACATACAGTCAGCCCTATAGGCGTTCAGAAAAGCGATTTTTCAACGCTACCTAATGTCAGTGTCAAACAATTTCAAGATATCTCTGAATTTTCTGTCAAGACCCTTTTTTTCACGAACGGGTAGAGCCGCAAGGAGGTTTTTGTTCTGAGGGTAGAGCCAATATATAAGTTACTCTATGGGTAGAGGTATCAGGTTGAAATTGATAACGAATATTAAGGTCGATAAACCACACAAGATCTGAATTTTTTTTTTTTACAAATATGCAATCAAAAGATATGGCAAAAGCTTTTAGTACCTATATCATATGGTAGATAGGTACGGAACCCTTAGGGCGCGAGTCGGACTCACACTTGGCCGGTTTTTTTACGTCTATGCGAACACCTCTGGTTCCTAGGCGTTGACATTGCGATATCGCCCCACTAACGCCACGCCTTTCTGCACGTCCGTGGTACTGGTCTTGTTTTCTTCGTGCTTGCTGCCGTGCGTTCTTTACATCAACTTTACTGTTCTTTACATCAACTTTACTGTTATTTACATCAACTTTACTGTTCTTTACATCAACTTTACTGTTCTTTACATCAACTTTACTGTTCTTTACATCAACTTTACTGTTCTTTACATCAACTTTACTGTTCTTTACATCAACTTTACTGTTCTTTACATCAATTTTATAATGGCGAGATCGCTCGAGTGAGATTTACAGTAAATTCAAAGATTTTGCAAACAACGCGCAGGGGTTAGAAGCAGGCATTGCCCGTGGAACACCCGCGTGGTTCAAGCGCAGCATTTTTCTTTCGTCAATGAGTAAATTACAGTGTAGTTACAGATACAAAAGTGCGAAAATCTTTTACAACTTTTACCACTTTTTGTATCTGTAACTCAGTGAACTATATTTTTCAGGATTGATAGGTTATAAGTACCTAAACTAAAAGTACCTTTACTTCAATCTGGAAAGACAGATTTTCGATAAGTTTTGTATTTAGCGAGTAATATTTTTTTAACTGATGGGGGCGCTAGTAGACTGCAGGAAAGCATTTAACCATTGACGTAAGAAAAACGCTGCGCTTGTAGTTTCCAAAATCTTTGCATTTAACACAGACCAAAGATTTTGGAAACTACGCCAGCGTTTTTCTTACGTCAATGACACAGACGAACTCTAGTGAAGATGTATATAAGCCATTATATAGTCTAAGATATAGGCTATTGGGAAGTCACAGACTAATTTCTTATTTCAAGTCGAATAAAACACAATTTAATAAAAACACATATCCTTATATTTTGTAAGCACTTACAAGTATAATGATTATAAAGTGAAGTGTGAAAATATATGCATAAATTTTTTTTACTTGAGAATGGCCTGAAGGAATACAAAATATCACATTTTTGTCGTTCCCAATTATTTGTATGACAAACTTAAAAACTAATATAAACTTGACGAATCATAAAAATACAGGACTCTCACATTGGCTACATATTATTACATAATCCAATAAAACTAAAAGATTTTGTATGAATTTTAATCATTCCGATTAAATTATAAAAAGAAAAATATTAGGACATAACTTAAACGGTAAAAAACTTAAATAAATATTTTATTATTTTCCTTACTTTTTAAGAGAAATATAAATTTTGTATGACAGGCGGTAGAAAGAAAATATTTGAAAAAGTTGCAATTGATCCCCCACCATACAGTAAACAGACTGTATGAGATAATGAATTTGCCCCAATTTTTTCAAATTATTTATCTTTATGAATTTTAATGGCATTTCAATGTGACTTAAACTAAGTTTATAAAAATACGCAGGATACGACAGTTTTTTTTTGAAAATTTCCTTTACAAGGTTTTGCTGCACATACCTGGAGTTAAGTGGCAATAACTCGAGTTTACACACCGTAGTTTTTTACAGATTTTGCTCCTGAAATCTAATGTCTTATATCGCCTTTACGTGGACTCGCCTTATAAATGCACCAGTTTTTTTCCACGTACTAGTTAGGTACATAGCTCTCAATTTTTGACAGGAGCCAATTCCTTTTTTCTAAAATTCAAGAATTGGCTCCTATCAAAAAGTGAGAGCTATGTACACACGGCCGCACATCAGTAGAAACACTTTTGGACCATATGGCGTGGTAATAGAGGTGAAAAAGTTTCTACCGACAAGCGGTTGACCGTACCTAACTAGTACCTGAAAAAAAAAAAAATGGTGAAATCGTAAAGCGTGTCTACGTGAAACAGCTAATCGGCCTCACTATAGTGATTCTGTTAATGATAACAAAAAACCACCCTGTAGGAAGGAACAGTACCTAGATGGTAAAGCCGAAATCTCACCTGGTCAGCCACCAATGGCCACGTGATGACCGCTCCAGATGATTCGTCCAGCTGCCGATTTGGGTTGGTAAAAACGATGATTCCACTATAGCACAGTGTTGATATAGGTCCCAGAAAGTTCTTATAATCACATCCGATAGAAAGCCCGGAGAAAACGTTGGGAAAAGCACTCCCAAAATGCGCACGATGTGCATCGGCCAGCGGTCACTCAACCACTCGTTCTCTCGAAAGCCGCGGGGTGCGGTGCGGCGCGGTGGAGGGCTCGCGATACATTAGCAAATGCACAAACGAGATTTCGGCATTTGGATCTCGGTACCTTAATTTCCTTCACATCCAAAAAAAAAAACTTGCTAAAAGCAATATTCGACTTCTCATATAAGCTCACTCATGTGATCGACATGTTTTGAATGGAAAGTCAAAATTCTTTTATCGAGTAGTTTTTGGAAAGTTTCTTGGTTTCATTAGAATCACTAAACTTCGGGAGCAAATCCAAGAAAATTTCAATGTGTATATGTATACGCAGAATTTCTTCCCTTTATTTTTTTAAATCCATATTTAAATAAGACTTAATCGATGGGCAATTTTGACATAATTATGACTTCTATTAGTCTAGGCAACGAAGCGGATCGTTGCATGAAGACCCCCGCATTAAATCCTCAGTCTATGAAACTTTGCTGGGGTATTACTCTATATGAGACAAACCTTCTATAAAAAAATCCAAAAAAAAATCGGTACTTTTAATTTTTCCATACAAAAATTACATTTTTTTAATAAATCATTACCGCTCCATCGCATTTTACGCAGTGTACCTCGTAAAAAATATTTTCAAAAAATACTTTTAAAAGTTTAAAAGATAGGAAAATACAAAACTTGCCTTACATATTCTTTTAATATATTTTTTTAGTTTTACTTAGATGATCGCTTCTCTTACGAACAGTCGAAACTAAATATATGAAATCAAATGATAACTTACAAATTGCTACAAACCTTACAGTCATAGGACCAATTAGAGAAATTGTAATTTTTTTTTAATTCAAAGTTATCATGTTTTCGTACTCAACTTAAATACATTCTAAGCGTGCCCACAGACATACACACTTTTCACTCGAATTACAGTTTCAGACACATCTATCAGCCCACCTCGAACTTGAAGGTTTTAATGGACCCTATCTAGCTCACAATATTGCATGGTTAACAAAAAAATATCCGATATTCAAGCTCCATCATTTGCTAACTCTTTGTCTTTTATTAAAACTCAACATAAGGGCCCGTCCAGAACCTTTTTTTAAGCGCGAGTTGATTCGCGCGTAGGCACAGTTTCTACCAGCGTTTTACGCGCGTATACTCGCGCGTAAGAAAATGTTCTGGACGCAATATATGTAGCTCTAGGATCTCGGCAAAATCAAGGTTCTGGACGGGCTCTTACAATTAGCTCAGGGTCTTCAAAACATAAATTGCAAGGTGGGCCGATAGATGTGTCTGGAAGTGTATTTTTTGTGTTTATTTTTTGGATGTTATGTTGTTAGTCACGTTTTTTAAAATTAGTGTGATGGTTATGGCATATAAACATAAAACACATGACATTTTGTATTTTACCAGAGGTTCTGCAGTGGACCCAACAAGAAGTACAATATTCTTCTGTTTTTACATTAGTGTGTGTGTGTGTGTGTGTGTGTGTATGTGAGCAATCCTTCAGTCTTGTCTGTGTGCGCGTGCCACTCAGTTGATGATGATCAGCCGAGGGGGCAACAGTCCTCGCCGCGACAGCCAAACGCTGAAAATAGAATACAAATAGTTATTATTAAGAATATGGCCGAACGTCTCACGAATTAGTTTAAAGCGATCCGTTTTCCATACTAAATTCAAATGACTCGCATTCTTATGCGGGACATAAAATGCTGTTAAAAACGAGTGTATACTGCTATTTTTAGTAAAAAATTTCTCTGATTAATACAAAGATACAGCTAATGCACCGGAAGTACTACAGTATAGATCGCACACCCACAATGGTAATATTGAGCCAAAAATTGCTAACAAAAACTAGTACTTTCGGTGCATTAGCTGTATCTTTGTATTAATCAGCGTAAAAATTTAACTAAAAATAGCAGTATACACTAGGTTTTTCAACAGTGTTTTATGTTTCGTGTGCGAGTCATTTGAATTTCCCTTAAAGGATCGCCTTAAAGGCCCATATTACATAGTCCGAACATTCGGATGATGAAAATAAATAAATAAAGCATGGCAAACACATCAGAAAAATCTTGAATCAAGATTTTTCTCGGATACTACATATGATGATACATATCATCCAAGTTAATACGCCCAAAGGTAAAGTAAATCAAACATTTAGTTCAGTTTTATGGGAAGTATAAATAAAGAAGAGGAATATAAACTGACCCGATGTCGGCGCTAACAAGCAGGGAGAGAACATTGGTGACGAATACGGCCGCTATATCCCGTCTACACTCCAGCTGTGGGTAGCTTATGGGATGCATGTGTAAAAACAGGAAGATAAACTCACCCAATGCCAGCGCCGACGAGCTATATCCCGTCTACTCTCCAGCAATGGGTGTTTTTTGGGATGTATAATATGTAAAGAACAGAAAGAAGAACTACCGAATGCCAGCGCCGATGAGCTATATCCCGTCTACTCTCTAGCAGTGGGTGACTTATGGGATGTATGTGTAATGAACAGGAAAATAAATGTGTAAAAAAGAGGAAAATAAATGTGTAAAAAAGAGGAAGATAAACTCACCCAATGCCGGCGCCGACGAGCTATATCCCGTCTACTCTCCAGCAGTGGGTGGCTTATGGGATGTTTGCGTATAGAAGAGGAATTGAAATGTGTAAAGAAGACGGAGATGTACTCACCCAATGCCGGAGCCGACGAGGTATACCCCGTCTATTCTCCAGCAATGGGTGGCCTATGGGATGTATGTGTAAAGAACAGGAAAACTCACCCAATGCCGGCGCCGACGAGCAGGGAGAGCACATTGGTGACGAGCACGGCCGCTATAGCGCGTCTAGAGAACAGGCAAGTGCGCCGGACCGACAGGCAGTGGCTCTGAGAAACAACACAACATAGGTTACAGTCGAAATAAATAACGTAGTTTAAACATAATCTATACCACAAAAGTTCTCTGATTGCAGGAAAACTGCTTTGAATAATAATATTGCGAATTTACATGGTGTAAAGGAATGCGATAATACTGAAGGAGGTGATTCTGCCCATGAAACTGAACAACTTTCCCTAAGGAACAGGTCGAAAAAAATTTTCGCCTCCCATAGAAACAATCAGTTTTTTTTTATTTTGACCTATGTTCCTTAGGGAAAGTTGTTCAGTTTCATGACATCCTTTAGTATTATCACAATGACCTTGGCTGCGCAGAGTCGATTTTACATACAAATTGTTCAAGTTGTTTGCCCCGCAGTATACAGGGTGTTAACTTGATTGCGTGCCATAGTTCAGGAGCGGGATCAGTATCAGTAACTGAACAACTTTTCCCAAGGAACATAGGTCGAAATACGAAAAACCAAATTTGACCTTCCATACAAAAAGCGCTATTAGCTGATGCAGTTTCTATGGGAGGTCAATAATTGATTTTCGTATTTCGACCTATGTTCCTTGAGTGGGAAAAGTTGTTCAGTTACTGATACTGATCCCGCCCCTGAGCTATGTATGGCACGCAATCAAATTAACACTCTGTATACAGTAACAACTTTCCACCACATTTTATGCAATAAAGTATATTCTATACGGATGGTGAGTTGAGTGATACGAGCAACTTTTCCCAAGGAACAAAGGTCATACAACAAAATTAATTTTTGACCTCTCACAAAAACAGCATCAGCAGATAGCGCATTTTGTATCATCATAACATCCCAGGAAATGTCCACTACAGGACAGGGAGCTCCCTCTAGAATTCTAGCTTTTTCTGGAAAAATGTAGAGGGGAAGTACCATAGTCACCTCGCTTGTTAGCGTTACGGCTGGCACCATGGACCGCGGTTGTAGGTGACCGTAGTAAGTAAGATATAAAATACAAAGGAGGATGCTGCTGCCCATCCTCCAGTTTATAACCCTTAGTCGCCTCTTAGGACACCCGCGGGTATGTATGGGTTGGTACTATTCTTTTCCGACACCACACGGAAGAATTTTGTATGGGAGGTCAAAGGTTTTTTGTATTTCGACTTATGTTCCCTGGGAAAAGTTGTTCAGTTTCATGGGCAGATTCACATCCTTATTATCACACCTATCCGTTACACGTGCTGTATTACTTCAAGGCTAAACTACCGCACAGAAGCACATTCAGTGGCTACCCGCAACCTTGATTTTTTTTTATACCGCGGGCGCACTGCATTGCAAACGGAAGTTGTGTCTATAAAGTTTTTTTATTAGCTTGGATATGAAATAAGTAATAAAGCGTTCATGATCCGCCGCCGGCACTTTCGTTGTTCAATATTACGTAATCTTTTTTTATAATTACCTACGAATAAATAATAAGTCAGGAACTCTAATTCAGAACAAATTCCAAACAAAAAGTGGGCCTACGTGAACCAAAAGGACGTAAATTCAAAATACGAATCAATTGGTTCAAATTGAGAACGAGAGCAGGGATTGGTTCGCGCGCGTGCTGCAATGTCAGCTAGTGGGTAGTTGAGCCAATGACGCGGTGGAACGACTTCTGAAATACACGACTTTCGTTGGGTCATTTTTGAGCGCAGTTACAATTCCTGAATTATAATTTATTCGTAGATAATTACCTACAAGTATATGCTAAGAAAACTACTGTTTTTTTTATGTTACAAGTAAGCAAACGAGCAAGTGGGCCACCTGTTGGTAAGTGGTCAACACCGCCCATAGCACCCACTGTCTTATTAATACGAGGGCCAAACCGAAAAGATCGGGAATAGAATACTCAGGAATAAATTATATTAAAACCTTTTTGGTTTATGACATGTAGTATTATTTCAAACACAATTCCATTTTTGAATTTTAAAAAAAGTAAAAAAGAAAAGAGTAGTAGCCATTTGAATTTGAAAAGTCAGTGGGGAAAATGGAGCTTACGCGGGAACATTTCCGTGCCATAATTTTTCACAACTTTCGTCGAGGTTTATCTCAAGAACAATGTCTCGCCGAGCTTGTTTCTGTTTATGATCTTGAAGCACCCAGTAAAACGACTATATATCGTTGGTATTCTGAGTTTCGTCGTGGACGTTCCTCTCTCACGACAGTTCCTTCTACTGGTCGACCAAAAACAGCGGTAACACAAGATAACATCGATGCTGTGCGCCAATTAATAAAAGAAGATAGACTTGTGACATACGAGCAGATTCGGGCTTCTCTTAGCATTAGTATGACAACGATTCAAACTATTTTACATAATGAACTGGGTGTCAAGAAGTTAGTTTCCCGCTGGGTGCCCCATCGTTTGACCGAGGAACAAAAGTCGGCTCGTGTTAATTGGTGTCGGTCTACTCTCCAACGGTTCAATAGAGGGAGCTCAAATGCAGTTTACAATATCGTCTCTGGTGATGAATCGTGGATTTATTCATATGAGCCCGAAAGAAAACATCAATCGGCTGTTTGGGTCTTCGAAGGCGAGGTCAAGCCAACAAAAATTGTCCGCTCTCGTAGCGTGTCGAAAAAAATGGTCGCTTCGTTTGTATCGAAAACTGGTCATGTGGCTACGATTCCTTTACAAGAACGCAGAACGGTTACTGCTGATTGGTACACAATAGTTTGTTTGCCGGAAGTCATAAGAGAACTTCGTAAAATTAATCCGAATCGTCGCATCATTCTTCACCAGGATAATGCGAGCTCACATACCGCTCGCAAAACGATCGCGTTTTTAAATCAGGAAAACGTGGAGTTAATGGACCATCCACCGTATAGCCCTGACTTGAGCCCCAATGATTATTTTACATTCCCAAGAATTAAAGATATGCTACATGGTCAACGATTTCAAGGCCCAGAAGAGGCAGTCGAAGCTTACAAATCGGCCGTTTCGACTATATCCACTTCAGACTGGAATTACTGTTATAATAATTGGTTTGATAGAATGCAAAAGTGCATCGATTGTCACGGAGAATACTTCGAAAAACAATGAAAGTAAATATTGTTGTATTATTTTTGTACTTTTTTCTATTCCCGATCATTTCGGTGTGGCCCTCGTAGCATATTTTGACGCTAATAAGACAGCAAAGCGCGTTTCTCACTTTGAGAACTAAGATGGTATATCTCATGTGCCGGTAAATTCACTGGCTCCCTTGCCCTTCAAACCGAAACAAGGCAGTGCGAACACTGCTGCTTAACGGCAGAAAAAAGCAAGGGGGTGGTACTTCCCCAAACGGACTTTCCACAAAAGCCCTACCAACGTTTACACACTGTATGTAGCTATCATTTCGCACGGAGGCATCTGGATACTAAATGGTGGTCCGGCCACAGAGCATGACACTATCTTTACCGGACTACGGCAAATAAAAAAAAACCGGCCAAGTGCGAGTCGGACTCGCGCACTGAGGGTTCCGTACCACCACATAAACTTGTATTAGTTGAAATTTCAGTAAGTTAATGTGCTAGATTTTTTGAGTCCGACACGCGCTTGACCAAATTTTATTATTTGTTGTTATTTTATAGCTTATGCACTATAAACATACCAATTTTCAAGTTTGGAAGTGTTCCCGTTTTTAAATAGAACTAAAACAAAAATCGCCTCAGCGACCATCCAACTTGACCCCTCTTATATGAATGTTCTAGAAACGGGAGCTCACCACAATTGGTTACCATTAGTTGTGAGAAAAGTTGTAATATTTAACGATTTCAGACTTTTCCCATTATTTGTACTGTGAGACCTAGCTTCTTGCCAAATTTCATAATTTTAGGTCAACGGGAAGTACCCTGTAGGTTTTTCATTTTTGAATAAATGTATGGAGATGAGGACATAAAATGCCATATCTTTTGATTACGTCGTTGTAAAAAATTGAAATTTTCAGATCTTGTGTGGTTCATGGATCCTAATATATGGTATTAATTTCAACCTGATACCTTTACCCGTTCGTGAGATAAAGGGTCTTGACAGACAGACAGACAGACAGACGGACGGACAACAAAGTGATCCTATAAGGGTTCCGTTTTTTTCTTTTGAGGTACGGATCCCTAAAAAGGAGGGTTATGATTTTAACCGGTATTTAAAGTAATGAGAATCTTCGCTTAGCGTCTAGTCTAAAAGAAGAAGCCAAGATTTAAGCCTAAATAATAAATAAAATCGAAAATATATTAAAAGGATAGGATTCACAACCAATTTGAAATATACAGGTGTATGCAGTATCATAACATCCTATGAGACGTCCACTGCAAGACAGGGAGCTCCCTTCAGAACTCCAGCAAAAACGCTAGGTAAATGGGCAGCAGCATTTTTCTGTTTTCTGTTCCTGCGGTCACCAACAACAGCGGTCGGCACTTATTCTTTGGAAGCGATTTACCATAGTCACCACGCTTGTAAGCGTTGCGGCTGGCGTGGCGACCGCTGCTGTTGGTGACCGCCAATGACCTTACATATACCATGATAGCGTACTCTTAACAATTTGTACAGAGGCAAAACGAGCAGAGCAAGACATCATAGGCGATGTACTTCGTCCCTTTCTAATTATTGCCATACTAATGAAGTCAAATGTGTATGTATGTATGTATATAATTTATTTTAATGTAAGTATATACATACAAAATTATATATGTTTGTATATTTCTGTATTGTATTTATGTATTTGATATTTATTTTGAGTATTTTATGTAAATACAATGTCTTTTTTTGTTTTTCATTTATGTAGTTTATATGAGTGCACTACACTGCAGAATTCTGTAAATGTTGATTTCGTTAAAAGGTTGTCTGGAAGAGATCACTCTTAGTGATAAGACCGCCTTTTGCCCACATTTTATTACTGGTTATGTGTAAATGTTACTTTATTAGTGTGCAATAAAGTGTTATTCATTCATTCAATGAAGTTTGCACAATTTCCGTGCAAAATGTTAACTTTTATATCCACAAATTTTTATTTATACGTATTTTTAAATACTTATTTGAATAATTTTCAACGTGCAAAGTATAAACTTCTCTCTCAGTTTTCATTAAATATTGATAAATGCAGAAAATCATTTTATTTTGATTTATCTGGATTAAAAACTCTTTGGTAAAATGATTTTTAACAAAGATTTTGCATGACATTTTGTTTATGTTGCTATGACAACATCAACAAAATGTCATGCAAAATCTATTAGAAAGGGACAGCTTCCTCTCATCTTACGTCCTACTCTGCTCGCATAATTTTTGGAAGAGCGCAATCTGGTTAAAAGTGCCACGCGCGAAGTAATAAATCTATGGTGACCAAAGACAAAGAGGTATGGTGCTCTGATATTCCAGCGAAACACAAGAAACACATTGTAAAAAGCTGACTCTTAAAGTAGGCCGTGCTGCAGTGGTTTCTTGCCGTTTCTTTTACGCTGCCATAGCACGATCCGAAACGGCGTAGACTCGCTCTATTTGCATTGTATTCTGCATGACATTCAATAAGTATTCTGTAAAGAATCTACATTGAATAAAATTATCTGAATCTGAATCTGACCGCAGAAACAGAAAGATGCTGCTGCCCATCCTCCGGTTCATTAGCCCTTAATCCCTTTTTAAGACACCCGCGGACCCGAATACTTTAATCTGTGTCTTGGGTTTGAACCTTCTCAGATAGTCCAGTCAATCTACGAAAGTTCGAATGGAAAGAGTTGCATTCTTTAAAACCACAGTAATCCCCGACGTTGATATCCATAAAACCAATATAAGGTGAAGTCAACCTGTATAATATTTACCTTTTAGCACAGGTCAGTTTATACTGGTACTTTTACAAAAAAAATTCATCATCATCATAACATCCCATGAAAAGTCCACTACAGGACAGGGAGCTCCCTCTAGAATTCTAGCTTTTGCTGGAAAAATGTGGAGGGGAAGTACCATAGTGACCTCGCTTTATTAGCGTTACGGCTGACACCATGGACCGCGGTTGTAGGTGACCGCGGTTGTAGGTGACCGCAGTAAGTAAGATGGTATGATACACAGGAGGATGCTGCTGCCCATCCTCAAGTTTATAACCCTTACTTGCCTCTTACGACACCCATAGTACTAATCTTTTCCGGCACCACACGGGGCCACAAAAAATGTGTTTTTTACAAAATTGCCGAATTTAATTAATTACAGCTTCAAATAGCCTATATTCATATCGTAGATTGACTGGAGCCATGTCGGTTACTTTGGTTCGCTTGCAGATCTCATTTGGTACACACCTGTTGCATGATGGGCGCAGTGAGCTGCTGCTCCAACACTTCTATGGAGGAGGTGGCTGACGGCGGTCCCCGGCTGGCCTGAGCCGGGTGCTTGAAGCCCCATGTCCTGCAAACAGTAAGTAAACCGTCAGTTTCTACAATAACAGAGTGCCTCCAGCGTGTGCGTCAAGATGGCGGGTGTACCAACGCAAATTTTAGTTTAGTATGCATGAATATTTATGGATTCTGAAAAAGTTGGTAATTGTATGAGTATAGTGAAGTATAAAGGCGTATTTTGGCAAAAGAAGGAGCATTTGACTCCAAATAAACCTTTAGGTACCAGTGGTACCCAAAAGCTCGTGCCTGGCTACTACCCCGACGGGAAAGAGTCACTATGTGTATTGTGTATTTATGGTCCAGTCAGGGGTTTCACCTCGGAATTCGAGTTAACAAGCTGTCAACTCGTGTACACCTTCATTTTGATGTTCTAAAAGTTGTCTCAAAAGTCTCATCAAATCTCGTGTCTGCGTCGTAAATTATTCAAGGTCACAAAAATCAGTTTTTCTCGATTATCTTGGTTTCTATAGCTGCAATGATGTTGATATTTATAAACGAATTGTAGAGCATAAAATTGGCGATAAATTTTGTATCAAAATTATTTTTATACGCCCAACCGTTTTTGAGACAAAGGGCAGAGAGCGCGCAGCGCTCAGCCATACTCACTGTAATGCAAATGATTGTATGTTAAACCTTGCATAAAGTAGGAAGAATTTCTCAAAATGATCTATTTTATTTGAGACTTACTTCGGGGGTAGTTGGTCAGGTCTGCTGCTCCATTCCCACACCCAGTCGTTGGAGTCATCCTGAAATACATACAATCAATTGTAAATTATGAGAAAAAAAAATATGTTAATACATTCATAACATCACGTCTCTTCCTATCAGTACAGGAAGCAAGGGAAGTATGTCAAGATCGTAGCAGTTGGAGGACTGTGGTCTCTACCTGTGGTCACAGGGAAAGAGGCGTGTTTATGTGTGTCAGTTATAAGGTACTGTGTAATTTTTTAAAAAATGGAAAGTGACATGAAAGCAACTTCCTGTAAAAAATAAAGGTTATGCGTACCCTCCAGCAGTTGATGTAGACTCCTTTGAGCTCGTCTTCCGTGCTCGGTTCCAAGTTGGGGCTGTTCGGCGGTGACTTGGGACTGAAACAAGAAGAACACCCTCTTTTAATGAAGACTACCGTTGCACGAACGCTACATTTATTGCTAATGCTTATTTATTCATCATTACAATATCATTTGTAACATGACAGAAATACATCCATAGCGTTAAAATCACATACGCTTAAGCCACGATCACACCTAGCTGAATTTGAAGACTAATTAGGCATACATTGCTGGGAGGCTTAGTTATGTTAGTTGCAATATCCTTACTTCAACGAGCAATGTATGCCGAATTAGTCTTTGAATTCAGCTATGTGTGATCGTGGATTTATGCCTATCATGCATCAAACATCTAGGCTGTTGCATCAAACATTTTTCTGCTTTCATCCATTAGACAATTCATATTACTTGAAAATGAGTCGCAATGAGGCGTAGCATCGAGTACAGAATTGAAAAGCGTGAGGTACGTATCATGTGCCGATAATTCCACTGGCATAGCTACAGCACAGCTGTGCAAACACTGCTCTGTTTTAAGCCACAATCACATCTTACTGAATTAAAAGACTAATTCGCAATACATTGCTGGGAGGCTTGGATATGATAATTGCAATATCCTTACTTCAACGAGCAAGGTAAGCCGAATTAGTTTCTGAATTAGGGAAGGTGTGATCGTGGCTTTACGAGAGAATTAGACCAGGGGTGGTACTTCACCAGAAGGACTTTGCACAAAACAAAAGCCCTATCTGCGATCCCGATAAGGAAATTTATTTATAATTTTTGTTCCTCAATTTGTTCACGGTTCCCCCTGTATGTTATGTTATATTATAGCTGGGTGTGGTTTTGTGATTGGTTTTATAATATAGGTAGTGGGAATTATTAATAAACATCAATTTTACGCACACGGTAGAAAGCACGTAAAAACAAAACCAATATAAGCTACGCTACAAGCGCTCGAAACCAGAGACCCGCTCATGGTCAAAGTGTTTCCACCGACGAGCGGCCGTGTGTACAACTGGTATGACTTAGACAAAACGCAGGCCAAGCAACCGTAAACTGAGGTGAGGTAACTAAGCATGTCTGCTAACCTAGTAGTTGGGAACCCGTTTTCATGGGTTCTGTCTAGACTAGACGTATTGAATGAGTGTTATTGTAAAAGCTTTTTAGGGTTCCGATACCAAAATGGTATAAAAAGGAACCCCTATGGGTGCGACTTCGTCTGTCGGTCTGTTTTTCACACCCGCATATCTCAGCAACCACTCATGCTATCAACATGAAATCTGGAATATTAAGGGTCTTACTACAAAAAATAATATTAATATTATTGTAAGGGGGGGAAATAGGGAGGGGGGGGGCAAAATTTTAAATTGACGTTACTAGGTCGAGTGGGATAATATGAAAGAAATGGCTTCACTTGTACTTTCCAAAATTGATTTTTCAATTTTTTACGACGTATGGTATTTTTTGACATTTTTCATAATAAAATTACAGGTGTTGAAAGTCGCACCACGTTATAACCAGTTTGGTTCTTATTAAACACTAGCCATGTAAAATAAAATACGTATACAATTTTCGTTTTGAAACTTTTAACGTAAGACCGAAACGGTTATTAATTTTTTTAAATGTATTTTTGAACGGGATACAATATCGATGGCAAATAATAAACAATATTTACACATTCCCCTACTAAAATAATCATGCGAAGAAATAAAGATGCGAAGAAGATCAGTTGTGTCGAGGAAAGGTATACTGAATCTAACCATGAAAACAACTTTTCCCAAGGAACATACCGGGTGTAAGGGACAGCCTTCCGAATACTGAAATGGCATGATCAGTCAATGTAACTGAACAACTTTCAGCGAATAAAACTTTCAGGAAATGAAAAAAAATTTCGGCCTCTCCATACAAACTGTCCAATCAAGTTTACAATTTTCTATGGAGGCCGATTTTTTTTTTCATTTCCCGAAAGTTTTATTCGCTGTAAGTTGTTCAGTTACGTTGACTGATCATGCCCTTTCAGTATTCGGAAGGCTGTCCCTTACACCCGTTATAGGTCATAATAAGAAAAACCAAATTTTACCTCTCATACAAAATGCGCAATCAACTGATGCAGTTTCCATGGGAGGTCAAAATTTTATTTTAATAACTTTTGTTACTTGGAAGAAGTTGTTCAGTTGCAAGGGCAGATTCACATTTATTTCACACACATTATCACTTCAGTATTATCACCCTGTTGTAGACAGTAGCAGAGTCCAACTTTTAAACACAAAAGACACTAATACGAGTAAGCCAAACCACACACAATTACAATTTATTCCCTATAGTCATGCACTCACTTCTTTCTCAATATACTCGTAGATAGGTCATATTATCTCCGTAAATGCTCACTACATCACTACGTCTTCAACTCACTACTAAACCAAATCATATACTTACATAGACTGACGTCATCAAATTCTAAATTCTAAACCTAGACGCGAGAGCGAGAGACAAACACTCCAGACGATGCGTCAACGTTGAAGTGCGAGCGGGACGAGACATAGGTTTCCAGACTGGTAGCGACGAGTTAGGTCTAAACCCAGGCTAAGTACTAGGAGGATATAAACGTAAGGAGTTGTTAAAGCACTACATTTGATCTAGACTTCAAGACTTAGCTGCTATAGAGGGCTGTAAGAACACTAACAGTCTAGTGCGGGTTATAGATAGATACGATTTTGGCTTTCGCAAAGAACGAATTATGTTTTTTTTTATGTCATAAGTGGGCAAACGAGCAGGTGGTCAACCTGGTGGTAAGTGGTCACCACCGCCCATGACACCTACTGTCTTATTAGTTAAATAGTTTGACAGTAATAAACAGCAAAGCGCGTTACCAACCCCGAAAACTAAGATGGTATGTCTCATGTGCCGGTAATTTCACTGGTAATTTATAATAAGAAAATACAAAACGATGTCCGAATAAAAAACCGGCCAAGTGCGTGTCAGGCCACACGCAGTGTAGGGTCCCGTAGTTGGTATCATTATTGCTAAGCAAGTTTTTATTTTTTAATTAACATTTTCCCTCCTATTTTCCTAACGAACAGCGAGGTCCAGACCTGATTGTTATTTCTATTATTTTCAGTATTTTGATTATTACTCGTTAACGTGTAAAGTCTACTTAGATGTGATAGTTTTCCTTGTAAATTCATCATATATACTACCACTGTGATTTTTTTTACGTTTCCGATAGCAATCGTTTAGCTGGCAGAGAGGGGGACACTTGACTCTAACAAAAAATGCGCTTTTAAGCTAAATATTGCACAAACGGATCCCCAAATAATAAAACGTTCTGAGAATACTCTTAATATTTTTAAAAGACCTATCAAACGATACCCCATATTATGGATAGATGAGAAAAAAAAAATCATCCCTACTTTACGTCTAAGGGACGAACCCAAAAATAAAATATTTTTATAAATTAATTATAAGTAATATATTTAGAATAACACATAGGCTACAATTTATAAACCTGCGCGCGCAGACGAAGTCGCGGGCACCAGCTAGTGTATACTAATACCAAATTACAACTATCTAGTACTAATAGTCTCTGAGCTAAGCCGTGGACAGACAAGACGGATGGACGTGACGAAACTGAGAAACCATAAAAAAACGTTACCAGATATAAAACGTCCACTGCTAGGCAGGGATCTGCCCGCAAAACAGTGTACTGAAACGTGAATTTTCATTTGTGCTTCGGAAAGCATGTTAGCAAGCTTAGGTGTTAGGTGCTACAGTGCAGGTAACGCGAATTTATGCAGGTCACTATACAGACAATCACTAGTTTTTAGGGTTCCGTACCACAAAAGAAAAAAACGGAACCCTTATAGGATCACTTTGTTGTTCGTCTGTCTGTCTGTCAAGACCCTTTATCTCGCGAACGGGTAGAGGTATCAGGTTGAAATTGATACCATATATTAGGGTCCATGAACCACACAAGATCTGAAAATTTAATTTTTTTACAACGACGCAATCAAAAGATATGGCATTTTATGCCCTCATCTCCATACATTTATGCAAAAAAGCAAAACCTACAGGGTACTTCCCGTTGACCTAAAATTATGAAAAATGGCAAAAAGCTAGGTCTCACAGTACAAATAATGGGAAAAGTCTGAAATAATTAAATATTACAACTTTTCTCACAACTAATAGTAACCAATTGTGGTGCGCTCCCGTTTCAAGAACATTCATTTAAGAGAGGGGTCAAGTTGGATGGTCGCGGAGGCGATTTTTGTTTTAGTTCTATTTTAAAAACGGGAACACTTACAAACTTGAAAATTGGAATGTTCATAGTGCAAAAGCTATAAAATAACAACAAATAATAAAATTTGGTCAAGCGCGTGTCAGACTCAAAAAATCTAGCACATTAACTTACTGAAATTTCAACTAATATGATTATGATTATGTTGTGGTACGGAACCCTCGGTGCACGAGTCCGACTCGCACTTGGCCGGTTTTTTAGGATTCTGTAGGTTTATCAGATGGAAAATTAAAAATCCCTTAGCTTTGGTCACAACTTGTGAATTTTCTCGGAACCAACATAATTTCTTTCCAAAAAAATTCAAATTATTATTAGTCCCGAAGGTGGTAAGGCTTTTGCGGAAAGTCCGTCTGGGGAAGTACCAACCCCTTGCTTTGTTCTGCCTTGAAGCAGCAATGTTTGCACTGCTGTGTTTCGGTTTGAAGGGCAAAGGAGTCAGTGAAGTTACCGGCACATGAGACATACCATCTTGGTTCTCAAAGTGAGCAACGCACATTGCTGTCTTATTAGTGTCAAGATATGCCATTAATAAGACAGTGGCTGCTATGGGCGGTAGTGACTATGACCACTTACCATCAGGTGGCCCACCCACCTGCTCGTTTGCTCATTTGTAACATATTATCTTGATCCTAAGTTCAAGTTGTTGTTGTTTTTATCCTGAGATACGGTAGCCCTAAACGGGTCCCTTTAGAAACATTTAATGTGATCGAAGGTGGAAGGGCTTTTATGCAAAGTCCGTCTGGGGAAGTACCACCCTCTTGCTTTTTTCTGCCGTGAAGCAGCAGTGTTTGCACTGCTGTGTTTCGGCTTAAAGGGCAAGGGAGCCAGAGAAATTACTGGCACATGAGACATCATCTTAGTTCTCAGGGTGGGCAACGCGCTTTGCTGTCTTGTTAGTGTCAATTATTCTACTAATAAGACTGTGGGCGCTATGGGCGGTGGTGACCACTTACCATCAGGTGGCCCACAAGCTCGCTTGCTCACTTGTTACATAAAAAAAATGTAGGCCATGATACTTAGGACGTCTTTTCGAATTCCCATGGTTAAGCACCATAGTCATGCATGCATTAGCATCTTAGCACTATGGTCATTTTAGCACCATGGTCTTTTTAGCACTATGGTCATTTTGGGACTATGGTCATTTTAGCACCATGGTCATTTTTGGCACCATAGACATTATGGCCTCTTGGTCATTACGCCCGGGAACGGTAAGCTCGCTTGCTTACTTGTTACATTAAAAAAAATGTAGGCAATGATACTTGAGGAAGTCGTTTCGAATTTCCATGGTTAAGCACCATAGTCATGCACCATGGCCATTTAAGCATCATGGTAATTTTAGCACTATGGTCATTTTAGCACCATGGTCTTTTTAGCACTATGGTCATTTTGGGACTATGGTCATTTTAGCACCATGGTCATTTTGGCACCATAGACATTATGGCCTCTTGGTCATTACGCCCCGGAACGGTCTAACTGTACCACACCCCGGTCACTACATACAGCGAGCGCGAATTTGAAATTGGAAGGTCGCGTAGGCTGCATGTTCAGTACAAATAACCCTCAGCAGAACCACGCGAATCGCGAGGAAGTGTGCGCCCGGGGGGCGGGGTGGATTGCAAGGGGGGCGGAGAGTGTTCTTTCTGTATGATAGTACTATTACTTTATACTGTGTACCATATGATTAACTGACGGCAAACCTGCGAAAAAAATTTTTTTTTGCATTTTAACTTCACTGTGAATACACCCTGCATTTGCATTAATAACTTACTGCAGCAGCATTCTAAACGCGGACGAACTATAGCCATAAGTCATATATTTCTCAAAGAAATAGATAAAACTTTACGTTTTTGGGTTTTCCATACAATCGTCTCCCCCCCCCCCCCCCCCTGCAAGACATTGATATTTTGGTCATGACTCCCTATTTAGCAGAAAGTGCTGCTACTTATCACAAACGAGTTTCCTAGAAGTGCTACGTTTAGTATCTGCTGCAAAACCCACGAAACACGATGTGCATTTCATCAAAGTACCAAGACAACATGGCTTTACAGAGGTATGAATACTATTTCTAGGTGAGAGAAGCCTGGTAGCTAGTATCGAGATACTATTTTGCTACTATCAGTACTAGGATTGCATAAGTTTAAGTAGATAATATTTAACAAGTTCATAAAGATTTTCTTATATACATTAGATTACTATTCATTTTGTGGACCATACAGGTTTGTCTAATGTATGAATTTGTTTTAACGACAACCTGAAGGCTGTTTTTTGCAATAACTTTTAGTCCCATCATCTGACAATTTTATGATCCACTTGGAGCGTAGCCGCAAAAAAAAAATTAAGAACTTAATGAATATATCAATAAATACCTCAAATAATCTCATTTGAAATATGGAAATGTAAAAGATTTTCTATTGTAGGTTGCAAGAGCCCTTCCATAGTTGACTACCGATTCAATCTTTGGCTTGGAAGGAATGGCAGGCAGGCACTATACTCGTAATGAATGCTATTTGGTCACCTATTTTTTTTTAATGTTACAAGTGAGCAAACGAGCAGGTGGGCCACCAGATGGTAATGGGTCTCCACCGCCCATAGCACCCACTGTCTTATTAAAGATATACTTTGACGCTAATAAGACAGCAAAGCGCGTTGCCCACCCTGAGAACTAAGATGTTATGTCTCATGTGCCAGTAATTTCACTGGATCCCTTGCCCTTCAAACCGAAACACAGCAGTGCAAACACTGCTGCTTTACGGCAGAAATATGCAAGGGGGTGATACTTCCCCAGACGGACTTTGCACAAAAGCCCTACCTACCACCTGGTAAAGTTCGTGGAGACAAAAACAAGCAGTTGGTTAACACGTTGAGCAAAGTACCAGGGCGACATAAGTTCGAGAAGTCAACATTTAACGAGTGCTCTAGCTAGACCAGAAAATGTCGGCGCGAATTGAGTCGCAATAACAACAGGCTGCTCAAAAGGTCACAGGACGTGAGAAGTGGAAATCACATTCGCTCTAGCGATGTTTTTTTACGTCAGAGAAATTGAAAATAAGGCTTGATAGCCTATAAAAGTTCGCATAAACCAAAACTTACTCATGAAAGAATCTAAAGTATACTAAACAAATATTTTTAAAGGTAGACAAGATATCTCAAGACACGTTAGTACGCACGCAAGGCAGCAAGAAAAGTGGAAACAAAAAGCAAAACCAGTATAAGCTGAACTATCGCTATGCTATAAAAGCCCGCTCAAGGCCAAAGTGTTTGCACCGATGTGCGGCCGTGTGTACAACAATACAAGTTAGTTAACGAATCACGTGATTGTTCGATTCCGTGCTTCGAAATGCTCTCTAAAGGACTGATCACACCTAGCTGAATTCAAAGACTGATTCGGCATACAGCCGTTGGTCCCGGCTACTATCTATAGATGTAGTAGTCAATGATCCATGTTAGAGACCTTCGGCACCCTTTGCCGGCCACAAAATGATGACTCACGGCCAACTCATTCGACAGCGATCAGTTACTTCTTTCCGCCTTCGGTTTCACCTACATTAAATACGTTTTCCCGTGGGAACGAAGTGTTTTCCCGCGGTAAAAAGTAGCCTATGTGCTATTCCAAGACCTAACCTATATGTGTACCAAGTTTCATTAAAATCTATTCAGTGGTTTTTGCGTGAAAGAGTAACAAACATACATCCATCCATACTTACAAACTTTTGCGCAAAGATTTCGGACCTCCTTGCTTCGCTTTATTTTTCTGTGCTTTTGCGTTTATAATATTAGTAGGAAGGATTGGATGGAAGTCGTTCCTCACCTGCCTTTGACGCTGCTCGCTCGTGAGTGTCGCACCGACGAGTCACTTTGGGCTTCAAGCCCAGAACCAGAATAGTAAATTCAAGCGCATAAATATGTTTTTTTGAAATCCATTGCAATTACATGTACTTATGTAAAGATTCACGAATTATGTCACACTTTTCTCATCGTTATTATGTCTTCGTTTTTGTTGCAAAAATATGTAAATAACTAAGTGAGCAATAATATGTCCCAAAAAGGTTTGTATTGCTCGTTATAAAACAAATTGTACTTTATAGTATACATATTATTGATCAGTTTCCGCAGACATATATTTATATCAGTTAGATTGGATGCTATAACAACATTCAATGATACATACTTTTGAAACGATAGTTTAGATACATATTTATGGACTTGACTGTACCATCATACAGAACGGATACTCTCCGCCCCTTACATCCACCCGCGCTCCCCGCCCGCACGGTTCGTGTGGTGCTCCTGCGGGTCAGTTGTACTGAATATGCAGTTCAAATTCCAAATTCGCGCTAGTTATGTCGTGTCCGGGATGTGCTCAAGCAGTCTGGTGTTAGTTACGAACTGATGGTGTCGATTCTGGCAGACACAAACTAAAACTAAACTAAATGACAACCGGCATTTTCCTTATAACGAATACTCAAAAGTGTATTAAAAAAAAAAACTGTTTCTGGGTGAACAAAATAGCAGCCCCAAAAATCGGTGTATCCGATTTGTTCATACAAAAAACCGGCCAAGTGCGAGTCGGACTCGCGCACTGAGGGTTCCGTACCACCACATAAACATAATTGTATTAGTTGAAATTTCAGTAAGTTATTGGCTAGATTTTTTGAGTCCGACCCGCGCTTGACCAAATTTTATTATTTGTTGTTATTTTATAGCTTATGTACTATAAACATACCAATTTTTAAGTTTGTAAGTGATCCCGTTTTTAAAGTAGAACTAAAACAAAAATCGCCTCCGCGACCATTTAACTTGACCCCTCTCTTATATGAATGTTCTTGAAACGGGAGCTCACCACAATTGGTTACCATTAGTTGTGAGAAAAGTTGTAATATTTAATGATTTCAGACTTTTCCCTTTATTTGTACTGTGAGACCTAGCTTCTTGCCAAATTTCATAATTTTAGGTCAACGGGAAGTACCCTGTAGGTTTTGCATTTTTGAATAAATGTATGGAGATGAGGACATAAAATGCCATATCTTTTGATTGCGTCGTTGTAAAAAATTTAAATTTTCAGATCTTGTGTGGTTCATGGATCCTAATATATGGTATTAATTTCAACCTGATACCTTTACCCGTTCGTGAGATAAAGGGTCTTGACAGACAGACAGACGGACAACAAAGTGATCCTATAAGGGTTCCGTTTTTTTCTTTTGAGGTACGGAACCCTAAAAAAGAAGAACATGAAAAACGTTCCGTTCCATGCATATTTTACGATTGTGATAATAATATCATTTGTATTTTTCATGTCGATTATTTTGTGTGCCACGCGTAGTGAATCATTTTGTTTTTCATATGGTGGCGCAGTTACGGTAAAACATGAGTTATAAAAAATATGTTACGTCAGTGACAATCACACAAAGAGAAATATTCGTAAACTGGAACGTATTTGATAGTTTTTCCTCCCCCGCTGCCCGATGACAGTGACAGGTGACAGTTATTTTTTTAATAGACGAGTGTTGCAAGCACATTCGATTGCCGGAACTCTTTTTGACAGTTGAGGATGAAAAAGACAGCAACAGATTTAAGGCACAATCACACCTTCCTAAATACAAAGACTAATTTGGCATACATTGCTGGGAGGCTTGGTTTTGTTAATTTCATTATCCTTATTACAACCAGCAGTGTATGCCGAATTAGTAACTGAATTAATGAAGGTGTGATCACGGTTTTAGACCTGTTAAATTTAGTTGTCTGCCAGAATCGACACCAATGACTCGCGTTGGGACTCGTTCCTCACCTGCCTTTGACGCTGCTCGCCCGCGAGTGTCGCACCGACGAATCTCTCGACTCCCGTTGGGCCTCGCGAAGCAATCTGATATACTCGTTCTCGACTGCTGCGAGGCCGTTGCCGGAGTTCAGTTCCACCCATGATTCTGTAACAAATTTTATAGTTAGATATTGGACAATATTGTAGGCAAACTAGGTACTTGAACAATGACCTTGGCTGCGCAGAGTCGATTATACATACAAATTTACGTGCGCAAAGCTTCCCCCACCACGCGATTACTGTTCAAGTTGTTTGCCCCGAACTATACTAATGAGTTTTCTGGCGCAGAGGTAGTGGCGCTTTTTGTGCCGTAGGTTCGTTAACTGAACGGGCTCTTACAGTTAATGCAAAACACGAAAAAAATAAATGGTACAGCAGCACTGCACTTACTTTCTCGCAATACTCAAGGAAAAAGTATCAACCGCAAACTTAAATTTGTAATGCCATACACATAGTGGAAATACAAACTTTTATTTACGTTTTTCCAAAATAATGTTCGAATGAAATATACAGATCAATTCAGAATTCAAATTGTCAAACATTAAAACAAACAAACCTCAAACGTATTCGAGTAAATCACATGTTTAACTTTTGGTAGTACTGGATCACCCCTTATATGAATTTTCACAGATCAATGGATACTACCGAAGGATACTTGCTTGGAGATTTTTTAAATTTCCCAACACATGCTCCTTATGGATAATTGTTCAGTTTAGTCTACTGAGCAAGCCCTTTCAGTTTTTGGTCCACCCTGTGTACTAAATTTTATTTAAAAAAATCATAAATAATAACCAATCCAGGATTATTATTATAGAAAATGTTTATAAACTCAATGGAACCTTTTGGGTAAATCACATATTTACGATTTGGTTGTACAGGAACACCCCTTATATGAAATTACACAGATCAATTGATACTAGCGCAAGATATCTTACATGGAGATGCTTGGTCATGCAAAGTTTCATCAAGATTCTATGAGCCGTTATTGAGAAAATTTCAATTTTTCATTTTCGTTGTATGACGGCTACCCTCAAAATGAGAGCCAGCAAGAAACCACTTAGAACCCTTCGATGGATTTGCATAAAACTCCTAAATTCAAAATCTGGTGTCAATCGGACCATTCGTTTAACCGCTAGGCCAAAGCGTGACGGACCGACCGACCGACCGACCTACGGACGGACATTTTTGGGAGACTTGTTTTTTATGATGTATAAGTGATATAGAACACATTTTTGAGAAAATTAGAAAAACTTTTTTTTTCACGAATACAATACCTTTCTCGCTCCGCTCGAAAGTAAAAAATATCTGTACTGGAGGGAATTTTTTTTCCGTATTTCAACCTATGTTTCTTAGGGAAAGTTGTACAGTTTCGTTAACTGTACGTGCTCTTAAAATTAATGCATATCCTTAGGAACACGGCGCATATAAATGTCTTCAATATAGACAAAATCAATTTACAATTTTATAACAGTAGAGATGACACATAGGAGAGTATTTAATTTCTTAAGATTGTTCCGTGCGCACACTAGAATCCTCATAGACTTTAAGGGCACTGCATGTTATCCTACGTCATCTAGTACACGAAATTTGCAACTTTGTAGTGATAGTAGTGGCCTACTAGGTCCACAAAACGTTGGTCTGCCAATCCAAAACCTGGCAGGTTTTGTACAGTCGGAGCGCAAAGTGGTTAAGTGACAGATTACACGAATGAAATCTATTCGAAGAAATAGAAGGTACCTATATAATTAAAAAACAACAGGTCTGCCATGCATCCTCTTGGCAGTTTCGCCAGTCCGACCAAATTTGTAGTCCAATCACATCTGACCACATGTCCGACTAGCGAAACTGCCAATAGGATGCAAGGCAGACCTGTTGTTTTTTACTTGTAAGGTACCTTCTATTTTTACGAATAGATTTCATTCGTGTAATCTGTCACTTAACCATTTTGCGCTCCGACTGTACAAAACCTTTTGACCAAAGTTTTGTGGACCTAGTAGGCCACTACTATCGCTACAAAGTTGGATAACACATGACGTAGGATAACATACAGTGCTCTTACAGTCTATCATCAGTATTTAATTAATTTCTTTGAGTTGGACACAAAAATTAAAAATTAAAGACGGATATAGTGTTCTTGGTCAGGATAGCGTTATTCTAAACTATTACAATAAGCTTTATGTTATCTTGATTATTTTTTAAAATCCTTTGAACAAACAAGATAACATAAAGCTTACTGTACGGTCAACAGCACGTCATTAGAAACTTTTTCAACTCTATTAACTACCACACCATAAGGTCCAAAAGTGTTTCTACTGATATGATGTTGAGTGTATTAGTTTAAAATAACGCTATCCTGACAAAGAACACCTTATTTTTTTTTTTTTTACTATTCAGTTTGTCTCCAATTCAAAGAAATTAATTAAATTCTGAAGAAGGCGCTAATGATTTAGTCATAAATCGATCATTAAACACAATAGGATGATTACCGGCTATATAGGCCGTACGTACGGTAAATTAAATAATAGAAACCTTATCACTAGCATAGCCGCTTTTAATCAGGTTTTAATTATTTTTCACATTATAACAAAGAATAAGTATCCATTATTAAAAGTAGTCGTTTAGTTTAATCGGCTATCGTGAATGCATCGTAAGGCCAAAGTATACACAGTGTAACGGAAAGGTGTGATAATACTAAAGGGTGTGAATCTGCCCATAAAACTGAACAACTTTTCCCAAGGAACATAGGTCATACAACAAAACAAATTGTTGACCTCCCATAGAAACTGCATCAGCTGATAGCGAATTGTGTATTTGGTATTTCGTATTTCGACCTATGTTCCTTGTAGTGGACAATGTACGGTCAACCGCTTGTCGGTAGAAACTTTTTCAACACTATTACTACGCCATAAGGTCCAAAAGTGTTTCTACCGATATGCGGCCGTGTGTACAAAGCTCATATTGATAGAAAGCTGCAAATCGATGTACAGGATTGCCGTTTGGTACACAGGTACTTTAGGTTACAACAATCATTTTTTTCCGGCAGCTCTTAAAAATACTCCTATGGCAGCTATGACGTCATAATTTTTTGTATGGGATTTGAATTTTTTTTGTTTATTTACTTATCGTGTGTGATATCAAATGAAAGGGCTTCATATGCCGCTTCCAAAAATATACTACACCATTACTATTCGGCCACCTGTTTTGTAAAAACCTTAGAAGTATTTTCAAAACATACCAAGTTTGGGCTCCTCCAGGCAGGGGACGGTTTAGTAAATTTTTGTAGAATATACGCCAAATGTCTCGTAATATACTCATCTCTAACGTCAAAAAGGCAAATGCGGTATTATCTTTCGTAGGCTGACCACTATTGGGAAAAGTTGTTCAGTTTCATGGACAGATTTACACTCTTCAGTATTATGACACATTTCCGTTACACGTTAACCCTTTTTTATCGCAATTTAATACTGTTTCGGGGGAAAAATTACGTGCTATTTTTCAAGAGCCCCCTTCCTTATTTTCCAAGTGGGATTTGGTGAGATTCGGCTCGATCCCCTCCTCTCCCTAAACGTTTCGCGTAATTAATTGACACCTTCTAACAGCTTAATTAACGACTTTTCACAATAAAACATAAACCAAGTGTTAATTAAACACGTCAACTTTCCCAAGAGCTGAGAGAACAGTATGAGATAAAATTCCTATAATTTCTCTACGCCGCGGCATTTTCTAAATGCTTTAATAACAGACAGGGAAAATAAGACGGTGTACCGAAAACTGAAAGGAAACTGAACAACTTTCTCAAGGAAACATTTTTGGATTTTTTATAATCCTTTACAAACAAACTCTGACAAAGTGAGCAATTTGTATGGAGGTCAACAATTTTTTTTCATTTCCCAAAATTTTTCTGTGGTAACGTTGTTCAGTTTCGTTGACTGAGCACGCCCTATCAGTTTTCGGTACACCGTCCCTTAAACCCTTTATTAGATACTAGCTGTTGCCCGTACTTTTTTTCCCATGATCTATATTTCCATGGGGTTTGTTTTCCCGCGGTAAAAAGTAACAACCCAGTTACCCAACATTAATATAGTTTAAGTGAAAGCATGGATGTTTGTTTGTTCCACTATGACGCCTAAACGGCTGAACCGATTTCAAGGAAATTAGGGAGGTAGATAGATCAAGCACTGGACTAACACATAGGGTATTATAACGCAAGCGAAGCCGCGGGTTTAGGGACTGATAAGAGCTAAATACTTGAGCAGGTTTTTAATGAAAAGTGATGATAATATGGCCGTGACAAAAAATTATGTGATAATTAAGCATCTTTACAAGAATAATAATATGGCAGACTCTGAAACACAATTAAATATATTTTGTAAGCCAAAAAAAAAAATTAAAAGTTACTTCTGGTTTTTGCTTTTAAACCGTTTTTCTTAAGTAAACTTACTCATTAATCTATAATTCCAAAACTTTTACACATCATACAATATAATAATCGTAATAATATAGCTGTTTTATAATTAATATTATGGGTACAGATTTTGAGAAAAATTCAAAAATTAGCGAAAAACGTAAAACAGCGCGAATCCGCTCCGTTCTAGCACGCGTATTCTGCCCTTTGTTAGAAAGGGAGGTAATTCAACTCTTATCAGCCCCTTAAAGCTAGTTACAAATACTTTATGAATGCATCTCTTAACATGTATCATCATAACATTCCATGAAACGTCCACTACAGGTGCTGTCCACTACAGGGGAAGTACCATAGTTACCACGCTTTGGTGGACCGCGGTTGGTGGTGACCGAAGAATATAAAATGATACGATACACAGAAGGATGCTGTTGCCCATCCTCTAGTTCACTAACCCTTAGTCGCCTCTTACGACACACAGGGGTAGAGACGGGTTGGCACTATTCTTTGCCGGTACCACAAAGTACAAATTGAATATGTATTTTTTAGGCAAATGCCCTAAGCGACGACTTTAAAAGGTAGATGCACTAACGATTGCTGCAGACAGGTAAGTTGAACCGCGTCCAAATCTACACTCAAATGCACGCCAAAAGAAACACTTGCAGATCGAACACCACGGCAACTGTTAAGTAACAGAAGCGGTTACAAGGTAAAAGTAATTGTGTTTACGTGTAGTTGACCGTACGCCCATGAACTCGTACAGTCTTTTGTGTTGCGACCTTCAACCTCAGTCCGCGAACTCTATATTTTAACTGCGAATTGAAAATTGGCGTTTCGGATTTGAAATCACGATGAAAAAGTTTTTGGCTTGGATGAGCGCGACGCGGATGCAGATGTTTGTAAAATGTATGAACCACATGTCCAATCACATCTATGCCGTTTTGCTCGCATCCGAAAAATGGAAACGCCCTTGCGTGCTTGTGTGATGACTGATGAGCCTTGCGCCTAAGTTAGGGCGCACATAGTCGAGGAACGATTGCCCTCCTCACTCGTACGAACACGTTGTGTAAGTGCGATAGGGATGCACAGCACGCTAAAATGCGAAATTGTTAGTTATTTTGTATCTTGGCCATTATAGCTGGGTGAAATTATATTTATCCAAACTACATACATGGTGTAAGACGGTGTACCGAAAACTGAACAGGCGTGCTCAGACAGCGAAACTGAACAACTTTCCCAAAGAAACATTTTTGGGAAAAGAAAGAAGATTTTGACCTTTCCATACAAACTGTTCAATCAAAGTGAGCAATTTGTAGAGAAGAAAAAAAAAATAGTTTCTTTAAGAAAGTTGTTCAGTTTCGTTGATTGAGCACGCCCTTTCAGTTTTCGGTACACCGTCCCTTACACCCAACATGACGCCTTTTTCCCTGTGGGATAGGCAGAAACCACAGCCCTCCACCTGCTACGATCTTGACATACTTCCCTCACTTCCTGTACTTTTATTAACCCTTTCATACGCGCTCGTCGGGTTTAGGGTACTTTTAACCTACAATACTCGGGATAAGCATGTATGAAAGGATTGATGAAAGTTCAGGAAGCAAGGGAAGTATGTCAAGATCGTAGCAGGTGGAGGCCTGTGGTCTCTGCCTACCCCGACGGGAACAAGGCAAGATGATGTTATGTATGTATACTCGAGATATTTATTTACGAACATGACCGACCGTGACTGTACGTACAACTCGCTGCGTTCTATGACCTTCGCTGGATAAATATACTCGGAATGAATAAACATTCACTCCATGTACGTATTTGTATCGTGTAGGAAGCAAAACCAACAAAAACGCTGGGATTTTGTAAACAAAGAGTGCCCCTGCGTGTCTATTTTTGCTTTAGTGGTACGGAGCCCCCAGTGAGCGAGTCCGACTCGCACTTGGCTGGTTTTTATTGTATTTTTCTCAAAATCTGTTTCGATAATATTCTTTATACAGTCATACTAGATGGTGCCCGCTACTTCGTCTGCGCAGGTTTATAAATTGTAGCCTATGTGATATTCTGATGTATAAGCTATATTATTGCAAAGCTTCATTAAAATCCATTCAGTAATGTTTACGTGAAAGAGTAACAAACATCCATCCATCGATACAAGACATGGAAATGGGCTTACTCTTGACCTCGATCTAGTCATGAAGACAGAGATGAGGTCGACGATGCAACAAGCTTGCCCAGAAGAAGCCTATTCACTCGCGACTTCAATAGATTCGGGTTATATGAACTCGGGAACACAGACGCAGGCAGAGAGTTCCGCCGTATTGCATTTCTGTGACTGTAAGCCTGTTTGCATGTTATAAATAAATCTTTACTTACTTGTATACTTATGTGTAATGACTCGAAATAAAATTATTTAAAGCAACATTTTAGAGGTAACTTAGGTGTATTTTTTGCGTATAAAATATACTTAATTGCGTTTCAGAGTCATCCATCTTCTTGTAAAGATGCTTAATTATCATCGCACAATTTTTTACGGCCATATATTCAACACTTTTCGTCCAAAAACTGCTCAAGTGAAGCGTATGCTGTTATCTATCAGCCTCTTAACTTTTATTTTAACATACATTGTGACTCAGAATGCACATAGGTCAAAAGTTATCTAAGAAGGTCACGGACTACCGTCTGTCTGTTTGTCAAGAGAAATCTATAATGTATTGAGTATTCTCTGATATGCAAATGTTTTATTAAAGTACATGACGTATAAAATATAATCCATTTCTTTCGTTTACATATTCCAACCCTTACCAATCTATTTTGCAGCCAATATACTAAAACCAGAGTATATATTACGGAAAGAATAACATTGTTTTACAAACTTGTTCGCAGCTCATAGCTAGGAAAAAATGCCGTAGGCTGAAAGAATCCAAACCATAGGATTGTTTTATCTGGCTTAGCGCAGGAGTGCTATTCCCAATTTATCAAATGTCGCCCATAACCTCCCGAACGAATCAGCCCTCACTTCCCGTACGCATCTGATCACGCACGCAAAATTTTTGGTATTCTGTCGCATTAGCACAAGCGGGTCGAGATGACATAGGGATGACCACCCATTTGCGTACATAAGAATCGAGAAATCGATTGAACATTATCAGCGTAATAATAAGATTTTAACTATGTTATTGTTAGTATTTCACTAATTAATATAAGAGTCGAATCTTTTGCGTAATCATTGCTTGAAAGATCCTTCGTTTTCATAAAAGAGTACAAATAATAAAGTGGCATTGATGTTTTAAAAAAGCACCGCTTCGGCGTTTTTATCGTGATTGAACTCTGCCAAAAGTAATGCGAGCCGAGTAGGATGTGAAATGGGATGTAGGAAATTTTCTAATAGGGTGACCACAATATTATGTTTGTTGAGTGGGACAAGTATTGTGACGATTTGTTTAAAAACAGAAATAAGGGAAACTACTCGTACCTGTAAAGAAAGCTTCATACAATGCGTTTTTATAAGTTTGTGAGACACCAGAGCAACATTCAATCGCTTTTGTTTATTTTTTTCGTTCTTCTGAAAACTGTTACCTACATGAATATTACTATGTTAGAATTAAGCATTTATTAGAACATTACAATTTGCAGACTTAACAAATGAAAAACCGATTGCACTGGAAAACCTTTCAAAATGAACAGTCATTCCAAATGCACAATCTTTCATTTTATAATCACTTTAAACGAGTTTTCAATAACACATTTGGCTTATTGCCATGCAACATATTAACTTTGTTTTATTGCAATTGGTTTACTCAAACAACAGCAAAGCCGCTTAAAATTTTGACTACTTTTTTGAAAAATATAACGAGTTCTGAAAAAGACTGGCGCTGCCAGGGTGGCCTGGGGAGGTACAAAAACTACAGCTGTGGTTTTAGAACTTTTTTATGATTAAATTTTTTACCTACAGCTTTGAAATATTGTGCGATGCCTAGGAAATTGAAGAATGTATTACACAGTGAATAACATATATCTTCGGATGCAGCGTCAAATATAGTTATGGTCAAAAATAATTTTTTACGGCAAAAATGCAGATATTAAACAGAAAAAGAACAACTTTCATGTTAAATAATCTTTCAAAGTGAAAAAGATTTATACAGGGTTTAAAGAAAAGTACCGATTTCCTTTTAACCACATGTTCAATAAGTAGAATATAGAACAACTAGCGGCCCGCCCCGGCTTCGCACGGGAAGCTGGAGTTCATAAAAAGATCCCATAGATAAAGCGATTTTGAAACGTGTTTCTTTTTTGTTTTAGATGTATCGTAAAAGTAATTTATAGAATAACAACAAATTATTAAAACTGGTCAAATGCGAGTCGGACTCGCGCGCATTAAATACAATTATCAGCTGGCGGATCGCACTTAACCCGTCTTTTGGTCTGTAGGAATTTCATATTAACTTTTATACTTAATTTTCATTCCCTGGGGGATGATTTTTCAAAAACGCTGATACACATGTTTATTTCTTTTTTAGCCTAATTCCTAATTTTTTCTAGGATTTTCATACGAACTTTCATTCCTTATTTCACCCTCTTGGGGGATGATATCTCAAAATTGCTGGAACAGTGTTTCTTTATTATTACTCGTATTAGCTAAAATCCGAATTTCAAGTACGTTATGTCAAAACTGTATGATTGTCATCTCTTATTTAACCTTGGGTTTCTCCCCTTTGGGGTTTGATATCTCAAAGTTTCTGAAACACGTGTTTCTTTATTTCTTATAGCGGTTCGCCCCGGCTTCGCACGGGTAGATATAGGTTCTTGTTGCATCGGGGGTTACTAAAGAAACCAGCCAAGCGCAAGTTGGACTCCCACCGAGGGTTCCGTACCACTAAGGTAAAAATACTGTCCTAGTTATGGGCAGTCATACCATCTTAGTCACGCAGAAGTGCATTAAATTCGCTCGAGCCGACACGCACTTCATCAAAACCATCATAACATCCCATAATACGTCCACTACAGGACAGGGAGCTCCCTCCAGAATTCGAGCCCTTGCTAGAAGAATGTGGAGGGGAAGTATCTTAGTCACCACGCTTGTTAGCATTAAGGCTGGCACCATGGACCGCGGTTGTTGGTGACCGCAGTATGTAAGATGGTGCGATACACGGAAAGATGTCGCTGCCCATCTTCCGGTTTGTAAAACCTTAGTCGCCTCTTACGACACCTACAGGTTGAGATGGGTTGGCACTATTCTTTGCCGCAACCACACGGAACGACACGCACTTGACCAGTCAAATTTTTCGTGTCTATTCTCTGTTGTAGATAAAACCATTACAGTCACTTAGGGCGCTGTTTCTTTAATTTCAATTTTGATAACGATTACACTCATGATAACTTTTGAATGGTATGTCCGATTTGAATAATTCAAAAAGTTATTTACAGGTACTGATATAGCCTTGAATACGAAATCATTTATTTGGATAAGGATTAATAGGTACGAATAATGTGTCCTATAAAGTTTGTACCGGCGTAACTATTACATATTTTAACATGAAAAAGTAGTTATTGTGACATAACTGTAATAGTTAGACATATGGTATTGCGGACTTTTTTGTAGATATTGATGGCTTCTATAATTCTGTATTACATTACTTTGCTCTATTGTTAATAGTTTCGGCAGCGTACTCGATATAAGGATGCTATTTAGTATTTTTTTCACACCTTGGGTTACATTATCGAAGTTTTCATACGGAACCCTAACTTTTTTTAAAATATTTTATAACCTATGTTCATCCCGGATAATGCAGGTTTGTAATGGTGAAAGAATTTTTCAAATCGGTCCAGTAGTTTCAGAGCCTATTCATTACAAACATACAAAAATAGGTACAAATATTTCCTCTTTATAATATTAGTATTAGTAGAACAATAAGCATGTTTAAACAACAAAAAACCGGCAAAGTGCGAGTCGGACTCGTGTTCTTGAAACGGGAGCTCACCTCAATTGGTGACCATTAGTTGTGAGAAAAGTTGTAATATTTAATAATTTCAGACTTTTCCCATTATTTGTACTGTGAGACCTAGCTTCTTGCCAAATTTCATAATTTTAGGTCAACGGGAAGGTTTTGCTTTTTTGCATAAATGTATGGAGATGAGGACATAAAATGCCATATCTTTTGATTGCGTCGTTGTAAAAATTGAAATTTTCAGATCTTGTGTGGTTCATAGATCCTAACATATGGTATTAATTTCAACCTGATACCTTTACCCGTTCGTGAGATAAAGGGTCTTGACAGACAGACGGACAACAAAGTGATCCTATAAGGGTTCCGTTTTTTCTTTTGAGGTACGGAACCCTAAAAAAGAATAAAAAAACAGAAATTAAAAACTTATATTAAAATTTAATTGTGTCAACCCTCGCCAGAGTCGCAGCGCGCATGAAGTTAGTTACCTTCATGCGCGCTGCGCACTCTGACTCTGGTCTTCACCTATGAAATTGCCGTTTTGTATGGCGAATTTTAGGTAAACTCAATTTTCAGTACTAACATTTTGCATTTTTCATAGGAATTATAAATCCAATTTATTTTATTTTTTTAAGCATTATTGGGAAGACATTAAGCTAACAAAAGCTTAAACTTAATAATTCTCGAAAATATTATCTGTAAAAAAATATAACAAATCTAATGATGAAAACAATTTTCGAACCTTTAATTTTATATATTAAACTAAAAATAAAAACTTTATTTTATGCGTAAATTGATAACCTTGAAGTCAACTTTCAAATATAAGACAAATGAAAAAGGTTCCATTAATATTATAGGAATTATGATCTCATTAATCTGTAAGAAAATTTCGGCAATTTCATAGGTAAAGACCTATTATTTTTCTCGTTTACAATAGGTGCGCCGAGTGCGCGTTGTGATTTTTAAAGTAGGGTCGGCGATTTGAACTTTTTAAGGAAGGTAGGTATTTTATTTAATTTTATTATAGCTAGTAATTGTTACAGTTTATTTTTTACTAAGATGAGTATGTATTTACGTTTCTTTCTTTCATATAAATTAGTCTTATTTTCTTTCATGGTTTTCTCTGTTTGCACGCTTTCATCCTGCATCATTATACTTTATCCTTTAGTCACTCTAAGATTGACTGGTAGAGATCTCACGTAGGGATGAGTCCGCCTTTGCATGTCGTCTTTCCGAGAATAGTATTTTTGTAATTTTCGTGCAATAAAGATTAAACAACAACAACAAAGAATGGTCTAAATCACACGTGTATTCTAGCATTCTTTCATCTGACCATTCTTTATTTTCTCCCGTGGTCAGTATGCGAGTTTTCGTCTGCGGAGAGGAAAGGGAACCTTTGTCCCCGCAGGCACGAAAACATTATTTTCACGACACGGCGCCGTTACTCTCACTCATATATTCAAACCCGCTAGGTGGTAGTTGTTCTAGTTTTGTTCCGATAAATAATAAATACATGGTGATGGCTGCGACGCAAGTAATTTGTTTCTACATATGTAATGGCATGGTCACCCTTGTTCATATGCAACACTTTTTTATGTTTAATGGTTAACCTGTGAATGTTTATGCCGCAACCACCAAATAATCCACTTTTCCTAAAACAGGCACAACATTTTATACTAACATAAATACAAAATTAAAATTAAACATCCACAAGATCTCAAGATTAAGAAACGAAGTTGTGATGACAAGTGACATCAACAACATGGCATGCAAAGGGATACCAGAAAATTATTTTAGCAAATGTTTTAGATATAGATAAAACTAAATAAAAAAGTATTCCGCAGCTACTAAACTTGTATTAGAAAAAGACTGCTTTTAATTTAAAAATCAATAACTTTTTATTTTGCGGGCTTAATAATGCACAACTTATTTTAAAATAAAGTATAAATAAAAACACGTGGATGCCGAACTTAACTTATTGCACGGAAATTGTGCAAAATTTGTTAGTAGGTATGGCAAGAATTAGAAAGGGATAAACCGCTCCGATCTTGCTGTACTCGTTTTGCCTTTGTAAGTTTAGGTTGCAGTCTACAATCACGATACTTGTTATAACATCATTGTAAAGTGGTTGGTTGTTGTGGCAAAACATTTTTTATGGCCATCAGGCCATCACATCAGGAGTTTTTTGCCAATTTCAGAGTTATGTTTATGCTTGGAGGAACTACTGTTTATGGATAAATGGATGGATTTCCATGTACCTACAGGGTGGATTTTTGAGATGGGACAGCAAGGGCAGGTAGGCACGACAGCAAGCACGTAGAAACAAAGCAGTAAAAGCAACGCGTCGTGCGTGCGTGACGCTACAACCAGAGACCTGCTCTACTAGCGTTTGTACCAACGAGCGGCCGGGTGTACCATAACCGTTACAGCTTCACGAATATGGTCTTAGGAGACTATCCATAATTTATTGTGAAATTTTGATTCCCATTCATAGATAAAAAAAATACAAAAATTGCTATTCTACGCAAAAAAACCGGCCAAGTGCGAGTCGGACTCGCGCACTGAGGGTTCCGTACCACCATATAAACATAATTAATTAGTTGAAATTTCAGTAAGTTAATGTGCTAGATTTTTTGAGTCCGACACGCGCTTGACCAAATTTTATTATTTGTTGTTATTTTATAGCTTATGCACTATAAACGTAAAAATTTTCAAGTTTGTAAGTGTTCCCGTTTTTAAATAGAACTAAAACAAAAATCGCCTCAGCGACCATCCAACTTGACCCCTCTCTTATAATGAATGTTCTTGAAACGGGAGCTCACCACAATTGGTTACCATTAGTTGTGAGAAAAGTTGTAATATATAATGATTTCAGACTTTTCCCATTATTTGTACTGTGAGACCTAGCTTCTTGCCAAATATCATAATTTTAGGTCAGCGGGAAGTACCCTGTAGGTTTTGCATTTTTGAATAAATGTATGGAGATGAGGACATAAAATGCCATATCTTTTGATTGCGTCGTTGTAAAAAAAATAAATTTTCATATCTTGTGTGGTTCATGGATCCTAATATATGGTATTAATTTCAACCTGATACCTTTACCCGTTCGTGAGATAAAGGGTCTTGACAGACAGATAGACAGACAGACAGACTGACGGACAACAAAGTGATCCTATAAGGGTTCCGTTTTTTTCTTTTGAGGTACGGAACCCTAAAAATATTCCACTCATCAAAAACTTCAATGAAAAGTAGGCTACGAATAGGTCTTAGGTTGTAGTAGGTACTAATAAAAAAGTCGGAAATTGTAAAAAAAACTTTCACTCATGTCTTTGAAATATGATTCTTGAATCATTCACTCATATCAGCAGATGAAGGGGCGGGCTTACACGGGCAGGGCTTTTTGTCCTGATAGCCAATTTTGCAATTACTTTCGTATTATTATAGTCATTGACATGGGATAAACGCTCCGTTTCTATGTGCGTATTTTCCAAAATCTTTGGTTTTGAAGGAAAACGCTTGAATAGTTGTTGAATTCAAGTAGTTATTCTGTAGAAAAGATTGTTCAGATTAATTTTTATTTTGTTTAAAACGTAGAGCAATTTAGAAAAATTATAAGTTTGAATTTTATTCAGATAAAAACTATAATTTTCGCATACGGGCCACACAGGAGGACAATGTCCGTGACTGCCCGCGTCTGCACTCCCCTTCATCTGCTGAGCGCTATAAAGTTGAATATTATGCAGAGTAGGTATCTATAAAAAATACCAGGATATATTTATTTTAAGTAAGTATCTATCTAAGTAAGTAGCTTTTCTGAACAGTTCTTTTTGTCCATTTTTTTTCCTCTTGCTGTCTGGCAGCAAAGATTTTGTTTTTCTTACGTCAATGTCTGGCAGTCATATAACAAAAAAAAAACAAAGAGATTTGAGGCGCTCGCCCATTGGGAGGAGCCAAATATTTTGAAAACTACGCGAGTGCAGCGTTTTTATTATCTCGATGGGAGGAGCGCACGCATCGCGCGCATTTTGGTTATTAGGTGCCGACACCCTCGCACACCCATCCCCGCCGCATCGGTCAGTGTGACTAGTTTCTACCAATTTGGCTATTTAATATTTATTTTGGAACATTTTGTTTACGAAACACACATACAAAATATACCTATGTCGATACTGGAAAGGAAATATCGCTTAAACGCCATTTTGAAGACGAGACGAGGACAGGTTGGTAGTTAGCATCATTGTGGTACCTAGTTTAGTGTCTCAATGGTTAGTCGGTCAAATCTAACGTCAGATCAATGACATCTGGGAGATAAACAAGGTTGTCACTAGCTTCAATCAGTAAAACAGTTTTGATACTTCTTATTACAGTATACTTATAAAATACACAGTGTAAAAAGACAAACGTACTATAAACTAAATCTGAAATCCAGAACAAACTATCAAACAAAACAACTTTCCCCAAAGAACCAAGACAAAATACGAAAAACGCCAGCCAAGTATGAGTCAGAATCGCGCACCGAGGGTTCCGTACCACTTGGTATTAGTCAGGGACGCGCAGTTGCGCAGAAGTGTATTAAATGCGCGCGACTGACTTCGCGAATCTGACTCTCACTAGACCAGTTTTTATTATTTCTATTAATTCTACAGGGTGAATTTGAAAACATTGGAAAAATTTTGAGTTCGAGTTCAGACCACGAAACTGAACAATTTTCCTCAAGGAACATAGGTCGTTCGACGTAAAAGAAAATTCGATCTCCCATACAAAATGTATGGTCAGCTGCTGACTACTATGTAAGGGTAATTATTTTTTTTCATCCGATGACCTATGTTCCCAGGCGAAAATTGTTCAGTTTCGCGGTCTGAAAGTCTGAACTCAATCTCAAAATTTGTCGAATGTTTTCAATTTCACCCTGTATGTATAGCTTATGCTTTACGAATGTCACCGGAAAATGATAAGAATCGTAAAATTCCTAGTAAGCTGATCAACTTTCGAAAGATTATAAAGAGTAGGAGAGGAGATTTATGCTAATCCAAAACCTTTTTGCTGTAACTATGCAGAAATACAATGTAATTTACTTAATTATTAACTATATTTGTCAATGTGTGATATAAATTGCTTTTTTATTTGTATCTGTCTGAATCTGTTCGTGTTACTGTAAATAAATTGATTCTATTCTATTCTTATTCAACGAGGCAAACCTTGCGCGAAACCTGCTGGGGATGAAACTTGATACGATTCAAGTACATACTTAAGGTAACATAATGATCATAGTTGCAGTCTGGCAGCACGCGTCGGAGATGCACAGTGGAGCATAATGACAAAATATGTCATTCTTTACTAGGTTAAAAGTTGTATCTTTTTAACCGATACAGGTAGCTAAATGAAAATTTCACAGAATACGTGTTTTTATGATTTTTATACAATTTAAAAATAAAAACGAAAAAAATATAAAAAAGGAGGTGTCGCCATACGAGAAACGTATTTTTTTTTCTTCGTCACACCTTTATTTATCGTCACACCTTTATTTGTAAAGGTATCAAGTTGATATTACTATCAACTTGATACCTTTACCCGTTCGTGAAGAGTAGGGTCTTGACAGACAGACGGACAACAAAGTGATCCTATAAAGATTTCTTTTTCTTTCTTTTGAGGTACGGAACCCTAAAAACACCAAAAAGAAACGCTTTTCTTGTAGGGGGGTTCCTTACTTATAATTTGTAATTGTTTTAATTATTTGTTAGGTAATCCGGCCTAATAACACATGTGAAAATTTTTACCATATAGCTACCACGGTTCAAAAGATACAGCCCTCGGGCAGACAGACAGATGACGCAAGCTTAGTAGTAGGGCACCGTTTCGAACTTTCGGGTAAGGAACCCTGAAAATATTTTACTTCCATCTTGTCATTCACTGCTTTCCACACAAATCGTGCAGCGAGCCAGTAAATCATGTGATACAGTTTCTATATTATGTAGTTGTAGACAGCACAAATATTTTGCATTTCGACCTATCAACCAACCAAACCATCTTTGGAAAAGAAACTGAAATTATCAACGAAAAGTATCAACATTTCCATGCAAAACTATCCAATGCACTAAAATGGTTCACACAAATTGTATTGTTATTGTATGAAAAGTATATTTTCCTGTTTATATTTTTCTCTGATTACACAAATTTTACTGAAAATAAGGTTTTGAACGTTGGTTTTCAGGTTAACGACACGTTTTGATTATAAATTTCTTAAATCATGTATGTATGTATACATACATAACGACTTGTTTACACCTTTTGACACGTCAATGACTAATGCTGCAGTGACTGTTACGTCAATATTGGGGTGGCTACCTAGATTTTTAAAATAAAACTTATTCTCTTCTTTCGTTAGCCAGATTTTAGAATATTTACACTAACAGAAACCCAACTTTGACGTCCTATTTTGCATGATTTCAATTCTTTGTTGTTGAAATTACGCTGTTTTTGAAAAACTACGAGTACTACCGTTTTTATTTATATACTGAAGCAGCGCGCGCGTGCTACGCTCGCATCGATGCCTTATAAAAAACCGGTCAAGTGCGAGTCATTTCGCGCGCCGAGGGACCCGATGTACTTTTTGTATTTTTGGAAGCAATAATAGTAGATTAGTAGCCAAGGGCTGTAAGGCATCAATTGCAGCCTGAGATATTTAGGCGCACGAGCGCAGCGAGGGCGATTATACTTTGAGGGTGCAATTGATGCTTACACCCGAGCTAACTACTCTGCTTTACATTCGATTGTGAGGTCAGTAGGTCCTTATTACCCCCAAATGGGGCTTGTAGGTGAACAATTAGCGCTCTAGGGTAATAATGTAGCTAGAAAAGCCCTAGGGAGGTAATAAAAAAACCACTAAAAAAACAATTACTTACCGCCCTAGGGCTTTTCTAGCTACATTATTACCCTAGAGCGATGTTCCTTGGGGAAAGTTGTTCAGTTTCGTGGTCTGAACTCAATCTATAAAGGAGACTGGTCACGGCCCATACAAAATTTACCCAGGCCCGGCGCAAAAGAAAAGTATCTCATGTAATTGACTATTATGAGTAAAAACTATATATATTTTTTTTTGTTTAATATCATTGGCTATCATAGGAATATAATTGAAATAATATCCTATAATTGAAATAAAATAAACTGATTGACATCATTGTTCTCCATGAAGGAGTCATCAGAGGTAAAAGTCGTGTATGGAAAAGTTGTTCGGGTAAGTCTGATGAGTAACAGAAAAATCGAAAATCTTGGAAAAGTCTGCAGCATCAGGGGTGACCCCAACAGCCAGCAAAAACTGTAAGGGTTAAGTGGGTCGACCTAAACAAAAAATTACCCACACCCTGGTCCAACAGCCACAACACCTCACGCGTGTTGCTTGCAGCCCGCGCACCCACGCAACCTCTAGTTGCTATATATAAATGATATTTTACCTGTACATAAATATAATAAACACATTTAGTTCTTTTACTCATATTTTTAACATTAGGTATACTATGTATTTATGGAAATGGTTATTACGAATAAAATAATCTGTCTAATAGGGTGTACGCGGCGTCGCGCAGGTACCCGTCGCGGGTGCACGCGCGCGTGTAAAATAGTATGAGCAGCGCTGAGGGGCGCGGGCGCGTGCGGCGCGTGCGATGAGTAAAACCACCCGCGCGCGTACACGCGCCGGGTACCCGCGCGACGCAGCGTATGCCCTTAAAATGTCATTTATCTATACGAAGGATGTGTAAATATGTCTGGTGTTAGGTACATTACGCACATGTCCTGATTTCAGTTATGAGTGAAGGACAGAAGAGTTGTCATGTATAGCAAACGTAGGAATAGACTATGTTTTGTCCTTCCCGCATGACTGCACTCAGATCGCGCGTGGACTATAAAAGACCACGCTCACCACGTGTGCACAGTTAGACCAGTTTGACTTAGGCTATAGATAGATAGATAAGATACTTATTTGCCACACACACAAAACATCAACACAATATCTGCTCTAGGTAATCCTAAATCGAAATGTGTTGCGTAGGTTAGGTTAGTTTATCTGGTAAACCTAGTACTAGAAAAGGCTTGTTTCTAGTGCAAGTGTTAACAGATAACCTAACCTAACCTACCCAACTCATTTAGGTTTGGCCTAAAATCAGGTTTCGCCGATAACATATTCTCGAGAAATAAATAATATTTTATTGCTGCTCTACCTTAGGTCTCTGAATTGAATCTGTTCATGCGACGAGGCAACCATATATAAGTAATATTATAATACTGGGCGGCGGCAACTGGAGGGAACAAGGGTGTCCCTATTACCTCAACTAGTTCGTCGCTGTTGTAAATTGCTCTGCTCTGACGCATTCATACCCGATTCGGGAAACTGTTGCTGGCTCACTCACGTATTACCTAGAGCAGATATTGTGTTGATGTTTTGTGTGTGTTGCAAATCTGCGTCGCGCGGGTTCCCGGCACGTGTACGCGCGCGGGTGGTTTTACTCATCGCACGCGCCACACGCGCCCGCGCCCCTTAGCGCTGCTCATACTATTTTACACACGCGCGTGCACCCGCGACGGGTACCTGCGCGACGCCGCGTACACCCTATTAGACAGATTATTTTATTCGTAATAACCATTCCCATAAATACATAGTATACCTAATGTTAAAATATGAGTAAAAGAACAAAATGTATTTATTATTTATGTATAGGTAAAATATCATTTATATATAGCAACTAGAGGTTGCGTGGGTGCGCGGGCTGCGAGCAGCCCGCGTGAGGTGTTGTGGCTGTTGGACCAGGGTGTGGGTAATTTTTTGTTTAGGTCGACCCACCTAACCCTTACAGTTTTTGCTGGCGGTTGGGGTCACCCCTGATGCTGCAGACTTTTCCAAGATTTTCGATTTTTCTGGTACTCATCAGACTTACCCAAACAACTTTTCCATACACGACTTTTACCTCTGATGACTCCTTCATGGAGAACAATGATGTGAATGAATGAATGATTGAATGAATGAGTCAGTCAGTCAGTGGTAATCGAGCTGTATAAAGTAGAATAAATAATAATAAGTGTTCATAAATACGAAAAATATTAAAATAAGCTAATCAATAACCATTTATTTCAATTATAGGAATATTCCTGTGATAGCCAATGATATTAAACAAAAAAAATATATATATATAATTTTTACTCATAATAGTCAATTACATGAGATACTTTTCTTTAGCGCCGGGCCTGGGTGTCATTTGACCAGTCTCCTTTGTCGAAAGTTTTCAAATTCACCCTAGATAAACATCCCCTAAAACTGAGTACTACCCATGCAAAGTCGGGGCGGGCCACTAGTCTGGTATAAAATTTTCTTTGTCGGTTGTGACTGTCTGCCAGTGTGAGCAGTCTGCCAGTATCTCGCATCTGCGTAGACGGCCAAGCGCTAAGTTAAAAACGGACGTGTTAAAAAACTGTTCTATTTGGAAAAATATCCCAATATTTTGAGATGTTTTTAAACCAAAAAGCAGATCAATAAAGTATATCTAATATGATATTAATGTCTTCTTCGAAAACTGAGAACTGCATTGTTTTATCCTTCGGCGAAAATCGTAAATTTTGACTCCAGCGCGATTTTAACGGATGAACGCTCTTAAAACTAATGCAAGCTGTTTTTCTCTTTCATGTTTAGATTCAGATATCTTCATCATAATGTTATTTCATCATAATGTTCTTTGGGACAAGTTGTTCAGTTTTATGGGCTGATTCTGCAGATTCACATCCCACAATACTGATGTGGTTATACCTTTTTAGTTTCCTTTGTGTTCAAATATCTTACATTACAGCCACCCTACTTCATACGTAAAACAGTTCGGCTTTTTCATAGAAAAAGTAAAGGAATAATCGGTACCCATAGAAGAATATTCCGCAAATAGCATAACTATCAATTTTGCAGCCATTTACTCTACAATATTTCACTGTTTTTGCAGAAAATATACTCGATTTAAAAAAACATTTAGCATGACATAAAAATGTGTCAAAGACGGGGATACCAGTAATGTATTAAAAAATATTACCAAAAAGGTTGATGACCAATGAAGAAGTACATAACCTGCTTGACTTTAAACAACACAATTAGATCAAAAATATTTATATTTATATATATATATATAGGGTGACTTTTAATTAGTTCTTGATAGCAAAAGATATGCATGTACTCATGATACTGAACAACTTTTCCCAAGGAACATAGGTCGAAATACGAAAAACCAAGTTTGACCTCCCATACATAATGCGCTATCAGCTGATGCAGTTTTTATGGGAGGTCAAAACTAGATTTTCGTATTTCGACCTATGTTCCTTTGGGAAAGTTGTTCAGTACATTCATACCTTTTTCTATCAAGAACTAATTAAAAGTCACCCTATATATTTATATACCTATATAGGGTGACTTTTAATTAGTTCTTGATAGAAAAAGGTATGAATGTACTCATGATCCTGAACAACTTTCCCCAAGGAACGTAGGTCGAAATACGAAAATCAAGTTTTGACCTCCCACAGAAACCGCATCAACTGATAGCGCATTTTGTATGGGAGGTCAAATTTGGTTTATCGTATTTCGACCTATGTGCCTTAGGGAAAGTTGTTCAGTATCATGACAACATGCATATCTTTTGCTATCAAGAACTAATTAAAAGTCACCCTATATGCAAACATTGCTCGTTTAATAGTATCGGGTTAGTATTTATTGTATTGAAGAATGCACCGGAGAGAAAATCTGAAATCTACGATTACTTATACATAGTGACTCAATAAGCCGTATACGATTTTTTATGTCTCGATTTTGCAAAAAAATATCCAAAAAAGACCAAATCGACCGATGCTGGCTGCTGGTCTATCTCGACTTACAAGCCCGCAGACACGCTCCACCAGGGACTAGATAAGTACTATACGTACAACTGGACTGAGTGCCATGTAGAAAAATTGTGCTGACAGCAAGTAACATAAGATACCGCGGTGTCTCTTTCTTAAAAGGGTGACAATGATATTCTGAAGATTGTGGGAAACCAAACAGGGTATCGTATCGAAATAGAGCCAATTAAAAGCATACTACATTATAAACAGTGTTTTATTATTTACAGGTAATTATTAAAAAACGTCACGTTTAAACAGAAAAAATATACAATATTTACATACCTACAAATAAGAAAAAAAAGCATTCGCCCATCAAAAACAAGTTATTCCCCAGGTATCCCCAGGGTTCCCATCTCGGACCTTGTTTTTTCACGCTTTTTATTAACGATATAAGCCAATGTTTTCATAATTCGAATCATTACTTGTTTGCCGATGACCTCAAAGTATTTAAAAGCATTAAAAATTTGAACGACTCTAGGTTACTTCAAGATGACCTAGACAGGCTTAGAGATTGGTGTCAGAAAAATAGGCTAAAATTAAATGTTGGCAAATGCCAGCACAGTAAATTTAGTCGTAATAAAAACATAGTATGTACAAAATACAGTTTAAATGGGGAAACGCTAAAGGAAGTAAGTCACATCCGTGATCTAGGCGTTCAACTTGACTCCAAGCTTAATTTTATCAGGCATATAGATACAGTCATTGTCAAGTCTACTAAAATGCTTGGTTTTATTCTAAGAGAGTGTAAGAATTTTAAAAACCCAGTCACAAAAAAAATCATGTTTTACTCCTTAGTCAGAAGTCAACTAGAGTATTGTAGTGTGGCTTGGGCACCATCTTATAAAGTTCATATAAATCGGCTTGAGAAATTACAAAGAGTATTCCTTCGGCATATGACTTACCATTGCAAACTGGCTAAAAAACTAAAGTCGTACGAAGAACGTTTGATACATTTTAAAATGTCTTCATTGGAGAAAAATCGTCAAATGCTGGATTTGGTCTTTCTCAAAAGACTAGTTACTAGTTCCATTAATTTTCCTAGTCTTCTTCGTAAAATCAAATTCAATGTGCCTCGAACCTTACCACGTTCATCCAACATTAAACTTTTTCAACAACGTATCAGTCGTACCAACTTAAAAAAGCATTCATCACTTTATAGATTTTTTTCCCTGTATAACGTATTCCAAGAATCTATAGACTTAAATGTAACACCAATTAGTAGGATAAAAAGTATTGTACTCACTAGTTGAGAGCATAAAACTTACTGCCAATACTGAAATTTTAAGTAATTTCTCTTTTTTTCTTTTTCTCTTATAGATTTTTTGTATCAGCATCTAGCACCATTTTTCAAAGCTAGCTTGTTTTTGTTTTCTCATTTAATGCTTATGAGTATAGTGTTGGTGTATTAATGTTTCTAATTAGTATTAAATATAAAGTAATTTAAGGTCCTTAATTAAATTATTCAGAGCATGTTATGCTCTTCTTTAAGTGATATGACACTTAGATTTAAGTAATGTTTGTCTTCTTGTATTTATACAGTGTACATATTGTTGAAGAGCCAAATAAATAAATAAAAAATAAATAAAAATAAAAAGTTATGATGGACATGAACATCTCCACATGGAACAATTTAAAAATGAAACTGATTTTACTGTGAGAAAAATAACACACATTGTGGAAATTTGCGGTTTGCTTAGTAGATTTTAACATACAAGTGGACGTCGACTGTCAGAGCTACTAAAAAACAGACGAACAACAGCCAACTATTTAAACCAACAAAGCACAAGTGCAAAAACCCACTAAAAACCAGCTACACTTGCTACAAAAAATACAAAGAATAAATAAAGGAATACAAAGATATAAATATAACATCAGTAGGTACAGAAATATTTAACACCATAGAAAAAAATATAAATAAGTATTCTAAAACTTTGAAAATAAAATAAAGATAAATAAATAATACTAAAGATACCTAAAAATTAAAATACTGAAATACAGAAATTAAAATAAGACAAAAAAAAACTAAAAGCTGAAGGGGAATTCATACATATCATGCAATTTGTGCCAAGTTTTTTTTTTCGGAATTCAGTATGTTATAAAGGTTTTAGAAAACCAACGCAAGCAAGGAAAATAAACAGCAATCAACAAAATTCATTAACGCTGAGCCGTATCTGCTGGAGCTACAGATGTGAAATTTTGTACAGAGATTTTTTGCACGTCAAAACAACCCACTAAGAAAGGACTTTTAGAAATTTGTCCAAAAGGAAGTGTAAAAGGGATGAAACTTTGTATAAAAGGCCACAGTACAGTTAAGGGTACAGTTTTGACACGACTTACCTACTCATAGTAAAAAAAAATTTGAACCAGAGAAGGTACAGCAGTCTGTTTCAAAAATGCTCGGTCTTTATTTGGCACAAAGTCTTCTTTTTTAAAATGTTTGCTACATACAGATGTTATATGTATACAGTATATGTATACAGATGTTAGATGTATACAGATGTTTCGGAATTTTTCTCGAAAATTTTGGTATCACAAGGTTTTCGGAATCTGAAAAGTTTTAAAACCACGCGAGTGAAGTCGTGAGCTTTTGTGTAGCTTCTACTACACAAAACGTCTAGATTCCATCCCATCTCTACCCGTGGGTGTCGTAGAGGCGACTAAGGGCTCATGAACCGGAGGATATGGGCAGTAGCGTCCTTCCGTCTACCTACTACGGTCACCAACAACCGTGGTCTATGGTCAGCTGTAACCCTCCCAAGCGTGGTGACTAAGGTAGGTACAATGATTTATTAATTATTATTTTACTAGCATGGTAAGTACTTCCCCTCCATATCGTTCCAGCAAGAGCTGGAGTTCTAAAGGGAGCTCCGTGTCCTGCAGTGGACGTATTACGGGATGTTATTGAAGTATTATGAAACTTTGCAACGCTAAAAAAGTATTAGCTTCTGCCCAGAGCGGCTTCCGAGAAAAATCTTCCCATCGCAACGACGGGTCGAGACGTCCAACCTAAATTTATGTCACCCTAACTTCTAAACTTATTTAAACAAGCAAATCGTAGTAAAAACACATACTTATGGTAAGAAAGTCCACAATCCTGAAAATATTCGCTCTTGCAGGCTTCAACAATGCAATTTTGCATTTTAATTTTTTTCAAAATTTAGTATTTTCAAAAAATCCGCGTCGTTCCATATTTTGGTAAAATGACATTTAGAGTTGACACATACTTATTTGTTTTCTACCACTTATCAGCGGATGCAATTTTTATGGTAAGTCAAATTTATGTTCCTTGGGAAACGTTGTCAGTTACATGGGTAGGCTACCACCCGAGAGGTTTTGCGTATTTGAAATTACACGTTGTATTTTATCTCGGGCGTCGTGCTGAGGGGGCGGTAGCTCTGACATGAAACTGAAAAACTTTTGTACTGCAACTTTTGTAACACTGCAAAAAAAAATGCTTTTTCATACAAATTGGCTTGGTCTTGTCAGTTTTATGTTCAGTGCTACCACCCGAGAGATTTTTCGTTATTTACTCAATTGTCTACGCCTAGAGACCATACAAGTATATCGAATTTCATACATTGCACAAAACGCCTGCAATAGATTGCCGTTGACATTTAAATGAATTTGGCATACCGCCGCTCACCAATAAAATCCAGCAGCCAGCTAGGCATTTTACTAAAAAATGCGTTAGCGTACGCATGTATTTTATTGCAAAATGTTCACTACTTAATTTACTTTAAGTATCGTACACTTTTTTTCTGTTAAATTGTTTATAAAATAATTCAAATTTGTACCAAAAATTTAATAATCAGAAAAAGTATGAACGGCAACACCGCTTTTTTGACCACTTATTTTGCGTACGAAGTATATCGACCTTCGAATAACTTGGCGGAAAAAGTAAATTTGTACGTTCAGGGGCTCGCTCCACTTACAGCTTTGACAGAATTTTTTTTGGTATTCTGTAAATTTTTACAACACAAGCGCAGTGGAGTGAACTAGGGATGGGCAACAAATCGCTTATATGAAAATCGACAAATCGACTGTACATTATCAGCTCATTTCGACGTTAATTAATTATTCATTTAGTGTTTCTAAAAACAAAACGTAATAGTCAATCCTTTTACTTAATTTGAAGTTTAAAATATTAGTTCTGTACAAAATTTTATAATAGATTCAGAGCGCAATGCCTTTGCGGGCGAGCTATACATAAAAAAAAAATATGAACTATATCAACATCTGTCAAACAAGTCACAAATCACAACAACAACAAATTTAATTATTTTGCTAGATTTTCAACTAAATTTAAATTCGCTTCATAATAGCACAAAGTAGAAGAGCATTTGATGCCACAAGTTGTTATATAATTACAAAATACAAGGTAATTTACTATGAAATCTGTCACCAAAGCCTTTGCACAAATAAGCACATAACTTACTAATAATTTTTTTATAATTTCAGATAAAAGTGGCGGTATCTTCCATGTCTCGCTTCTTGAGCTATATCTTGGGACCGCAAACCAAAGAAAAGGTCGCTCACGCGTCGGATTAATAGAAATTTGCCTGGTGGAGCCTGCATTCAGATAACTATTTTGAATGCTATGGATGACTTCTTTCCAGCAGATTACCGCACAATAATATTGCATTTGCATAAAGATATGTGTACGAACATCTGATTTTTCATTTTACAGTGGCTTTGATTGTTTTAAATGTTATTTTAAAGTGACTATTTCTATAAATAATGTGTCTATTGTTTATAAACGTTTATGTACTTAAGTACGTACGGTCAACCGCTTGTCGGTAGAAACTTTTTCAACTCTATTATCACGCCATAAGGTCCAAAAGTGTTTCTACTAATGTGCGGCCGTGTGTACCTAAATATTTTATTAACATTCAATACTGTGTATTAGATAAAATAGATGTAGCGTGCTTATAAATTATAACAGTATCAAAGTAAGGTAGGCTAAAAATATCTCTGGTGGAGACCTTTTATATTTTGTTTATAAAATCCTGTACTATTAAACAAGCAATATTTGTTTGTGTATATATTTCTACAAGCGAAGTGACTATGGTACTTCCGCTCCACATTTTTCCAGAAAAAGCTAGAATTCTGGAGGGAGCTCCCTGTCCTGTAGTGACGTTTTATGGGATGTTATGATGATGATGATGTATATATTTCTAATCGGTTTCTCGAAAACCACATATACTATTTTCTTATGTCTCTAAAAATTAAAATTAACCAATTGAACTAATGAACTGAATTTTACTTTTTAGAAAGCTTCTTTGAACAGAGAAGATAATTATGTTATTACAACGGGAAAAACATTAAACCCCAGAGCTATCCCTTATTAATGGAAACGGGTTATTCCCACGGGAAAGCCACTTACTTATTCCTACGAAAAAACCGTTCAATTCTTGAACTAATGAACCAATTCTAAAGGTTTTTCTGTTGCGGTAAGATACGTTAACGGGAAAACTTCTCATTCCTTCAGTAAAAATGTCCTACAGATTTTCTTCTGTGGAATGCTACAGTATCCCTGATTGACGTAAGTTACATATAACCGCGGGAAAAACGAACCAGTGCTATTTATTTTTGTCATATGTGCAGCTAAATGTAAACGTATTCAGAAGTTTCTTTTCTTGTGGAATGCTACATTGTGCTAATTTTAGCTACTTATTACCGCGGGAAAACGTCCATTTAACACGGGAAAAACGTTTGACTTTTGAACTATATATATTCTTTATTGCACACATATTGAAAAAAAAAGCAGAATAAAAGGACATATACAAGGGCGGGCTTATCTCTTAAAGATATTTCTTCCAGCCAACCTATGGCAGTTAGATAAATTCTTTTAAAGTTTTCACTAATAGGAAATTGCATAATTTCTGACTTACAAAAGCTCCTTTTACCGTAGTTTTATATCCAAAAAATCTCAAAAATTAACTGCTCACTTACAGATCCGCAGGTAGGTTGTAACTTTTGTGTTGTTCGAGGTTTGCCTTCTTAGTGAGCGCCGGAGTGAACGCGGGCTATGCACCGGAATACCAATTCAAATGTCAAACCATACAATAATGTCAAATGTTCATTTAAGGTAGTTCTCTTCACCACCAACTTTACCCAGTAGTGGCGCTAGCATCTTCATGCTGGTTTAAGTCATCCCAATTTTGTATTTTATCTGCAAATTTACGCATGTTCTGAGGGTTTGTCATCATATAGTAGCATTTAAAATATTTCACAACTCAAAATATAGTAAAAAACACAAAAATAGTAATCGTAAAGGTTAACATCAAAACTCGAGAGTGAGCGCGGAATGCGTTACGGGATACCAATTTAAAGGTCAACCCATACAAAAATGTCAAAAAGTCCGCTCAGCGGTTCACGCAGTGATCTCACCGTCGTGATAACTTGGTTGCAGAATACCAATTTGACACACACCTGCGGATCACCTACGGATCCGTGTGCGGACGTCAAAATTGTTGTTTTGGGAATAGCACTCCAGCTCTAAGCAAGGAGAAATTGCCGTAAGCTGGAAGAATTCTGCTGGATTGCTCTATTTCTTAGCTTAGCGTAGCTCTCAATTAGGAAAATGGGTTGCAATTTCCACCAAGGCTGTTGAATAAGAAACCAACCAACAAACTAAACACGTGAAGTTGTATAAAAGCTTGTAAAACAACACAATGCTTAACGCGTGACATAGCGTGCGCCTGAGTCGTTTTCATCTGAACATCCGTCGATGAGATGATAAGTGAATAATTTAGATTGTTCTGATACTGGCTATTTGCGCCAGGAGAGATATATAAACATGTTAATTATAAACTGAACCGTAAAGATTGAAACTAAAGATAAACTCGCCATTATAGTTATTTGTGCAAAGTATTGGGGTTAGAACTGCGATTTGCGATTACCCTTAAAACACATATTCTTTCTACCAATGAAACTGAACAACTTACCCCAGGAACTGAGGCCGAAAAAGGATTTTTTTTGTCACTTGACTCGCCTCTGTAATTACAGGGCGACCAAAAGTGATTGACACTTATAGAGTAGCTTAAGGTGATAATAAAAAACATCTTCCAGACAAGAAAGTCGAGGACTTTAGCGAAAACAGGCCGGCTTGCAAATCAGAAAAAGCCTCTTGAACACCGAGCTCCGGTTTAGAACATCTCACATGGTTTTTCGTACATACATACATAACATCACGCCTAGTTCCCGTCGGGGTAGGCAGAGACCACAGTTCTCCACCTGCTACGATCTTGACATACTTCCCTTGCTTCCTGAACCTTCATCAATCCTTTTAACCTGGCCTTTATTCAGAACGTCCTGAATTTGGTCCTGGTACGTTTGCCGAGGCCTTCCCCTTCCAACGTTTCCATTCACTCTCGCCTTGTGGATCTCTTTCGTCAATCTTCCTTCATTCATCCTCTCTACATGACCAAACCATCTCAGTATCCCTTTCGTGATCCTCTAATTATCCCCTATCTACTAAAACATATCGTTTTGGCCCTGATTATCATGTGAAAAAACCTTCTCAGCTTCCGTTCAACTACGTAAAATCTGAATTTAGTGTCATGTTCGTAAAATACTACTGAATACATTAGGGACAAAAGGGATTTGTGGTCGTTCATTTTTGAGGAAGTGAGGGGATTAGAAATAGTGTAATAAGAGACGTTCTGGCGTAAAATATGTAGTGACAAAGTTTGAGAAAGGAATGTTGAGATGGTTTGGTCAATTAGAGATAATGAATGAACGGAGAGTGACGAAAGAGATCCACCAGGCGACAGTGAATGGAAACTTTGGAAGGGGAAGGTCTCGACGTTCCAAGACCAAATTCAGGATGTTCTTAATAAAGGCCAGGTTAAAAGGACCCTGTACCCTAAACAGACGAGTGTGTATGAAAGGGTTTGATGAAAGTAGAGGAACCGAGAGAAGTATGTCAAGATCGTAGCAGGTGGAGGGCTGTGGTCTCTGCCTGCCCCATAGGGAAAGAGGCGTGATCTTGAGGTACTAAAAGCTAAACAAGTGTTTGGTTTGACAGTCGATTCGTTACATTATTGTCGCCATAACACAACAAACTACTATGGCATAGTGAAAGCCATACACGTAATCTAGGGTGCACGCATACATAATCCGCGCATGGTTTGCGTAACAATTTGACCTCCTACGATCCTATGAGTGCCTGGTACTTCGATATGTTTCACTGTAAGCGCACGTGCGTTTTGCATCATCCTACTTTTAAGAAAAGCCTCTAAAGCAGAAGTATTATGTTTTTTCTTGAGAACTTCCTTCCTTTTTCTTTGGTTTCTCTTTTTTTTTAAGAAGAGAACCAAAGACAAAGCAACTAAGTTCTCAAGAAAGAGCATTGTTAACGTAGCATCAAAAACTGCTTCGTTTCAAGCGGTCACGTTCACTCACCCATCCCCAATTGCACCAATTGCCATCATGGTAGAATTATTTACAAAACAAAAGAATATGAGAAATGATGAAAGCCACACAAAATGTGATTCATGTTGCCGAACAATTTGTGATTTGGACAAAGAGCGTGCGTATGTACCATGCGTTTTGGGAAAAAAGCTTATTCGAGTAGCTTAGGTCGAATTCTGGATCAATCATCATCATATAGTGTGGGTCGCAAGGACCGACCTCACAAACCCTGGTAGGTACCAGAGCAGTTGAGCTGCCAAAGGCCGACTACATCCATAGATAGTAGTCGGGACCAACAGCTTAGAGCTAACTTTTCGGAAAATCAGGTTATTCATCCTGCAATATCCTAACCAAGATGGGGAGGTCCACAAAGCGTTTTTTGGTTTGACTTTATCCCAACAGAAATCTAATCCAGAACCTCTGCATCGAGCACCGAGCACTCTAACCGCTAGACTATGGCACACCCCAGACACTTCATACATAAAGCGCAATTTTGAAATTGGAAGGTCGCGTAGGCTCGCATATTCAGCACAAAAGACCCTCAGAAGGACTACGAGAATCTCGCGGGCTGGTGCGGGCGTGGGTGCGGGGTAGATTGCGGGAGGGGGGCGGAGAGTGTCCGCTCTGTACGATAGTACTATTCTTTATTCTGTGACTACGGTCAATTCGCAAAAAAGAAATTCCTTATATACACATTACGACAATAAACTCTCAAAGTTGAACGCCCTGCGCATCTATCATTATCAGGGTGACAAGTTGATAAGTGTTTAGACTTCAGACTCAATGTCACGTCTATTTGTTAGAGATACAAGCGAGAAAAGATAGGGCAGGGTCAATGACAATTCTCACAGATAAATGACTTTGCTAAAACATTGACTGTCTGAAACATTGTCGGGAACTCAGTTTACTTTTAAGTAACAAGTGAGCAAACGAGCAGGTGGGCCACCTGATGGAAAGTGGTCATCACCGCCCACAGAGCCCGCTGTCTTATTAGTGGCATAAATTGACACTAATAAGACAGCAAAGCACGTTGCCCACCCTGAGAACCAGATAAATGACTTTGCTAAAACATTGACTGTCTGAAACATTGTCGGGAACTCAGTTTACTTTTAAGTAACAAGTGAGCAAACGAGCAGGTGGGCCACCTGATGGAAAGTGGTCACCACCGCCCACAGAGCCCGCTGTCTTATTAGTGGCATAAATTGACACTAATAAGACAGCAAAGCACGTTGCCCACCCTGAGAACCAGATAAATGACTTTGCTAAAACATTGACTGTCTGAAACATTGTCGGGAAGTCAGTTTATTTTTAAGTAACAAGTGAGCAAACGAGCAGGTGGGCCACCTGATAGAAAGTGGTCACCACCGCTCATAGAGCCCGCTGTCTTATTAGTGGCATAAATTGACACTAATAATACAGCAAAGCACGTTGCCCACCCTGAGAACTAAGATCGTGTGTCTCGTGTGCTAGTAATTTCGTTGGCTCCCTTACCCTTCAAACCGAAACACAGCAGTGCAAACACTGCTATTTTACAGCAGAAATAGGCAAGGGGTGGTACTTCCTCAGACGTACTTTATACAAAAGCCCTACCACCACCTACAACAGACAGTTGACATACAAAGTGCATTTTTAATTGAAAAGAAATGTTTAAGAGCCATGTGCCATTCCTGTAAATCACTGTTTAGAAAACTTCATCTGCTACCCTTGCCACTTGGGTTCACCGTGGCTTGCGAACGTTTTACAATTTGCCGACCGTTTACAGTTTGCCCGCAATTTGCCTGGCATCAGATACAAGATGACAAATCTTTTATGGACATCTTTCTTATTCTTCTTTCGAATCGATTCTGGCGTGATTTATATTGTATTGGACCAAAACTCCGCCACACAGACAGCACTATCGGTGGCATTGTAAAGGTCGTCGCGCGAGCAGGTAGAGGGGCACGCAGGGCAGGTCAAAAGGTGTGCCATCGTTTGCGGAGAGAAGCCACACGGACAAATTCATACATGCCATTGCCACACAAACCTACATTTTCCAGTGCTTGCTCAATGCTCAGTCCCTTATCGCCTTTCTTTCCTTTGTAAACCGAGGTCTTTGTTCAGTTTTTACTGTGTAATGTGCTAAAATTAGCAAACCTTTTTACTTGCACAATACCCTTTGTGTGGTACTTGCATTTTCCCTTTTGTTGCAATATAATATAAGCGATCATGCTTGTACTTCCTTATCCCATAAATAGTACTATCATACAGAATGGACACTCCGCCCCCCTTGCAATTTACCCCGCACCCCCGCCGCTTTGTGCGAATCATCATTATCTTGTGGTTTGTAAGGTCGATGACCGACCTCACAAACTCTGGTGACCTGTTGAGCCGCCAAAGGCCTCTGACAATGCACATTAACGAAATTACTTCCGTAGATAGTAAATAATGTGTAATGTTTTGAGGGTTAAGGCGCTAATAGCCAAATGCCTAACTTTACGTTAAAATATTAAAATAAATGGCAATCAAAACCATCGGAAAAAAATACATGGTGATATATCAAGATTTTAAAAAGGTTTTTACTTGAACAGAATTGTATTTTTGCTAACCACGTTTTAGGAAAAAAATCCCCAGCAGCACCTGTTTTTGTGATAATTTGCAAAATTTCTCCAAAATCGCAAAAGTTCACTAGTTAGTGTTTACACACAAAAAAGGTATCTATTATTTCTAATATCTATATTTTTACTTGAATGTTTTATTTTTATTCCACATAATACTAATGAAAAGTGCAAAAAACCGAGTTTTTGAGCGTGTGCGGCCGCGAACCCGACCAAAAACTGTAAGCGCGTGACATCTTAGCGTGCACATACTCGTACGATTAGAGTGCATTTTGAATTTGATCAAGTAACGCTGAGCTCTATTAAGCCCTTAAGGGACGGGCTCCTAGTTTCCAATAGCCACTGCAATCTGCAAAGATCTATTGTACTGTAGCCAACCCTTCGTACATCTCTTCGGCCACACCGACAGCCTCAAAAGAAGCTGACGATCTATCTAAGATTAAGAGTTCAGGAATCCTCAGGATGCTCCTCTGGTTGCGTATACGAGACTAACAAAAAGGATACCAACCGTGAAGGATGTGTATCTGCCCATGAAACTGAACAACTTTCTTTAAGTTATTATAAAATATCAGATTATTTAGAGGCCAGGTTAAACGTACCCTAAACCGATGAGCATGTATGAAAGGATTGATGAAAGTACAGGAAGCAAGGGAAGTATGTCAAGATCGTAGCAGGTGGAGGATTGTGGTCTCTGCCTACCCCGACGGGAAAGAGGCGTGATGTTATGTATGTATGTATGTATTATTTAGAAGATAAAAATCCATGGGATTAGACTGCGGTTCTAACATGCTAATTCAAATTAACTTATGTTTTTTGTGTCAACTTTGTACATCAAACATATTTAAGAGAGCGTGGGTTTTTTATTGTCACTTCTTTTTAGGGTTCCGTATATCAAAATAAAAAAAACGGAACCCTTATAGGATCACTTTGTTGTCCGTCTGTCTGTCAAGACCCTTTTTCTCACGAACGGGAAGAGGTATCAGGTTGAAATCGATAACGAATATTAAGGTTTATAAACCACACAAGATCTGAAAATTTAAATTTTTTACAACGACGCAATCAAAAGATATGGTTTTTTCTGTCCTCATCTCCATACATTAATACAATACCTAGAGGGTACTTCCCGTTGACCTAAAATTATGGAATTTGGCAAGAAGCTAGGTCTCATAGTACAAATAAAGGGAAAAGTCTAAAATCATTAAATATTAAAAATTTTCTCACAACTAATAGTAACTAATTAAGGTGAGCTCCCGTTTCAAGAACTTTTCTATAAAAGAGGGGTCAAGTTGGATGGTCGAGGAGTTTTTAAAGTCAAAAGAGCAAAAGCTTTTAGTATTATATCATAATAATATGGTAGATGGTACGGAATCCTTAGGGCGCGAGTCCGACTCGCACTTGGCCGGCTTTTTTTTCCTGCATGGCGCATCTTTGTTTGTGAAGCGACGTAAATGAAACTGAAGTCATTAATAGATTTTTGAGATAAGAGATTTTTGAGAAAGAACATTTTGATTTTTTTAATATGAAACGTAAGTCGAAATACGAATTTTTTTTTTGACATTCCATTGAAACTGAATCAGCTGATAATGCATCTTGTAAGGGTATGGTCAAAAAATGTTTTTCCTTTTTAATCGACTTCAAAAAAGGAGAAGGTTCTATGTTTCACTGTATGTATTTTTTTTTTCGCCTATGTTCTTTCAGGTTTGATATATCCTCCTGTTGCCCTCCGTAGATAGTAGCCAGGAATTATCTTAACTTTTCGGACATTCAGGTGATTTATCCTGCTATGCCTTACTTAACCAGACTGAGGAAGTCTCACAAAGTGCCTTTTGTTTGACAGTGTCCCCACTGGGAATAGAAACTAGGACCTCCAGATCAAGCACGTAAATAAAAAACCAGTATAAGCTGAACTAGCACTATTCTACTAACACCCGAAACTACAAAGAGACCCGCTCCAAAGAATATATAATATCCCGCTCAGGGTGTTAATTTGTTTGCATGCCATCGTTCAGGGGCGGGATCAGTATCAGTAACTGAACAACTTTTCCCAAGGAACATAGGTCGAAATACGAAAAACCAAATTTGACCTTCCATACAAAATGCGCTATCTGCTGATGCAGTTTCTATAGGAGGTCAAAAATTGATTTACGTATTTCGACCTATGTTCCTTGGGGAAAGTTGTTCAGTTACTGATACTGATCCCGCCCCTGAGCTATGGCACGCAATCAAATTAACACCCTGTATAATATCCCATGTATCTTAAACGACAGAACACGGAGAGGCTACAACAAATATTGTAGGTGTATATTACTTATTCCGTGATTTATTTTAGATCATTTATTATATTATGTTTGAAGGCCTTTCGAAGTAGTGTTGTTAATATATTAGGTATGCTATTGCAACTCTCTATCATAATTTTTAAAACGCTCTACGAGTAATAATTACATAATACCTACCTACTCCGAAAACAATCATAAAAAAACTCTATCGCTCTGTTCAATATTAGTTCCACGTAAACTAGTTTTATAAATTTTTAAATCGTGAATGATCAATTACATAACAGCTATTATTTTTATATCTAAAACCATCCTAACAAAAAAAAAACGTTTAAACTATCAAAAAAAAAATTACTTGATTAATCGGATTGCAAATGTAGACAGAATCAAAATAAAATCAGGTAGACAGAATCAAAATTAAATCAAATCTGATGAAAAGTAGTAGACCACTTCAACAAAATATTCATTTTGATAATTAGGTAGGTTACCTATGAAATTGGCGTCTTACAACTTAATTTTCAGTACTACCTAGTATAATACTTTTGCATTTTTTTAGGAATTACAAATCCTAATTTAATATTTTTTTAAAGTTGAATGGGAAGACATAAACATAACTTACAGCAGCTTTAATTCAAAATTCAAAAATGATGAAAACGAAAGACATTCAAAACCAACAATTTTCGAACCTTTAATTTTAGATATCACACTAAAAATAAAAACAATACTTAATGCGTAGATAGATAAACTTGAAATCAACTTTCAAATAGGTATAAAACAAATAATGAAAAATAGCTATAGAATTATACGAGTAGTAATTATGATCTCATTAATCTGCAAGAATATTTCGCAAATTTCATGGGTAGGGACTTAATAGTTTAATCAAACAAAAGCCAATTAAGTAGGTACTTAATAAAACCACTTGTTAGCAATTACGTTGGATTCGAAGAAACAACCAAACAAGAACCACAAACAACTAATTTCATAGAACAACGTCAGAAACTCAGAAACATGCGATTATTCGATGTTGATAAACATGAAACGACGCGTGGAAACCCCTCGAACGAATCGCTTGTTTACAATCTACACGTGTTAACTTATAAACAAAATTACCTACCAAGTTCATCCACCGAGATCGAGTTCTTTGGCTCCAACATTGTTTTTTAATTCTTGGCACTCAATATTGTCACTAAAAACCAATGCGTAATATCCATTCACAAACCACAAAACTTCAGTATTAATATTTTTTAATAATAAATTTGCAAGAGCTACTGCCGGCGCGACTTTACGCGCCGAGCGTTGAACACTGACTGACTGATTCTTTTCTTTCATCTGATTTGAAAATGGAACAAGAACGCGTAGAACGAGTACTCGAGACGCAATAACGTGTACACGTAATTGATATTTTAATAGGTTATTGTCATACCTGTTACAAGTTATTTACTGCTCCAATAGTACAGAAATAGGTCATTGATTTTATGAGAAGGAAATAATGTATTTTGCAATTGATGAGATAGATGCAAGTAATTTTCTAGAGGATATTGCGAAACCCATTTAAATATGCTTTGTAGAAACAGATGGTAACGCGATCAGTACATTATAAGGTCATATTAAAAGATAAGCAGCGTAGTCGCAATAAAATAACAAAATATTTTTGTCGAATGGTATTGAAAATGAATGTATGAGTCAGCTGATAAGTTTCTATAATGTTAGAGTAGTCCTATTGTTACAAAACTGTTTATAAAAATATTTTGATTACCTATTTAATAACTTGTTTACTACAGGCTGTTAATTGCGCGCCATGAGCGTTGAGGAGTATGATTGGTGTGAAATTGAGTGACAGGATTAGAAATAGTGTGATAAGAGAGTGACTAAAATTGAGAAAGGGATGCTGAGATGGTTTGGTCATGTAGAGAGGATGAATGAAGGAAGATTGACGAAAGAGATCTACAAGGCGAGAGTGAATGGAAACGTTGGAAGGGGAAGGCCTCGGCGAACGTACCAGGACCAAATTCAGGACGTTCTGAATAAAGGCCAGGTTAAAAGTACCCTAAACCGACGAGCATGTATGAAAGGATTGATGAAAGTTCAGGAAGCAAGGGAAGTATGTCAAGATCGAAGCAGGTGGAGAACTGTGGTCTCTGCCTACCCCGACGGGGCCAAGGCGAGATGATATATATATATGTATAGCTCAGGGGCGGGTTTAGCATCCGTAACATCCGTTGAACAACTTTTCTCAAGGAACATAGGTCGAAAAACGAAAAATAATTAAGTGACCAACACAATTGTATGGGAAGTTCAAAATCTTTGTCATTTTGGGTATGTTTCTTTGGAAAATCGTTCAGTTACTGATACTAAACCCGCCCCTGAGCTATACAAGGTTATTTTTTTGGACCTGATTTGCTTATGCCCACTTTATTACAGAGGTCGAAAGCAACAACTTTTGTTCTACCACTTTTCTAACAACGCACGAAAAATTTTCAACTTCCCATACAAAATGGGTTGGTTGCGTGGCCACTTTAGTATGGGGAGTCGAAATGTTTTTGTGCGTTGTTAGAAAAGTCGTAGAACAAGTTGTTGCTTTTGATCTCTGTAATAACGTGAATGGGCATAAGCAAATCAGGCCCAAAAAATAACCTTGTATATGCAAATAAATTAACACCCTGTATACAGGGTGTAAGGGACGTTGTACCGAAAACTGAAAGGGCATTTTCAGTCAATGAAACTGAACAACTTTCTGAAAAATGAAAAAAAAAATTGACTTCTCCATAGAAACTGTTCGATCTTAGTGAGCAATTTGTATGGAGAAGCCAAAAATTTTTTTTCATTTCCCAGAAATGTTTCTTTGGGAAAGTTGTTCAGTTTCGTTGACTGAACATGCCCTTTCAGTTTTCGGTACACCGTCCCTTACACCCTGTGTATAGAACGTGTAACGGAAAAGTGTGATAATACTAAAGGATGTGAATCTGCCCATGAAACTGAACAACTTTTCCCAAGGAACATAGGTCGAAAAACGAAATTCAATTTTTGACCTCCAATAGTAACTGCATCAGCAGGTAGCGCATTTTATATGGGAAGTCAAATTTGGTTTTTCGTATTTCGAGCTATGTTTCTGTGGGAAAGTTGTTCAGTATGGACAGATTCACATCCTTCAGTATTATCACACTTTCCGTTTTACGTTGTTTCTCGTTCGTTGTCAGTTCAATAGGTTATCTTTCAGTGTGGCTCTCATTTTGAGGGTAACAGTCATAGAATAAAAATTAAAAATTGCGATTATCACAAAAACGGCTGTAACGATTTTGATGAAACTTTGCATGACAGAGCATCTCTATTCCAGGTATCTTACGGTAATATTCGTTGCTCTGCAAAAATTTACAAAAGGGTCGTTCCAATACAACCAAAATGTTGATATGTGTTTTTAAGGTACTTGCGGCAAGAGACTTCTGGGCAACCATATGTGTTATCCAACTTCCTATCCTATCCTACTAATATTATAAACGCGAAAGTTTGTAAGTATGGATGGATGTTTGTTACTCTTTCACGTAAAAACTACTGAATGGATTTTAATGAAACTTTACAATAATATAGCTTATACATCAGAATAACACATAGGCTACAATTTATCCTGCGCAGACGAAGTCGCGGGCACCAGCTAGTCTTCCATGTAAACCACATTTCGTTCAAATAACAGATAGGTGCATAATCTTGCTGTGGGATCTTATACGATTACACCCCATAAATAAGGTCCTAATGAAATAGTGAAAATAATTTTAGTATGATACTCAGTCCATGAAACGGAACAATTTTCCCTAAGGAACCTAGGTCGAAATACGAAAATCAATTTTTGACCTCCAATAGAAACTGCAACAGCTGATAGGGCATTTTGTATGGGAGATCAAATTTGGTTTTTCGTATTTCGACCAATGTTTCTCGGGGAAAGTTGTTCAGTTTCGTGGTCTGAGTAACATACTAAAATTATTTTCACTATTTCATTAGGACCTTATATTAACCAGTACATCGAAGTATTTATAGGAAATAGGAAAGTAAAAACACTAAATATAGCAATCTCGATTGCGTATTTAGTGACGTCGTTTTATCAAAACAGATCCGTAAGCTGCGTAGGTGAAATGAACAAGGAAACTCAGCAGGTGGGACGGAATTATAAGCTGATAAAATACCTAGAATATGGGACATATCGCATTATGTCCGTACTAGCTGGTGCCCGCGACTTTGTGGTGAAACCGCAGATTCTGCGCAGATCTGCGGTTTCACCCGCATTAAATGCGTTTTCCAGTGAGAATGAAGGGTTTTCCCGCGTTAAAAAGTAGCCTATGTGTTATTCCAGGTCCTAACCTATATGTGTGCCAAGTTTCATCAAAATCCATTCAGTAGTATTTACGTGAAAGAGTAACAGACATACATCCATCCATACATACATACTTACAAACTTTAGCGTTTATAATATTAGTAGGATATATAGGAAGGAAGTAGGATAGGGTCTGCTAAGAACAGCACCGAAGTGACCAGTGAAATTACCGGCACATGAGACATACGATCTTAGTTCTCAATGTGAGCAACGCACTTGTCTGTCTTATTAATGTCAAAATATGCCATTAATAAGACAGTGGGCGCCATGGGCAGTGGTGAACACTTACCATCAGGTGGCCCACCTGCTCGTTTGCTCACTCGTAACATAACAAAAAGCACCACCCTATCTCCTTTCATATGGGTATCCTAAAAGGCGACTAAGGATTTTTTTTACGTAACGTACCTACCTTCTCACATAAAACGGCGGTTACCTAAAACCGCAATCCATGGTGCTACCCGAAACGCTAATAAATAAGCGTGGTGACTATGTTATCTTCCAAAATATGTGACGCATATTTTGTGTAAATCTCTGGAGAGAGCTTCAACTGGTAGTAGGGCTTTCGTGCAAAGTCCGTCTGTGAAAGTACCTCCTCCTTGAAGCAGAAGTACTTGCACTGCTGTGTTTCAGTTCGAATGGTAAGGGAGACAACACCTGAAGCTTTTAAGCTAAATCTGAATCAAATTTAACGGAATCTAACGGGGCATTGTAGGTTGTGCAAGCACCTAAACCGAATGGGCCAATACGAAAACCCATACTGCAGATTCTGTGCAGAGGAGGATAAAATGCCTATACACCTAATATGCCACTGTGATGCACTAGCTCACAGCAGAAGTTAGGAAACAGGAGGATATATACTATGAGTATTGAGTATGCCCGAACTCTCAATCCTAGGCAGATCGTCAGCTTCTTAGAGGCTGTTGGTGTGGCCGAGGAGATGTAGTATAAAAAAAAATCAAAAAAATTCAAATTCAAACTTTATTTCGAGTAACAAAGACCCATACATTATATAAAGCACCAATCAATAAAGGGTCAATAAAGGGTTGGCTACAATAGATCTAAGCAGGTCACAGTGGCCGTTGGGAAGGAGAAGCCCGACCCCTTTACCCTCAAAACATAATCATAAACAAAGGAGACAATAAAATTACCGGTACATGAGTCATTCCATATTAGTTATCAAGGTGGGCAACGCGATCTTATTAGTATCCAAATACGTCATTTGTGACGAGACATAAGGTGCCAAGGGCGATGATACCACTGCATTCTTGGACATGCGTGTTCTACTAAAACGCTAAGGGCACAGACAAAGATACAAAAGAACTCATTAGTGGATGAATTGCTAATTGCTTTACATATAATCAGAGTAGAACAGACATGCCATTTTGTTGACAATCAGACTTCAAATATGAGTAACCTCATTAAGTTGGAGGTGAAGGACGCCTACACGACTAACAACGCGTCTGTTAGACAGAGATACATGTATACAGAGAGTGTTAGACAAAAAGAGACAGTAGAGTCCGGTGCAATGCAAGGGAGCGTTTTGGGCCAATGTTTTTTTTTTTATATATCTTTAAAATAAAATTGGGCGACAACACACAAAAAGCCCTTACGATTACGACACCCACGGGTAGATGTGGGTTGGTACTATTATATGCCGGCACCACAAGGACGAATTAAACAGGTGAATGGAAGACTTGGTTCCAACAATAGAACTTATAAAAAGACCTTATTTTATTTATAGTATCCGGCGCAGGAGTGTTATCAGTTTAACTGGAAGGTGAAGGGCGTATACGTGACTCGGACAACGCAACGGTTGAAAAGAGATAAATGTATACAGATAGTATCTAAAAATAGACAGGAATAAAAGATTCCGATGCAATGCAAGGAAACGCTATGGGGCCAATGCTTAACAAAATTTTGAATATACATAAACTTGAATGTGAAGGACGCCTACATGAGTCAACTCGGAAAACGCAGTGAAAGACGCATACGTGACCGAGAAAAGACGGTTGAAAAGAAATACAGATAGTATCTAAAAATAAACAGGAACAAAAGATTCCGGTGCAATGTAAGGAAACGTTATGGGGCCAATGTTTATCAAAATTGTTAATAATAGGTCTTTACCTATGAAGTTGCCGAAATTTTCTTACAGATTAATGAGATCATAATTCCTATAATTCTAATGCTATTTTTTTCATTTGATTTATAGTTGAAAGTTGACTTCAAGGTTATCAATTTACGCATAAAATAAAGTTTTTATTTTTAGTTTGATATATAAAATTGAAGGTTTGAAAATTGTTCGTCTTAAATGTCGTCCGATTTCATCATTAGATTCGTTATATTTTTATCAGATAATATTTTTCGAAAATTAAATTTAAGCTTCTGTTAGCTTAATGTCTTCCCAATAATGCTTAAAAAAAAAAATAATTGGATTTATAATTCCTAAGAAAAATGCAAAAATGTTAGTACTGAAAATTGAGTTTACCTAAAATTCGCCATACAAAACGGCAATTTCATAGGTAAAGACGTAATATACGGTACATTAACTTGAATGTGAAGGACGCTTTCGGGAGTCAATTCGGAAAACGCGTAGGTTAAAAACAAATATAAATATACAGCGTTAACGGAAAGGCGTGATAATACCCATCGTGTGATATTCATCATCATCATCATAACATCCCATGAAACGTCCACTACAGGACAGGGAGCTCCCTCCAGAATTCTAGCTTTTGCTTAAACAAAGTGGAGGGGAAGTACCATAGTCACCTCGCTTGTTAGCGTTACGGATAGCACCATGGACCGCGGTTTTAGGTGACCGCAGAAATAAGATGTAAGATACAAAGGAGGATGCTGCTGCCCATCCTCCAGTTTATAACCCTTAGTCGCCTCTTACGACACCCACGGGTATGTATGGGTTGGTACTATTCTTTGCCGGCACCACACGGGATGATATTGTGTCTTCTTTATTCTACAACAAACATTGAATAAAACTATCACTGTAATTATTGAAAGGATTTGTAAATGAAATGGCTGTGTATTAACGTGCCACCAAATTTGAGTAAATTTTTACCAGATAATATTCACCAAATTTTGTCTACCAAAATGGATGAATGTACACACGGCCGCACATCAGTAGAAACACTTTTGGACCTTATGGCGAGGTAATAGAGTTGAAATAGTTTCTACCGACAAGCGGTTGACCGTACACCAAATTTGCTTCTGGCATTTCGCCGACCGCTGCCGCGGCACGCTCGCTAGGCTCGTGCGTTGTGGTCGCAAGATAACCTAACACAACCTAACCGAACCGGTTACCCAAATTTGGTGTACGTTCAGCCAATTTGGTGTACATTCATCCATTTTGTCTGAAGTGTATTGGGGTATAAAAAAATATTTTGGGAATCATTTAATTTGTTGCCAAATGAAATTAATGGCACTGAATGACGTTAGTTAGGCTTTAAGCCTTGATCAGATCACACCTTCATAAATTTAGAAACTGATTAGGCATACATTGCTGATTGTAATAAGGATATTGGAATTAACAAAACCAAGTCTCCCAGCAATGTATGCCGAATTAGTCATTGTATCTAGGAAGGTGTGATTGTGCCTTTATGATGAACGCAATCAACTCGTCGCGAAGCCGTTTAGATTGTGTTGTGGCGGCTCAGTGTAGAGGCCAACACGCACTACTAACTGTGCAAATCCTTTTACGGGTTTGCAAAAGTGGTTATTACAAAGTTATTCAGTCTCAAGGGAGTATTAGCCCTAAGCAACGAGCAAATCACATACATAGTTCTATTTGCAATGTATTGCTTGTACCTTAAAGGAGAAGATGGAAAATCAGCAGAGATGCTGAGGATTCTTCCATGCATTCCAAGTATGTAGATGAATAAATTACTTCTCCTTTACCTATTCTATTTAAAGCAGTCACAAATTTCTTGATCGAAAAAAAAAAAAACGGCCAAGTGCGAGTCGGACTCGCGCACTGAGGGTTCCGTACCACCACATAAACATAATTGTATTAGTTGAAATTTCAGTAAGTTAATGTGCTAGATTTTTTGAGTCCGACACGCGCTTGACCAAATTTTATTATTTGTTGTTATTTTATAGCTTATGCACTATAAACATACCAATTATCAAGTTTGTAAGTGTTCCTATTTTTAAATAGAGCAAAAACAAAAATTGCCTCAGCGACCATCCAACTTATCCCCTCTCTTATATGAATGTTCTTAAAACGGGAGCTCACCACAATTGGTTACCATTAGTTGTGAGAAAAGTTGTAATATTTAATGATTTCCAACTTTTCCCATTATTTGTACTGTGAGACCTAGCTTCTTGCCAAATTTCATAATTTTAGGTCAGCGGGAAGTACCCTGTAGGTTTTGCATTTTTGAATAAATGTATGGAGATGAGGACATAAAATGCCATATCTTTTGATTGCGTAGTTGTAAAAAATTGAAATTTTCAGATCTTGTGTGGTTCATGCATCCTAATATATGGTATTAATTTCAACCTGATACCTTTACCCGTTCGTGAGATAAAGGGTCTTGACAGACAGACAGACACACGGACAACAAAGTGATCCTATAAGAGTTCCGTTTTTTTATTTTGAGGTACGGAACCCTAAAAAGAGTAAAGTCATCGACAGTAGGCCACGAGCTCTTTTTAATACGCGCTGTAAATAAACGAATTGTTTCGGAAGTGAGAACTCGATTCGACAAGGTCGCCCAGTCTCACAAGAATGTCTAACACGGTCCGACCCGCCTACCAAGACTGGGTTATCGCGACGCCCACGCGACTTAGACGTTTGGAGTATTGAGTAAAAAGTTACCGATTCGTAGACAATACTGACGATAGCAGTTTCGTGGTAAAGGGTATTAATTGACATAATAAACGCTAAATAAAAATAGGTTTTTACGTCTCCACTTTCTGTATCTTCTTGGCTACTATGTCAGAAATAGCAGTTGTAAGTTTCATCCTTTGGTTTTACTTCGGTGCGCATGGCAGCCCGTGATGGCAGCTAAGAAGTGGAAACAAGCTCAATGTCAAAGCACAAAATAAAGTAATAGTACTATCATTCCGTGTACATACATCCTGTACATACCCGTGGGTGTCGTAAGAGGGGACTAAGGGCTATAAACTGAAGGATGAGCAGCAGCATCCTCCTGTGTAACATACCATAACAACCGCGGTCCATGGTGCCAGCCGTAACGCTGACAAGCGAGGTGACTATGGTACTTCCCCTCCACATTTTTTAAGCAAAAGCTAGAATTCTGGAGGGAGCTCCCTGTCCTGTAGTGGACGTTTCATGGCATGTTATGATGACTATTATACAGAACGGACACTCTCCGTCCCCCCTTGCAATCTACCCCGCACCCCACGCGCATCTGCCCGCGAGATTCTCGTGGTGCTTCTGAAAGCTTACGCGACCTTCCAATTTCAAATTCGCGCTCGATGTATGTAGTGTGGAGGAATGTGGTCTTCGCCTACCCCGACGGGAAATAGGCGTGATGTTATGTATGTATTTATGTATGTATGTCGTGTCCGGGGTGTGGTCATGGGGTCCCATTCCACGGTTTTTTCGACGGAGTAAATAGCCCGAATTCATTTGGCCCTTTTGTTTCTAATAATTAAACTAAATGTTACTTCTAGGTTGGTAGGTAAAGGTGTAAACTTTTTAACATCCAGATATCAATTTATTCTAAGAAAATACCTTATGGAAAAAATAGCCCGAACAATTTTCGGCACAAATTCGTTCTATGACGTGAGGCATCTGTACTAGTATAGTATTATACAAGTATTATCTGTGGTGTGGTCAAAGCGTTCACAACGACGAGCGGATTTGCACGTGTTCCTTATCATTACTAAGAATTAACAGCCTCCTTGTTCTAGAGGATAGAGGGCTCGGCTCTCGATCCGGAGGCTCTGGGTTCGATTCCCGGTGGGGACAATGTCATACAAAAATCCCTTTGTGTGACCTCCCCAGTTTGGTTAAGATATTGCAGGATGACCTGATTGTCCGAAAAGCGGACTTTCCGCAAAAGCCCTACCACCTTCGGAACTAATAATAATTATACTTTTTAGGGTTCCGTAGTCAATAAGGAACCCTTATAGTTTCGTCATGTCCGTCTGTCTGTCTGTCCGCGGCTTAGCTCAAGAGACCCTGAGTACTAGAAATCTGAAATCTTTTCTACCTTCAAAACATAATTTTATGGGTCTGAAGCTGACTGATCGGGTCAGAAACACCACACTGCAACACAAATAGCCGACGTAGCCTATACCGCCGCCAAGCTCAAATGGGACTGGGCAGGCCACGAGCCCGTATGCCACCGGACCTATGGGCCAAGACCACCTGGCAGCCGCAAACCGACAAAAGGCGTCGAGGACGACCAAGGCACCGATGGCGTGATGAACTTGAACGCCTTTTTCAAGGCCTGGCAAGAGCGGGCTTTAGATAGGCACCAATGGAGCAAAGAGAGAGAGGCCTTTGCCCAGTAGTGAGACATTATAGGCTAGATAAGATATACCTATGTACCTTTTAATTTAAATACCTATTAAAAACAAGGACATTAAAAACATGTTGTGGTGTATGACAACGCAGACTAAAATATGACTCACATGCCAATCTGTTATTTTTAATGTGTTAAGTAGATTTGCACTCATACATGTTTACATTTTCGCACTAACATTGCAATGGACTGAATGAACCTAAACTCTTGCTAAACAGCTAGTTAAATCGGCTAAGTGCGAGTCGGACTTTCGTACCAAGAGTTTCCTACCAATAAGGTAAAAATACCGTCTTAGTCCGGGACGTGCAGAAGTGTATTAAATAGGCAAGAGTCTGACTCGCATTTGACCAGGTTTTATTATTTGTTGTTATTCTATAGCATATGCACTATTTTGGTGGGCTCTTATTTCCGCAATTAAACTCTTATTTGGTCCTTTTTGCGTGCAGGTAAGACTGGTTATTTAAGCCAGCCTAGCTCCTTCCAGAAGCTCAGAAGTCTCCTGGGACATTCACAGGCTTCGCGGAGCGACCTCGTGTTGTCCAGGATTTTGGCCCGTTGGTCGGCCAGCACGTCGCAATCCAGGATGACGTGGTTGGCCGTTTCTTTTGCGTGTAGACAGCCCCTGCGCATAGGGCTGTTCGTGACGCCGATTGTGAATAGATGTTTGTTGAGCGGAATGCTATAGCTTATGCACTATAAACATAATAATTTTCACGATTATAAGTGTTCCCGGTTTTACGATATATCTCAAACAAAAAAAAAAACGAAAAAGAACACGTTCTTTATATTTTTCGGAACATACCTAGGTCGAAATACGATAAACCAACTTTTACCTCCCATACAAAATGCGCTATCAGCTGATATGAGGTTAAAAACTGATTTTGTTCTAAGTAAGACCAATTTCCATAAGAAAAAGATGTCTAGTTTCATCGGCAGATCACACCCGATTCATGCTCTTTATGTCGACTGGCTCCTTACAGAGAGTTTCTTCACGTCGCGCGTCGAGTCTCCTTTCAGTGAGTACGCTTTTGTAGCTCTACGTCGAATGCCATTGCTAGTCCAAAGTATAGTCTATCTCAGATACTCTCTTGTAAATTTTATGATAGGTATTTGAAATTAAAAATGAATTTGTATTTAAATACAGAGTGTAAAAATACTTCTACTGAAATTACACGCTGTATACAGGGTGTTCATTTGATTGCGTGCCATAGCTCAGGGGCGGGATCAGTATCAGTAACTGAACAACGTTTCCCAAGGAACATATAGGCCGAAATACGAAAAACCAAATTTGTCCTTCCATAAAAAATGGGCTATCAGCTGATGCAGTTTCTATGGGAGGTCAAAATGTTCCTTGGGAAAATTTGTTCAGTTTCAACGGCAGATTCACAATTATCACAAATTTCCGTTACTAGTAGTCTACTGTGTTGCCAGCAATTTATCTATCATCGTGTTATTAATACGTGTGTATGTAAGGTATAAACAAGGTCAAGTTTGTTATGAGACATTGCACCCATACAACACGGAAAGTGATAGATAATAATCATCATTTTTATATCGTGTGGGTTGCAAGGTCGATGACCGACTTCATAAAAACTGCCGGCTTAGCACGCTGCCCGAGAGATAATATACATACATACATAATATCACGCCTTGTTCCCGTCGGGGTAGGCAGAGACCACAGTTCTCCACCTGCTACGATCTTGACATACTTCCCTTGCTTCCTGTGCTTTCATCAATCCTTTCATACATGCTCGTCGGTTTAGGGTACTTTTAACCTGGCCTTTATTCAGAGCGTCCTGAATTTGGTCCTGGTACGTTCTCCGAGGCCTTCCCCTTCCAACGTTTCCATTCAGTCTCGCCTTGTAGATCTCTTTCGTCAATCTTCCTATATTCATCCTCTCTACATGACCAAACCATCTCAGCATCCCTTTCTCAATTTTAGTCAATACGTCTTCTTTTACGCCACAACGTTCTCTTATCACTCTATTTCTAATCCTGTCACTCAATTTCACACCAATCATACTCCTCAACGCTCTCATTTCCACTGCATTAATTCTACTTTCATGCTTTTTCTGCCATACCCAGCTTTCACTGCCGTACATCATTGTTGGTACCAAAACGCCTCTATGAACAGCCAGACGAGCCTTGTGAGACACCTTCTGACTCTTCATAAAAGCATGCAGAGAAAATATGCAGAGAAAATATATCTGGGAGAAATGTCACTTTATTTGAGGAATTATGTCATCTAATCTATCACCTCCAAGCGCGAAGAAATGTCAGTGGAGGAAAATGTTTAGCAAATCCACAAATAACGTTTTTGATATTTTAGACAGAGATAGCTTCATACACTAATACATGTAGCCGTCCTTGTCTTTCAAAACGTGTCGCACTGCTCGGATGTCAAAAAAACGTGACCATGCTTAAAGTCTTTAATCTATGAGCCTAGATAAACTGACAACTGCAGCGTGCTAAGCCGGCTGGTGTCAGAGAGCCGCCCAAGGCCTCTGACATGCCTCATGGACGACTTCCGTCTGTATAATAGTAGCCGAGATCAAAGGCTCTTTTCGGTCTATTAGGTCCAGTTCCGCGAACGTCCATTTCCGTGAACGTCCATTTCCGCTAAGGTCCATTTTTGTGAAAGTCCATTTTTCGAAGTCCTTATTTCAAACTTAAACTTAACCTAACCCCTATCCCTCTTCTACCAACATGAAGAAGGGTTTTGAAACTTCGTTGTTTTTGAAGATTGTGACTTAAAAATTGGTTTTTAGACGTACTAATTCAAATAAAATTGTTTTAGCATTTTTTGAAATTTTCCCCTTCGAAGGGTTAAGAAACACGGACTTGAAACAATAAGTTGAAAAATCTTTCACAGAAATGGACTTTCGCGGAAATGGACGTTCGCGGAAATGGACGTTTGAGGAACTGGACCTAATAGACCGAAAGGCAAAGGCTTAACAAAGCACGGATTATCTTACTCTTTGGACAATCAGATGATTCAATCTGCAATGTCCAAGAAGAGTTGACGAGAAAACATACAAACATACATACATTTATGTTTGGTACATTTGTTTAGATTTTTGTTTCATTTTAGATGTGTCCACGCAATCAACATGCATGCGATAAAACAGTGACCTAACCATTTATGGACTCCGGGTCACGGATAAAATTCGCGGAAAAATTCTTTCTTCCAGCCCGCTTAGCACACTGCAGTTGTCAGTTTATCTAGGCCCATAGATTAAAGACTTTAAGCATGGTCACGTTTTTTTGACATCCGAGCAGTGCGACACATTTTGAAAGACAAGGACGGCTACATGTATAAGTGTATAAAGCTGTCTCTGTCTAAAATAACAAAAACGTAATTTGTGGATTTGCGAAACATTTTCCTCCACTGACATTTCTTCGCGCTTGGAGGTGATAGATTAGATGACATAACTCCTCAAATAAAGAGACATTTCTCCGAGATATATTTTCTCTCGGGCAGCGTGCTAAGCCGGCTGTAAACAGTCCTGATATTATAATGTCGCGCGGCGCACGTGGACACAATTTTGTTGGTTTCTATGCAGGTTGCATTCAAGATGCAAGCAAGTGATAAATATCGCTATCGTGCGGATGTGGAGAGTGACTCTAGCATACTAGTCTAGGCAATGAAGCGGATCGTTGTATGAAGACCCCCACATTAAATCCTCAGTCGATGAAACTTTGCTGGGGTATTACACTACATGGGACAAACCTATAAAAAAATCCAAAATAAAAATCGGTACTTTTAATTTTTCCATACAAGAATTACAAAAAATGTATGAAAATTTTTTTTTGCAAATATTTTTTTGGATATTTGGATTTACATTTAATTCATGATTCTTTATCATCCTGTCAAATAAAATCTGGCTGAGAAGTTTATATTGGGGTCAACTGCTTCGTTGCGTACACTATTGATAAATTTTTTATGTCAAGTAAAACATGTAGGGAAATTTTTGTTTAGTTCATAAGGTTGTGAAAGTTTAAGTTCCTTCAAGGATGTCCCTTTTTAGGGTTCAATACCCAAAGGGAGGAAAACGGGACCTTATTAATATGCCTCCGATGTCTGTCTGTTAGCGGGCTGTATCTCATGAACTGTAATAAATATGTAGACAGTTGAAATTTCTATTGCCGCTAAATATAAAAAATTAAGGGGGGCGGCTCCCCTACTAAAAACGTTTTGTAGGAGATTTTTATTTTAGCCCTATCGTAAAAACGGGAACCCTTACAAGAGTGAAAATTTGTTTGTTTATAGTGCATAACCTATATAATAACAACAAATAATAAAAACTGGTCAGCTGCGTGTTGAACTCGCGCGAATTTAATACACTTCTGCGTGACTGCGCGGCCATAACTAATCCGGTATTTTTACCTTAGTGGTACGGAACCCTCGGTGCGCGAGTCCGACTCGCACTTGGCCGGTTTTTATTAATAAAAATATACAATTTGAAACTGTTTGTTTATTAGTCTCATCTAGTCAACGTCGCACTTTTCACAGTCACCTTGAAATTATCTACTTACATACACACAACAAGACGATCCTACGCATTGTTTACTGCATTTTTTTGCAAAATATTTTGCTATCAACGACGTGGCCTTGTTTAGACGTGACTAATCCAAGACATTTCTACGCCGATGTTTTATTTCGCCAGATAAAAGGATTAGTACATACAGGATGCAAAGGAGAAGTTAGACCACAGACTAAAGTAAATTCCGTCACATACATAGTCTGTCTGCAACATCTGCGACGGCGCGGCGGTGGGATGCCACAAACTATGTCCCACCTCACAGCATGCGTGTCAGGCCCTACAACATGCTCGCTAAAGGATCTGTACAAGGCCAGACCAAATGCTAATAGGTGTTTACCTATGAAATTGCCGTTTTGTATGGCGAATTTTAGGTAAATTCAATTTGCATTTTTCTTAGGAATTATAAATATTTTATTTTTAGGGTTCCGTACCTCAAAAGAAAAAAACGGAACCCTTATAGGATCACTTTGTTGTCCGTCTGTCTGTCTGTCTGTCAAGACCCTTTATCTCACGAACGGGTAAAGGTATCAGGTTGAAATTAATACCATATATTAGGATCTATGAACCACACAAGATCTGAAAATTTAAATTTTTTACAACGACGCGAATCAAAAGATATGGCATTTTATGTCCATATCTCCATACATTTATTCAAAAATGCAAAACCTACAGGGTACTTCCCGTTGACCTAAAATTATGAAATTTGGCAAGAAGCTAGGTCTCACAGTACAAATAATGGGAAAAGTCTGAAATCATTAAATATTACAACTTTTCTCACAACTAATGGTAACCAATTGTGGTGAGCTCCCGTTTCAAGAACATTCATATAAGAGATTGATGTTTTAGTTCTATTTAAAAACGGGAACACTTACAAACTTGAAAATTGGTATATAGCGCATATGCTATAAAATAACAACAAATAATAAAATTTGGTCAAGCGCGTGTCGGACTCAAAAAATGTAGCACATTAACTTACTGAAATTTCAACTAATACAATTATGATTATGTGGTGGTACGGAACCCTCAGTGCGCGAGTCCGACTCGCACTTGGCCGGTTTTTATTTTTTTTAAGCATTATTGGGAAGACATTAAGCTAACAGAAGCTAAAATTTAATTTTCGAAAAATATTATCTGTAAAAAAATATAACCATTCTAATGATGAAATCGGGCGACATTTAAGACAAACAATTTTCTCAAGCTTTAATTTTATTTAACAAACTAAAAATAAAAGCTTTATTTTGTGCATAAATTGATAACTTTGAAGTCAACTTTCAAATATAAGACAGATGAAAAAAATAGCATTAGAATTATAGGAATTATGATCTCATTAATCTGTAAGAAAGTATCGGCAATTGCATAGGTAAAGACCTATTATTTGCGTTGCCGAATACTGGTTTAAAAAAACCGGTCAAGTGCGAGTCGGACTCGCGCGCCGAGGGTTCCGATATACCTATAGTATTTTTGGAAGCAATAAAGTCCATTTTCAGGACCGCAAAACTAAATTTGTTTGTAAAGGTTTTTTGCAGATTTCTGAAAAACTGTGCAACTTAGAAAGATCGTTTTATTTTTGCTGTAAAGTTTACATAAACCTCTGTCAACTGTAATTAATTCAGATTTTCCCTTACTCAAACTTCGGAGATAAGGGGGGGGGAATGGTATTTTTTTTGACATTTTTCATCATAACTTGAAAACTAAGAAACTTAAAAAAATACAAAAATATATTTTAAAATGTACAAGTAAAGCCCTTTCATATGATACCCCACTCGACCTAGTAGCGACAATTTGAAATTTGGCCCCCCCTATTTTGGCCCCCTTTACATTAATAATCATACTTTTTTCAAAAAATTTTCATGTGCAATTAAGTTGGGCAACTATATTCTAAAACTATTCCAAATTTCAGCTCGATAGCGTAAGTGGTTGCTGAGATATAGAGGTGTGACAGACAGACAGAGCGGCACCATAAGGGTTCCTTTTTTTTACCATTTTGGTATCGGAACCCTAAAAAGTATAAGTGTTGCCATCGACATGATAGATAGAAGAAGATAGTCTGTCTACCTGTATGAGGTAGTGAAGTGTAAAATGTCTCCTATACTAGCGGTCAAAAACCCGGTTAAGTTTTACAAAAATCAAGAAATCTTTAAATATCATGTTTTAGCTAAACTTTATTTGCGAAAGTGAAAATATATCTTTTTTACTTGTGAATTGGTCATTAATACTAAGAACGGAAGCGTAAATGATCCGTAATAGCCATTTTATGCGTAATTTGACAAGCCCTTTGGTGTGGTTGGTAGTGAGCCTGCCTCACACGCCGTGGGTCGCGGGTTCGATCCCCGCCCAGGGCAAACATTAGTGTGATGAACACAACTGTTTGTTATGTGTCTGTATGTGTCTGAGTGTTATTTATCTATGTATATCAGTCCCTGGTACCCATAGTACAGGCTTTGCCTAGTTTGAGATCAGATGACCTTGTGTGAAATGTCCCCCAATATTTATTAAAATTGTTTTTTCCTGTTCGGTAAGTATTTTTACCAGAAAAACTCTGGTAATAACATTTATTAGTCCCAAGTCACATATTTTTCACATATTAAGGTGGTAGGGCTTTTGTGCAAAGTCCGTCTGGGGAAGTACCACTCCCTTGGTTTTTTCTGCCGTGAAGCAGCAGTGTTTACATTGCTGTGTTTCGGTTTGAAGGGCAAGGGAGCCAGTCACGAGCCAGTGAAATTACCGGCACATGAGATAAACCATCTTAGTTCTCAAAGTGAGCAACGCGCTTTGCTGTCTTATTAGTGACAAAATATGGCATCAATAAGACAGTGGGTGCTATGGGTGGTGGTGACCACTTACCATCAGGTGGCCCACCTGCTCGTTTGCTCACTTGTAACATAAAAAAATAACAATTTGACGTTTTTGGGATTTGATAAAAATCCACACATTTTAGTATGGAGGTCCCCTGCAAGAAATGGATACTCTTATGGCTCTCTCCTTTGCAAAATGTGCTGCTACTTCAACCTCCTTGAGTCAGAAGGTGTATCATAAAGCCACAATCACACCATCCTAAATTCAAAGACTAATTCGGCATACATTGCTGGGAGGCTTGGTTTTGTTAATTCCAATATCCTTACTTCAACAAGCAATGTATGACGAATCAGAGTCTGAATTAAAGAAGATGTGATTGCGGCTTTAGGCTCGTCTGGCTGTTCATAGAAGCGTTTTGATACCCAAATGTAGGTACGACAGTGAAAGCTGGGTACCTATAGCAGAAGAAGCATAAAAGAAGAATTACCTAATGCTGTAGAAATATGAGCGTTGAGGAGTATGATTGGAGTGAAATTGAGTGACAGGATAAGAAATAGAGTGATAAGAGAACGTTGCGGCGGAAAGAAGATGTAGTGACTAAAATTGAGAAAGGAATGCTGAGATGGTTTGGTCATGTAAAGAGGATGAATGAACGAAGATTGACGAAAGAGATCCACCAGGCGAGAGTGAATGGAAACTTTGGAAGGGGAAATCCTCGGCGAACTTTCCAAGAACAAATTCAGGACGTTCTAAATAAAGGACAGGTTATAAGTACCCTGAAACGACGACGATGTATGACAGGGTTATTGAAAGTAGTAAAGGAGTGATCACACCTAGCATATATTGCTGGGAGGCTTGGTTATGTTAATTGCAATATCCTTATTTCAACGAGCAATGTATGCCAAAATAGTCTTTGAATTCAGCGACGACGACGGTGTTTGACAAGGTTCTTGAAAGTAGTAAGGGAAGTATGTCAAAATCGTAGCAGGCGGAGGGCTGTGTGTGGTGCCTGCCTACCCGACAGGGAAAGAGGCGTGATTTTATGTATGTTTGTATGTAGGATGTAAAGAGACATCTCCCGAAGTTTCCCGAACCAGTGTTCGGGTTTCAGTAAACCTACTACCCACTTCGACCTGTCTATTGGGGAAAAGTGTTCAGTTTTCGCATTTCGACCTATAGTAGGAGATCCAACAAGACCTTGCACAAAACCTGCTGGGATGAAACTTATAATGTAAAATATTATGCCACCTACCCTAAAAAGTAATCAAGCTTTAGGGCAAAGTGATACGAGTATAATAATATTTATTAAACACCATTGTTTGTAGTACAAAACAATTTCAGATGACAATATTTTCTTGTTTCATATTTTTAAGAGCAAGATTAGTCAGTAATCGGGTTCTAGTTTTTGAACAAATTTTTACATCCTGTGTTTTATTTTATTATATACGCAATAAAATGTCACGTCGCATTAACATATCTGCGTTATGTTAGTCGGTAGATAAGGTAAGGCATGTCAGGGGCCAGACAGGCCAGTCTGACATCTATCCAACAACGGTTTACGTGCCTTCCGTTCCGAAAGTGCGAAACGTTGATAAACCTACCATTTTTTTTTATTTATAAATTAATTTTAAAAACTGTGATTTTGATCGTTTTTAGGGTTCCGATACAAAAATGGTAAAAAAAGGAAAAAAAGGGCAAATTTTTTTATTTCTTCCAAAAAAATTTGACCGGTTTTTTTTTATCTTTAGCCGGAGTAAATTGGCTGGAAGGCGTTGACACCCAACAGTGGAACTGTTAAAGCACACAAGTATAAAAGCCTTGTATGTATACGCGTGGGTAGGTAAGTATATTTCTTTCAAATTTAAAGGTTAGCCAATAGCCACGCCACGCCTTGTGACTATCTTAGATTTCATCCCATTTGTACTACTATTCATACATAACATACACAATCACACAGTCATACATACTAAATACATATACAAAGACAGTCGCGAAAGTACCAGGCCGTCAGAGAATGATAGAGTTCGAATTTTTATAACACATTTCGCAGTACGTTGACCTCAAGAGACGAGACGTCTGGGTCCTCGACCTTGGTCAATGAAAGGTGAATTTTGTCTAATCAATAGAGTAAGTGAAAGCCTCCTCCTGCTTTATCGTAATCTCCTAGTAACTTTTGCGAGTTTCGCGCAAGTAGATAGTTTTTGTTTGAACCACGTGTACCTCAAAGTTTGGAACCGAGCTTTTAGATGTCGAAGTATTTTATGCTTTAAAAAGTTTCAGGAGAGGTAAACTTGCAATAAGATTTTGAGTAAACTGTAGGCATCCATGTCGTTTCAAAAAATAGTTTTGCAGAGACAAATGTTCGTGTGGATCTTCGTACCACAATCAGCTTCCCACGTTACACGAATAATTACGATGTGTATTGCCTATATTATGACGCACACACCTAGTTATAGTGTGCACTAAGCAATGTGCAAAGTAAATATTGTTTAACAAAGTCTAGCTAGCCCCTAATTATACATAACACATAGCGCTGTGACAACGAATACGTGTTACAGTATAGGTATATATATACTATTCAATCAAGTAGACATCTGCACCATCTAAAAGCTACCTCTGATAATCAGGGCGAAAACGAGATGTCACAGTAGATGGCGGTTTATGGGAGGATCACGAAAAACCATGTGAGAAGTTCCAGACTGGAGCCGACGTAGAAGACCCATAATATTTAGATTATCAGGCCGGTCGGTTTTTAGGGTTTCGATTACGCCCTAACTATCAACAATACCTTCTTGGCAGGGTTCGAAATTATCAAGGTAATTAAGGGGCTGATAAGAGCTAAATACGCTTCACTTGAGCAGGTTTTGAACGAAAAGTGATGAATATATGGCCGTGAAAAAAAAAATGTGATAATTAAGCATCTTTCCAAGAATATGGCCGACTCCGAAACACGATTTTTGTACGCCATAAAAAGACCCAGTTACCTCTGCTTTTTGCTTTTAAACCGTTTCTCTTAAGTACCCATTAATCTACGATGCCAAAACTTTTACACATTATTCAATACATTATGCATAATAATATAGCTATTTGATAATTAAAATTATGGGCACAGATTTTGAGAAAAATGCAAAAATGAGCGAAAAACGTAAAACAGCGCGAATCCGCTCAGTTCTAGCACGCGCATTCTGCCCTTTGTTAGAAAGGGAGGTAATTCAGCTCTTATCAGCAACATAATTTGATAATTATCGGATAAATTATACGGAGCACAAAATAACTCGGGCTGTGACCGTTAATGAGCAGAAGTCGAAAAATAAGCCGCGGGGGTGAGCGCGGCAGGTGGGAGTGAACCACGGAGTCCTTCTCTGCTCCGTGGAGTGAACTAATCGTTCATTGGCTCTCAAAATAACTCAAAATAACCGTCATAGCCCGACTCATCCCGAACGCGCTATCCTACTAATATTATAAACGCGAAAGTTTGTAAGTATGGATGTTTGTTACTCTTTCACGTAAAGACTACTGAATGGATTTTAATAAAATTACAATAATATAGCTTATACATCAGAATAACACATAGGCTACAATTTATAAACCTGCGCAGACGAAGTCGCGGGTACCAGCTAATATCAGATAATTATCCATGCAAATTGATAACTTTATGTCTTTAATTTTGGCATACAAAAGAGTTCGCCCACAAGCCGCTATTTTTGGTTTTAATGGAGACAAATTCACTCCAAACAGGATCCTTATTTTTCGACAACTATGACAAAACAAATAATCAGTTTGTTGATAAAAAAGAAGTGCTGTGATAGTTTTTTCTGTGAACACGTTTGAATCGGCAAATCGCGTAAAGCGAAACTGAAAGCGTTTAATAATTATTGATTTATGAATTTGATAATTATCAAGATAAATATCATGGTAATTATCAAGAGGCCTTTGGCGCCTCAACAACTCTGACACCAGGGTTTGTGAGGTCGGTCATCGCCCTTGCAATCCACACGATATGATGATAATTATCAAAATTGTCACTGATAATTATTTCGAACCCTGCTTCTCGGCTTCCGTTACCAACATACTCGTACAGATTTGATATAAAATTGAATTTGGCCAGCCGAAACGCGCCGAAACTGCGGCAAATTGAAGCGATAACCAACGTAGCCAATACACTAAACTAAAAGAAGTATTCTAAAAATAGATGAACTCATGTGACACAGTTTAAATTGATTACGAGAGTTGTCACGGGCCATTTATCGTGATTTAGAGGAGGATGTAGGAACATGTTGCTATGTACTGTCAGCAATAGTGTATCGGTTACACATTCGTGACACATAGACATCCAAATTGTTAGAGCCGATGTCGAGAAACCGATTACAAATACAGGGTGACCAACCGATATATATACCTTCAAAATTAGTATAGGATTACAAGGCCTGTATATTATAAAGCCAAAAAACAGTAGTGTAAAATTTCCGCAGGTAACAAAATCTGTCAACGACAAGTCGCGAGCTTGAAATACGATCTGGATATGAGACAAAAAAGTTTAAAATGTTTTTATTAAGTTTAGTATAGGTATCCTGGATTAGAGATAGATTACCTATTGTCGATGTACATGTATTACGCAAGTATGATATTTTTCGCCAGTTGCACAAAGCGTCTTTAAAGTTAAAGATCATCATCATCATCATATCAGCCGAAAGACGTCCACTGCTGGACATAGGCCGTTCCCTAAAGATCTCCATGACGACCGGTCCTGCGCTGCTCGCATCCAGCGGCTTCCCGCGACTTTGACCAGATCGTCGGTCCACCTTGTGGGGGGCCTGCAAACGCTTCGTCTTCCGGTACGTGGTCGCCACTCCAGAACCCTCACGCCCCATCGGCCATCGGTTCTTCTTGCGATGTGCCCTGCCCACTGCCACAATGAGGAGATCCGCAAAAGAACTAAAGTAACTGACATAGCCCTGAGAATCGCTAAGTTAAAGATACTTTAAGTATATTGCTGATGCTGACTCTAGAAGAAAGAATAGTGGGACAAGCAGTCGCAAACAGTCTCATTATTTCCATCAATGGAAATTCGGAATGGAAATAGTGGGACACACCGAAGAAAGTAGATAGAGAGATAGATAGATAAAACGTTTATTAAGAAGCGGTACAAAATAAAAGAAAGAGAAAGGACAAAGTGACGGCAATAGATTTAAATGAGTTTTATTTTTAAAGAAGCTTTGTACAACTGGATGATATTCAGGTATATCGAGTGAATAAATTCAATTCAATTTTCGATGAGTGGCTTTTGTGTGTTTACAATTCCGCCAATGTCACGTAGAGAAGTGAATACACGATGGAGTTTCGCAAAAAAAAAAGGATATAGAATCCATTGAATAATCCTTTAGAGTACAAAACATCACAATATGTACATCACAACAGAAAAAGATAGTTATTATTAAAAATAATTTAGTATAATCTAGTTGTCCCGTGTGGTGCCGGCAAAGAATAGTACCAACCCATACATACCCGTGGGTGTCGTAAGAGGCGACTAAGGGTTATAAACTGGAGGATGGGCAGCAGCATCCTCCTTTGTATCTTACACCTTACTTACTGCGGTCACCTACAACCGCGGTCCATAGTGCCAGCCGTAACGCTAACAAGCAAGGTGACTATGGTACTCTCCTCCATATTTTTCCAGCAAAAGCTAGAATTCTGGAGGGAGCTCCCTGTCCTGCAGTGGACGTTTCATGGGATGTTATGATGATGATGATGATAATCTAGTTTGCCGCCATGATGACACGTTTGCCGCCATGATGACACGTTTGCCGCCGTGACACAAAATATTTGACGGAAAGAATAACATTGTATTACAAACTTGTTTTACAAACTTGTTTTTTTCTGAAAGCTTTCGCCGATTGTTTTTGACAAACCTGCAAAATGTGTTTGTAAGCGTTGGAATAAATTTAAAAAAAATCATAAGCACTAATTTAGCATGTCACTTAGACTGAAATTGAACAACTTTCCCTAAGGAACATAGGTCGAAAAATTAAATAAAAGGACGGGTTGCACTCCGAGAGTGCCGAAAGAAGTGAAAACTTGCATTTTTGAATATTATGCTTTTTGTAAGGGTCAATCGCGCCATTGCTCGCGTACTTCCTTGATGTCACTGAATAAAAACCCGTATTGTAATAAAAATACGGTTGACAGTTGACGCTTTTTAGATCAGGCTACGGATCTGACGCGACATCTGACGCGAGATTAAAATTTTTTACCCATCTAAAAAAGTGCCAAGCGCCGCTAAAGAAGATTTCACTTTAAAAAAAACCGGCCAAGTGCGAGTCGGACTCGCGCACTGAGGGTTCCGTACCACCACATAAACATAATTGTATTAGTTGAAATTTCAGTAAGTCATCATCATCATATCGTGTGGGTTGCAAGGTCGATGACATATGCTAGATTTTTTGAGTCCGACACGCGCTTGACCAAATTTTATTATTTGTTGTTATTTTATAGCTTATGCACTATAAACATACCAATTTTCAAGTTTGTAAGTGTTCCCGTTTTTAAATAGAACTAAAACAAAAATCGCCTCAGCGACCATCCAACTTGACCCCTCTCTTATATGAATGTTCTTGAAACGGGAGCTCACCACAATTTCATAATTTTAGGTCAACGGGAAGTACCCTGTAGGTTTTGCATTTTTGAATAAATGTATGGAGATAAGGACATAAAATGCCATATCTTTTGATTGCGTCGTTGTAAAAAATTTATATTTTCAGATCTTGTGTGGTTCATGGATCCTAATATGTGGTATTAATTTCAACCTGATACCTTTACCCGTTCGTGAGATAAAGGGTCTTGACAGACAGACAGACAGACACAAAACAACAAAGTGATCCTATAAGGGTTCCGTTTTTTTCTTTTGAGGTACGGAACCCTAAAAAATTGCCTCACATACGAAATACACAATCAGTTGGTGCAGTTTTTATGAGAATTTTTTTTTTCAGATTTGGACCTATATTTCTTGGGAAAAGTTGTTCAGTTTTACGGTTTAGGTAACACGCTAAAATAGTACTTACTTTTTTCACAACCACAGGCAGGATTCGAACCTGCGTCTTCTCCGTCAGTACGGGAGACGCTTTACCAACTAGGCTACCGTGGTCCTGCCTGATGTTGATGATGTTGCTCCGGTACTGACGGAGAAGACGCAGGTTCGAATCCTGCCTGTAGTTGTGAAATGTTACGATTTTCTACTTTGTAGATTTATCAAAAAAGAAAGATTTCGGACCTCCTTGCTTCGCTTGGAATACATACCCTGCTAATTTATTTTAGTAGGGGATGACGTCTGCCAACTTGTCCCAATCCTTCATCGTTGATCACTAGGAAATATTCAAAATTTCACTTCACTATATACCTTGTAACAAATTATTTCTTTAATCATCCTTCTGGTTATCTTTATTTTCCTGTGTCAAACACTGTCCAGACACTGTCAAACAATTTGTACGACTTTCCCCCGTTCGGTTAAGCCGAAATCACACCTTTCTTAATTCAGACTAATTCGGCATACATTGCTGGGAGGCTTGGTTCTATTAATTCCAATATTATTACTTCAACCAGCCATGTCTGCTGAATAGAAGGTGTGATAGCGGTTTTAGGGCATTTCAGGGTGATGAATGACTGTCCTAAAATTAAGATGATTTCGATGTCTGTCAGAACGGCTGGTTGCCTGTAGAGTTAACCTGTGAGAGTTTGGTCAAAAATTGCTACCCATTTGCTACTTTATCATAACAAATTGCTGCCTACGATGAATTCTTGGGAATCTTTTTTTTTAACCAGCAATTCTGACGAATAATTTTTTACATAAAAAAAAACCATATGTAACAACTGTGTCAAAGACCAATATTTTTAGGGTTCCGTACCTCAAAAGAAAAAAACGGAACCCTTATAGGATCACTTTGTTGTCCGTCTGTCTGTCTGTCTGTCTGTCTGTCTGTCAAGACCCTTTATCTCACGAACCGGTAAAGGTATCAGGTTGAAATTAATACCACATATTAGGATCCATGAACCACACAAGATCTGAAAATTTCAATTTTTTTTAACGACGCAATTATTTATTTATTTTATTTAAAAGAATTACATACTAATCTTAATACTAATTTACAATTTATGTAAGGTGTAACAAAAACCTAATTAGGTTTGTCCGTACACCTACAGATTCGACGGCACTCTGCGACCGCACGCAACTTAGTTCAATATTATTTTCAAATGAATACATACGATGAGGATAAAGCCACGAACAAATCTAAAAAGATCAATTTGGCACACATTGCTGGGAGGCTTGGTTATATTAATTGCAATATCCTTACTTCAACGAGCAATGTATGCCGAAACAATCCCCGAACTGTGATCGAGGCTTTAGCCGACATTACAACTTGAAGCGCACTGAGTGAGACAGATTACAAAACCAGTTGTTAGGAGTAGGGAGCAGCGCGCACACACAGGGTGTTTCCTTGAAGTGTTACTTTACTTGATTATCGTCTATAAAAAATTGTAATAGTTTATTTTTTATGTTCTTTTCGTTAATAATGATCTTCAATGAATTTGGCAGGTTGTTAATTAGTTTAGGTACAATATATTTTAGAGTCTGTTTTCCATAGAGGTTTTTAAAGCCTGGGACAATTAATTTGGCATTCGTTACGCTGCGGGTTACCTTTCCGTGATTAGCATTGTGTTTGAGTGTTTCATTAAAATAATTCTCAACTAAAATTATATAACTAATTTTGTCTTGGATAGGTATTATTTTACAGAAGGAAAACAGGGCATGATAATTATCTTTATATTTATTTTTTATTTTATAAGGGACTATAGCTTTTAAGATGCGTAATTGTAACTGGTATATCGAGTTAAGGTGTGTTTTAAATGTTCGACCGTAACTGCTAAGTCCGTAGGTTATGGTCGATTCTCCTAATGCTTTGTAGAGTGATAGCAATATTGTGTACGGGACTTTACTTTTGATTAGGGTAAATTTCGCTAATATAGCACGCAGTTTATCACATACGTTGTTTATATGATCTGTCCATTTTAGTCGATCATCAATTATCAGACCCAGATATTTTTGTTGAGTCACTAGTTCAACTGGACTACAGTTGCAATGGCTAAAGTTCGAGTGTAGACAATCGTGTTCATGTGCTATTAAGTTGATCTCTCGTTTTATTCTATTTTGGCTTGAACTTATGTACATTACCTTAGTTTTTTTTGTGTTCAGGACAAGACCCAAATCATGAGACCATTTTGTTAAGAGTGTGAAGTCAGCTTGTAACCGTTTTAGTGCGTTATCTATCGAAGTGTCTGCTGTTAGTAGGCAAGTGTCATCGGCAAATTGAAAAACTTCACAATCTCTTATAATGTTTACGGCGTCATTTACATAAGTTAAGTAGTGTAATGGTCCTAAGACTGAGCCTTGAGCAGTACCTTCAGTTACGCTATATTTGTCGCTAAACTCATTGCCTATCAAAAGATATGTCATTTTATGTCCTCATCTCCATACATTTATGCAAAAAACCAAAACCTACAGGGTAGGTACTTCCCGTTGACCTAAAATTATGAAATTTGGCAAGAAGCTAGGTCTTACAGTACAAATAATGAGAAAAGTCTGAAATCATTAAATATTACAACTTTTCTCACAACTAATGGTAACCAATTGTGGTGAGCTCCCGCTTCAAGAACATTCATATAAGAGAGGGGTCAAGTTGAATGGTCACTGAGGCGATTTTTGTTTTAGTTCTATTTTATAAACGGGAACACTTACAAACTTGAAAATTGATATGTTTATAGTGCATAAGCTATAAAATATTAACAAATAATAAAATTTTGTCAAGCGCGTCTCGGACTCAAAAAATCTAGCACATTAACTTACTGAAATTTCAACTAATACAATTATGATTATGTGGTGGTACGGAACCCTCTGTGCGCGAGTCCGACTCGCACTTGGCCGGTTTTTTTTTTATTTTTGGCGATAAAACACGCGTACACCTCCACAAACACAACAATGCGATAAAATGTAATTGTGAGCGGTATAATGTGTATGTACTTTTGATAAGCACAGGCAAGGCCATCGAATCTGTTATTGTATGCTTGACCAATTCATTTACGAAAGTATAAAAAAGGTGAAAGGTACGCAGGAACTAGTTTCATCAGTCATTTTCCTCTCAATAACTTGTATTATTTAACAAAATACACACCAACTACAATATTCTCAAGTTATTCACAGATCCCTAAATCGAAAAATGGTCTATACACGCTCATAATATTTTGGACATGTCCAATGACATCGCTATAACATCGATCATACAATACATCATACATGGGGTTCCTACGTTGTCAGCGATATTAATATTTACTGCCTTCAACAACTACTACTGAAAGGGTCTCCGGGCTGAGCCGCGGACAGACAGATAGATAGACGGACATGATGAAATTAAAATAACGATTTTCTTGCAAGTTCCTTGATTCTTGTTGACAATGAAAGCCTTTGAAGATCTGGAACGAACAAAGGTATTCGACGTACGACTAAAGTGCGCTTGATTCGAGCTCTGGTATTTTCAATATTTTTGTACGGTGCCGAAACTTGGTGCGTGAAAAGCCGCGACAGCAGTAAGATCGATGCGTTTGAGATGTGGTGTTGGCGGAGATTACTTCGCATACCTTGGACTGCCAAGTGAACTAATGAGTCTATATTAAAAGAGTTTAACATCACGACGCGGCTCTCCACCATATGCGGAAAGCGTGCCCTCCGCTTCTTCAGACACATTACGCGGTTTTGAAGACATTGTTTACAGAAGTAGATTGACGTGCTCAAGGCACCTACGAAATGGTCAGACACAATGAAGAAGGCAGTGGGCGGCAACATGCAGCGTGCGGTCCACACATCATATAATCTGTGGAAGGAAACGATATGTGGTCGCGATCCTCATCAGTGAGGGACCAAAGAAGAAGAGATGGAACTAAAGGGTTATCAGAAATGTTTCTTGTACACACGACCGCACATCAGTAGAAACACTTTTGGACCTTATGGCGTGGTAATAGAGTTGAAAAAGTTTCTACCGACAAGCGATTGACCGTACTAAGTCTGGGAACATTTATTTTATTCGTATTTTCGCAAATAGCTTCGGATTAAATCGTATATGAATAAGTTTTTTGTAAGTAGGTAGAATTTACTATCTATTAATATTCCAAAATCAACACCAAATTCAGGACGTTCTAAATAAAAGCCAGGTTAAAAGTACCCTAAATCGACGAGCGTTTATGAAAGGGTTAATGAATTACAAGAAGCGAGGGAAGTACGAGTATGTCAAGATCGTAGCAGGTGGAGAGTTGTGATCTCTGCCTACCCAGAGACCCCGACGGTAAAGGTGTGGTCACACCTTTCTTAATACAAAGACTAATTCGGCATACATTGCTTGGCTTGGTTTTGTTAATTCCAATATCATTATTACAACCAGCAATTTATGCCGAATTACTTTCTGAATTTAATAAGGTGAGATCGTGGCGTGATTTTATGTATGTATGTAAGAACAAAAGTATATTAGGTAGATAGGTACGTGACACGTGAAAGACCCAGTTAGCACTCAAGTAACTTACAATTCAGCAACAATTGGTCACATTTGCTCGGAATTATTAAATTGAGCAAGTCAACTCGGAGCTATATTTGGTAGCTCGTTATCCAATTGGTAGATTTGAAGTTATTTTTGGCTTAGTTGCTGTGTTCTTTTTTAGAGTTTTAGTTATCTTTTTAAAACAATTTAGCCTTGATAAAACAGGGTGTTAGAAAAAGCACCGATTTAAAAACAATAAAAAAAGAATAAAAACATAACAGAAATAAAAATTTAATATAAAATTTTAATTGTTTACAATTGGTGTGCCGGGTGCGCGTTGTGTTGCGACTCTTAGCATAGGGTGCTGGCAACTTGAACTTTTTTTTCATAGGAAGTACATATTTTATTTGTTATTTTTTTTATTATCAATATGTTTAATGTACTTTATCCCACTTATACTGCCACCGGAAACTACTCAGCGGCAGACAGAAGTTGAGGATCCTCACAGGGTCGTGGTCGTAGGGGTTAAGCAAAAACCAACGTAAGGGAACGAGTTTATTATGATAAAGTAAGTAGGTACAAAATACAAGGCGGTGGTCGTGCTGCGCGCGGGCACGTCCGAGCACGGCCAGAATCAAAGGTAAACTGACTGTTTTTGACACGAATGACACCGAAAGACAGAGATAGAAGACATTTTAAATAGGAATTTGGAATTTTGGGCCAGGACGATAGAGCCAGGATCACGAAAGGAGGCAGCATGCGAGGCATGCAGCCCCGCTCCGTGACAATACAACATGCGGTTAAATGGAACTCGGTACTTTTCCTAACACCCTGTATAATAGAGATGAGGATTGAAGGAGTGGGCTGCAGGTTTGATCACCGCCCAGGGCAAACATTTGTGTCTGGGTGTTATTTAATTATGTATCCTATCCTATTAAACGAGCAATATTTGTATATATATATTTATATTTGTAATCGGTTTCTCGAAAACGGCTCAAACGATTTCGATGAAATTTAGTATACAGGGGTTTTCGGGGGCAACAAATCGATCTAACTAGGTCTCATGTCCGGGAAAAATCGTTTTCACCGTCTTTTTTAATATTTCTTAGCGCGTTTTAGTGCATTCAAGAAACTTACACCGCCATCTGTTGTTGAGTAGCATAGCTTGCTCACCGAATCGAAGCTCGGTCGCCCACGTACTCCTATACTATTAAACGAACAATATTTGTATTTGTAATCGGTTTCTCAAAAAGGCTCTAACGATTTCGATGAAATTTACTATCTAAGGGTTTTTGGGGACGACAATTCGATCTACCTAAGTCTCATTACTGGGAAAATTAGTTTTCTCCTTTATTTTGAGCATTTCTTGGAAATAGCGAGTTTCGGAAACCCTACAGCGCAATCTGTAGGTGGTCTTTGGTTAATATTATACAGAACGAAGCTCGGCCGCTCAGGTACTTTATGCCTAATTTAATTTCAATTGATATCAGTCTCTGATACCAATAGTGGCTCTGCCTACTTTGGGATCAGATGACCTTGTGCGAAATGTCCCTCCATTATTTATTTACAAGTTCTATTAAACAGACTTTACTAGTTCCAGAATATCTTCAGATTGAAATATAGCAAAATTTATCATGAGAAATAATATTTTGGTGTGTATAAAAATAGCAAGCATGATTCCATATCCATATTTACTTATGACTTTTAGGGTTGGTTGGCAGTAGTCCAATATACAATGTTCAATTCAAGTGAAATGGAGAGTTAAATTATTAGTACCTAGATTATGTTTTTGTACATACGTGCGTTTAGGAGGAGCGGGGTCAAAAGGAGGCCCTAGAAACATATTTTGCTTAACTTTAAGTTTTTGAAACTAAATATTTTTTTTATTAATGAAAACTATATCAATTCCATACACCACTGTTAAAAATCTGTTGAAATAAAGTAGGCCTTGTCCAGTGGAGGACATTAATGGGCTAGTAAAAGAAAATACAACCAAGGGTGTTGCATTTTGCTTATTATAGACCAAAGAAATTTGAACCTCGCTGCGCTCAGACAGTACTAGTCCGGTCCCTTATAGTCTTTTATCGCCAAATTGCACCAAATTTTTTCCAGGTACTAGTTAGGTACATAGCTCTCAATTTTTGATAGGAGCCAATTCTTGAATTGTCTATTGAAATTTTTTGAAATTCAAGAACTGGCTCCTACTCGTATCAAAAATTGAGAGCTATGTACCTAACTAGTACCTGGAAAAAAATTGGTGAAATTGTAAGGCGTGTCTACGTGAAACGGCTAATTGACCGCACTATACCTGGGCGACCGGGCTTTGTTCAGTATAATCTTAACCCGCAAACAGATGGCGTTGTAGGTTTTCTGAAACGCGCTATTCTTAAGAAATATTCAAAAAGCAGAGAAAACTTATCTTTCCAGAGATGAAACCTAGCTAGATCGATTTTTATAAAATATCATCAAAATCCTTAGAGCCGTTTCAAAGAAACCGATTACATTTACAAATACATACATACATACATAACATCACGCCTCTGTCCCGTTGGGGTAGGCAGAGACCACAGTCCTCCACCTGCTACGATCTTGACATACTTCCCTTGCTTCCTGTACTATTTACAAATATTGCTTGTTTATTAGTATAGGATGTGCAGTTGTGAAACTATTTTTCATTAAATCTGAGTATGTTTTTCCTTTTGACAACACTTAAGAGATCTCTCCACTCCGCATAAGATGAGAAATGTGTGAGCAAAAAGGGTATACCTACTATTGAAATTCTAGTAGTGAACCAATTTTCTGATTAAGCACTTCATGCCACAAAGGTGGAGAACTTTTCCCAGCAGTGGAATATCGACAGCTAACCACTAGCTTCAAAAATATTTTCTACGTTTCGTTTCGTGAAAAAAAAAAAATTTTCAAATTTTGTCAAAAATGTGTTCTATATCACTTATACATCATAAAAAACAAGTCTCCCAAAAATGACCGTCCGTCGGTCGGTCGGTCTGTCCGTCACGCTTTGGCCTAGCGGCTAAACGAATGGTCCGATTGACACCAGATTTTGAATTTAGGAGTTTTATGCAAATCCATCGAAGGGTTCTAAGTGGTTTCTTGATGGCTCTCATTTTGAGGGTAGCTGTCATACAACGAAAATGAAAAATTGAAATTTTCTCAAAAACGGCTCATAGAATCTTGATGAAACTTTGCATGACCAAGCATCTCCATGTAAGATATCTTGCACTAGTATCAATTGATCTGTGTAATTTCATATAAGGGGTGTTCCTGTACCACCAAATCGTAAATAGGTATGTGATTTACCCAAAATTGGTTCCATTGAGTTTCTTAAAATTTTCTATAATATTAATCCTGGATTGGTGGTCTACCTGACTGGATATTATTTATGATTTTTTTAAATAAAATTTAGTACACAGGGTGTACCAGAAACTGATGCTCAGTAGACTAAACTGAACAATTATCCATAAGGAACATGTGTTGGGAAATTTAAAAAATCTCCATGCAAGTATCCTACGGTACTATCCATTGATCTGTGAAAATTCATATAAAGGGTGTTCCAGTTCTACCAAAAGTTACACATGTGATTTACTCGAAATCGTTTGAGGTTTGTTTGTTTTAATGTTTTGTAATTTGAATTCTGAATTGATCTGTATATTTCATTCGAACATTTTTTTGGAAAAACGTAAATAAAAGTTTGTATTTCCATACTATGTGTATGGCATTACAAATTTAAGTTTGCGGTTGATAGTTTTTCCTTGAGTATTGCGAGAAAGTAAGTGCAGTGCTGCTGTACCATTTATTTATTTCTATTGTTATAAAATTTATAAAAAAATATTTTGTCTATACATTGAAGATATTTATAAAAAAGTTATCATGTTATGCTATTTTGTTGCCCCTAAATCCAAATCCCAGATTTTTAATCGAGACTTATAATCTTTTTCTTTGTTTGTTCGAGCATCATGTAAAAAGTACTGAACCAAATCTCTGTAAATATAATTAAACTTTTTCCTTCTTACTACAAAAAAGTTAGACATCTGTAGAACACTTGATTAAAAAAATCGTACCAAATAACTAGCTGTCTATTTCATTGATGCACAGAAGTCATTGACTTCTGCGCATCAACTGACATAGCCAGTTATTTTGTGCATTCTTTTAATCAAGTGTTCAACAGATGTCTAACTTTTTTGTAGTAAGACCCTTTTTGTTTGATAGCTAATAGTTTGTCTTAAACACTGGTTTACTTTTTTTTGAGAATAGAAACCAGAGATATTTATAACAATTTCTTCCCATTTCATTTAGTTTTTAGGGTTCCGTACTTCAAAAGAAAAAAACGGAACCCTTATAGGATCACTTTGTTGTCCGTCTGTCTGTCTGTCAAGACCCTTTATCTCACGAATGGGTAAAGGTATCAGGTTGAAATTAATACCATATATTAGGATCCATGAACCACACAAGATCTGAAAATTTCAATTTTTTACAACGACACAATCAAAAGATATGGCATTTTATGTCCTCATCTCCATACATTATTCAAAAATGCAAAACCTACAGGGTACTTCCCGTTGACCTAAAATTATGAAATTTGGCAAGAAGCTAGGTCTCACAGTACAAATAATGGGAAAAGTCTGAAATCATTAAATATTACAACTTTTCTCACAACTAATGGTAACCAATTGTGGTGAGCTCCCGTTTCAAGAACATTCATATAAGAGAGGGGTCAAGATGGATGGTCGCTGAGGCGATTTTTGTTTTAGTTCTATTTAAAAATGGGAACACTTACAAACTTGAAAATTGGTATGTTTATAGTGCAAAAGCTATAAAATAACAACAAATAATAAAATTTGGTCAAGCGCGTGTCGGACTCAAAAAATCTAGCACATTAACTTACTGAAATTTGAACTAATACAATTATGTTTATGTGGTGGTACGGAACCCTCAGTGCGCGAGTCCGACTCGCACTTGGCCGTTTTTTTTTTAAAATCATTTAACATGTGGAGGAAGTTGCAGCTAAAAGCTAGTGTTAAATATATTTAAAGAAAGGTTCAGCAACAGATACAACAAGTGCCAGATACAACATAATAGAGCCAAGTGAATGCTTGCAGCTTGCTTGGAATCACACTGGCTTCTTACTACGATAACATGGAAGCCTCAATTCAATAGAGTTGAACCCTTTGGAATCTACACTCTTAATTATGGTCATTACTAGCTGGTGCCCAAGCATTCCTCTGCGCAGGTTTATAAATTGTAGCGTATGTGTTATTCTGATGTATAAGCTATATTATTGTAAAAGTTACATTAAAATCCATTCAGTAGTTTTTACGTGAAAGAGTACAACATCCATACTTACAAACTTTCGCGATTATAATATTAGTAGGATAGGGATAGGATGGGTGGGTCAATTTTTTTTCGTATTTCGACTTGATTTCGACCTATGTTTCTTTGGGAAAGTTGTTACGATTCATGGTCTGAAAGTTTCATTAAAATCGGTTGTGTAGTGTTGCATGATGCTAAAACAAATAAACAAACAGACAAAAATTTAAAAAAGCAGTGATTTGTATTCAGGGGCGTCAAAATAGCCATGTACAGACAAAATCAATTTACAATTTTATAATAATAGAGACGGCAAACTATGCTATCCAAATAATTGTTTACAAACACGTTTTTGTAAACAAAATGTCCACCAACCAATAGGTAAGGGTACCAGGAGGGCATAGATACGTGGAGATGCGCACGTTACCCGTATATAACCCGACTAAATATGGAAGTCTTCTTTTTAGTAAACAGATGGAACTGAAGGGATCGCTTCGCAAATGCGTTTGTTATTCGTAAATCATGTCCATTGTATTCCTTGTTAGTAGTAATTATGACGTAAATCTACTCTGTGATTTCGTTTATTTGACTCGTAGGGTCAAAAAGGATCACTACAAGTTCATCGCACAGTCGCCATAATATGCATCACCAAAAACATAAACAAAAGACAGCTGTAGAAAAAAACTGCGTAAATAACATTTTATCAGTACAGAAACGTGAAATTTACTAATTAAACATTACATCTACTACGCATGATTGGACGGAAAGCCTTGATTATACACGTGAATCATTTCGTTATGCATAAGTAATGCAATAAAATTCAAGACTTGATTGTTTACTAAACTTACCGCTCAAATCTTCCACAGTATTTAGCTTTCGCGCCGCCATCTTCGCTAAGAAACCACTCACAACACAACGCAAGTTTATTTTCAACAAAATAATCACTTTTTGTTAGAATATCGCGTGCTTTTTTGCGTAGTAAAATAATAAAATCGGCGGACAGATAAATGCGTCAACAACCGCCAGATTTCCTTTGTTTTGTGTTTTGGCGGCGCGCGGGGGTGAAGAAAGTAAAAGCGCGCAGGGGGAAATCGGTCGACAATTTTCAGCCAATAGAATAAGGGGAAAAAGCACTGTTTATCTGTGATTGGTCAAACGATGTGTAAACAAAACATTACGGTGCTGCCAGTTTAAAATATGATTAGGTGTCATATTCGATTGTCTATGGCTTCAAACTTTAAAACAGCCCATTCACGGCCCGCGTTGTAAAGGTGTAAACGAAACGAGTTTCGCACACGATTTTTTCATACTGTCTTTAGTGATAAGTTTGTAATGTAATCTGGCTTTGCTCAATAAAGATTTTATTATTATTATAAAATGTATTCAACTTATTTCAGGTAAATGCAACATTTTGTTAATAATTACGACGAAAACAATTATGCATAATATTACCTACTGTACACTATCGTTCACTTTCGGGCTTGTCAACATCACAGGCCCTAGCAAAACGGGTCGTGAGTTTCCCACTTATAAAGTTTTTAGTGACAGATGAGTGACAGTCCAATCAATGCCTTACAAGTTGAATGCTGTGATGCTCCATTGCATTTGCGTCGCCAGTTTCTATCTGACAAGTACTTATTCCGTGCCCTTCAAGTGTCTAATCATCCTCTCCATTCTAAGTTACAGAAACTTTCAGATCTCATTTCTACTTCTTCTTATTGGGCTAACAAATCTGCACCTTTCATTGTCAAAAGTTATCAAAAGTTCGTATCTCTGCAATCACCAACTTATCAGCTTCCTGTTTTTCCATTATTTTATTATAATTTTGACTCCTTGGTTTATTCTCCGGATATTTATTTTGATATTGGTGTTGCTAAGAACGACGTTGTAGCTAAATATAACTTTAAATATCATAAAAATCAAAATTGGCTTGACTGGGATCATATTTATAGTGATGCTTCAAAGCATTCCCGCTTGGGCAATGTGGGAGTAGGAGTTTTTCATGAGCGTTCCAAGATAGTACAAAAAATTAAATTTCCTCCGGAAACATCAGTTTTCACCGGAGAATGCTATGGTATTTTAAAAGCAGTTGAATATGCATCCATTTTCAGACTCAAAAAAACTATTGTCTTTACAGACTCATTAAGTGCTCTACAGGCCCTCGATAGATTTCCGTTTAGCAAAGGAAATGTATTCCCAGTAGTTTTGAGGATTAGAGAACTGTTGATTGTATGCTGCCACCAAGGTTTGCAAGTTTGTTTTGCCTGGATACCAGGTCATTCTGACATCCCGGGGAACGAAATTGCTGATCGACTGGCTAACGATGCTGTTCAGTGTGGAGATATGTTCCCATACACTAATTACTGTCATGATTTGGTGGCGCTGCCCACAGTTCATCTTCGGGATTCCTGGAATGAACTGTGGATAGAAAGTGGTAGAACTAAAGGCAAATATTACTTCCAAATCCAATCTCAGATTCCCCTAAAACCGTGGTTTTTTAAAATAAAATTTGATAAACGTGTTACAAGTACTCTTATCCGCATGAGATTAGGTCATGTTTGCTCACCTGCTCATCTCGCTCGTATTGGCATCATAGAAAATGGAACTTGCGAATGCGGGCTGGATATTGCTGACGTAAACCACCTGTTTCTTTCCTGTCCTATAAATGATAATTCGTATCTATATGATTCTCTACTATCTCTACATGTTCCTATGCCTACTTCTGTTCCCGTTCTCCTTTCCTATAACAATTATGACATATATATGTATCTATCAATATTTATATATCATAATAATATAAAGTTGTAATGTAAATACTAACCCGATCCTTTCCCACCGAAACATTGCAAACCCGTTCAAAATTATTCCTTTTCATAAATTTCCGTTTCCCCGTTTTTATAAAACTTCAAATTAAATAATTTAAAAAAAAATGTCCGTGGCAAATACGCTAGACGCGTGGGTCCAAAGAAAAAAAAAAAAAAAAAAAAAAAAACAACGTCTTCCCTCTATATTGTCTATTACTTCTTTTTGCACAAGGTTGGAGGTGTCGATCTGATGCAGATAGCAGATTTTTAAATAAAAATCATATCTGCTAATCCCAAAAATGAGTGCAAATAGTGCAGAAGAAGACGCCTTTTCCTCCAGCGGCTTAAATGACGCCGAAAGCTCACGGTAAGCATATAATTCCAGTCATGATTTGATTCGACGTTTTGCTGACAGCTGATTTTTCAGCGCCAAAAACAAATGGCGCGAAAGACACGGCAATTTTCTTTCCATAATTCTAGTAAAATTACGTGATATTTTGAATTATTTTGTAGGAAAAGAATGCGTTTGGATTCTTCTGGACGAAGAGGATGGAGTTTAATGGACAGAAGGACCGACCAAGAGGTAATAAGGCATGCTTTCTCTGAAGCTTCCCGCTTTTTTAGACCGGCCTTTTGTGGTTATAATTTGCATAAATTGCCGCTACGTCTTGCCAAACCTTTACACATCCAAATATAAGTTCTGTTCAGTGTAAATATGGTAGATTTAGGACTCGTAGCTCTATAGAATTTATGCGAAAGAAAGACGATTTATGTAAAACGGTGCAAACTTAACTTTTGAATAAGTTATCTTAAATTACGCTGTGGTATTATTTAAGGAACTCGTGCTCTTTATGCACTGAATTAAATTTAGTGCGGTCAATTAGCTGTTTCACGTAGACACGCCTTACAATTTCACCAAATTTTATCCAGGTACTAGTTAGGTACATAGCTCACAATTTTATATGGAAATTTTTTGAAATTCAAGAATTGGCTCCTATCAAAAATTGGGAGCTATGTACCTAACTAGTACCTGGAAAAATTTTGCTGCAATTTGGTCAATTTGGCGATATAAGACTATAAGGGACCGGACTAATTTGACAGCACAATGTACAGGCTTGTACGTACAGGCTGGTGGCTGGAAAGCAATGAGTCACTTTGACGTAAGATCACAGAGTTGTTGTTTTCACCTACTTTTAATCTAATAAATATTTAAACTTAACTTTTGTATGATCATCAAAATAATTGGCCCACTTGTAATTCAGCAATACTTAGAATCACAATTGAATCAATTTTTAACAAGCTCTAGATTCTTTGTTCTAAATGATCAGCTGATTCATCTTTTATTTGTTCTACATTCAAAAACAGACTCAGAATTAACCAAATACTTAATAAGGTTGCGTTCCAAAACGAGAATTAGTTCACTCGGATATTTAGAAAGAGATGGCATGCAGGAGAAAATGAGAAACAAAGCATGGTTTTGAAATGCATTTGGGTAATCTTTGTTTTGAAACACTCTCGAGTGATACCCATCACTGATGGTAATGGCCGAGCCGAGCTAGTACAAGTAAGAAGCCCTTTCAGGATCTTATTCTCCTCAAAGTCTTAGTCCACACTCTGATTACGAAAGACTAAGGACTGACAATGAATTTGGCCTAAAAGAAAGAATAAAAATAATGCACTTTAATTCATCATTTTCAATTTCAACTTCAACTATTAAACGAAAGTGGCAATCTGCCATCTTAAAATTCAGCACTGAGCACAGAAGCACATAATATTAATTCTGTTAAACAGCAATAGCATTGATTTCGATTCCATCATGATTCAATTAAATTAATTTTTAATCTATTATGACTCCATCGCTAGCGATATTGATTACGTTTCGATCTCCCAGCATTTCCAACCGTCACTGTCACTTCACTCATCTGTCAGGTAATAATTAACGCTGGAAAATCAGCGTGAATTTTTACTCCTGTCAGAGTAATAATTACCCTTCCCCCGGCTGTTTTGGAACGCTTCCGTGAATCGTTCGGTTACCTTCGGTTTCACTCGGGAGTGTTTTGGAACGTCAAAGAGTAAATTTCGCCCGACGTCAAGTAATTATTCACGTTAAGGAACGCAACCTAAATCCTAAAACATAGCTGTATGATCTTAGATTTTTGCTATCTAATGATCTCAGTTTGGTAACTAGACCAGAAAATAAGATAAAGTGAGAGGATATTCTAATATTACCTGTGAAATTGGCGTTTTGTATGGAGAATTTTAGGTAAACTCAATTTTCAGTACTAACATTTTTGTATTTTTTTTTAGGAATAAAAAAATCCATTTTTTTTTCTATTTTTTGAAGCATGATTGGGAAGACATTAAGCTAACAGAAGCTTAAATATAACTTTCAAAAAATATTAATTAAAAAAAAATATATAATAAATCTAATGATGACATCGGACCACATTAAAGACGAACGATTTTGTACCTATTATTTAATTATCAAACTAAAAATCAAAACTTTATTTTATGCGTAAATTGGTAACCTTGAAGTCAACTGTCAAACATAAAACAAATAATGAAAATAGCTATAGAATTATAGGAACTATGATCTCATTAATCAGCAAGAAAAATTTCGCCAATTTCATAGGTAAGGTAAGGACCTAATATAATAGTTTTCCTATAATTTACAAGCAAATACTTTATTCATTAGGTTCTCCAAGAAATGGGTGTGAGTTTGCTTGAGCCCGATGACAATGAAATACTCGTTGAGGTTCCTGTTCCCCTGGTAAGCATGTTGTTGTTATTGGTTGATTTTTAAAGCTTTTTAGGGTTCCGTACCCAAAGGGTGAAAAAACGGGACCCTATTAATATTAATAGGGTCCCATTCTCAGGCATATGCGTCCGATGTCTGTCTGTCAGCGGGCTGCATCTCATAAACCATAATAGGTAGACAGTTGAAATTTTCGCAGATTATGTATTTCTGTTGCCGCTATAACAACAAACACTAAAAACAAAAAGTAAGGGGGGCTCCCCTAATAAAACATGTTTTTAGGCGATATTTGCTCCATTTTTTTTTTTATTTTTAGCTCTATCGTATAACCGGGAACACTTACAAGCGTGAAAATTGGTACGTTTATAGTGCAAAAGCTATGGAATAACAACAAATAATAAAAACTGGTCAAGTGCGTGTCGAACTCGCGCCTTTTTAATACACAATCTAAGACGGAACTTTTACCTTAGTTGTACGGAACCCTCGGTACACGAGTCCGACTCGCACTTGTCCGGTTTTTAACAATTTTTGCGTGATTATCCGCCAGTTGCACAAACCGCCTTTAAAGTTAAAGCTCCATTTGAGTCGTTCGTCAACTCGCTAGGCTGATTGTAAGTGTATGTGATTTTAGCTTTTTCCTTTCACTTTTTGCATGTGTTTCTTAAATAATAACCTAAACGTATGTATGGCTAAATGTGCGGTTGGCCGCGCGTCAGTAGAATCACTTTGGTCTAAGCCAGCCCTCAGTATGCTTTTAAAGATAGTGTCTGTATTGATGTGCGGTTCACTGTAGGTATACCTGTGGTCAGTGTCACTATGGAGTGAGAGCTTCTTCTACATAAATGATGATAGATTGGTATTAAAATGTACCCCGCGAACTACGAACTTCAAAAACAATTGCGGTTACATGTGTGTTGCTATTTATAATAATCTACCACAGTCTATTAGAGAACTGACTCTTACTAATTTTAACAGGATTCTGCATAACTGGCTTCTTGAGCAAACCTTTTATTCTGTCAAAGAATTTTTGTGCAAAAAGTACTGAGCTTTGTTGCATTTAGTTTCTTGTTTAGTAGTTTGTATTTAATAAGTATTTGCATGCTAGTATTAGTAGCTGAATGTGGAAATGTTCTCATTTATAATTTAACCTCGTTATTGTACCCCATTCAAAGCAAATAAATGATTATGATATACATAAAGTGTCAGAATTTTTTAAACAAGCTTTAACTTTAAAGACTGGCTATGTTGCAGTATTCTCTCGCTTGCCTCGCTCTGCTCGTTTTGATCGCACGCATGATAAACCTACCGTAATCCAACATAACCGATTCCGAAGGGATCATTTAACACTTTGTCGCTGCCGCAACACGCTTCCTTCGCTTGTTGTGGTCTTAAGACACCCTAACCTAAGGTTTACCGTGGCTAAAGAACCTAAAATGCACCAGTAATAAAAACCTGCCGATGCTTTTTTTTTTCAATTTGCCAGCTGTTTGTAAACGGTGAATTATACGATACGCCTGCGACATATACATTTGTATAGTATATCCACATTTTTATTTTTACTTCCCATTTATTTTTATTTATTTATTCAATCTTAGGAAAACCAACAGCACTTATATTATTTAATACATCCTACTAATATTATAAACGCGAAAGTTTGTAAGTATGGATGGATGGATGCATGGATGTTTGTTACTCTTTCACGTAAAAACTACTGAATGGATTTTAATGAAACTTTGCAATAATAGAATAACAGGGTTCAATTTATAAACCTGCGTAGACAAAGTCGCGGGCACCAGCTGGTTAAAATTAAAATAGACACATAAATCACATAATAAAATAATAAATAATAATAATAATAAATCCAATTACAGGTCTTCACTTATAGTTGCAAATATGTTATACCGTGCGCAGGATAAGTTTGGCTCTGACGGTTATTTTCTGTGCATGGGTGACAGGCGGAGAGCCAATGAACGATTCGCTCGCCACCCCCGCGATTATTTTTTTGAGTTCTGAGCATTAACGGTAATAGCCAGAGTTATTTTGTACGAAGGATAGTTACATAAGAATACGCGGCGCATACTAACTCTAGTCCTGACCGTTAATGCGCAGAACTCAAAAAAATTGTCGCGGGGGTGAGCGCGGCAGGTAGGGGAAGGCGTGCGAATCGTTCATTGGCTCTCCGCCTGTCACCCATGCGCAGAAAATAACCGTCAGAGCCAGAGTTATGCTCGGTGTAAATACAGCGTGTAATTGAAATGAGTGATAATACTGATGGGTGTAATGAACAACTTTCCCAAAGAAACATAGGACGAAATACGAAAAGCCAAATTTGATTTCTCATCTGAATGGCGCCATCAGCTGATGCAGTTTCTATTGAAGGTCGAAAATAAAAAATAAAATAAAAAGTAGTACAGTTTCATGAGCAGAGTTACATTCTTTAGTATTATCACAACTTTCCGTTATAGCTGTAGAATCAAAAACTTTTTTTGTATTTCAACCTATGTTCCTTAGGGAAAGTTGGCAGTTTCACGAGCATAAAATTTGATTTACTGGTAACAATATGATAAAATTTTCTTCACAGCCACAGCACAAACCTCCACTGAAGAGAAAACATGACCAGGAGAACCTGAATCCAAATGTCAACTTGGTGACCTCGCCCAAAGGAAAGAGCCCTAGAAGCCCTCACAAAGTATGCAGCCCTGTTCCTGGGCCTTCGAAGGTCAGAAGCCCAAGAAGTATTGATAAAAGTGAGTATTTTTCAAATCAGAAATATTTATTACTAGCTGGTGCCAGCGACTTCGTCTGCGCATATTTTAGCTTATAAATTGTAGCCTATGTGTTATTCTGATGTATAAGCTATATTATTGTAAAATTTCATTAAAATCCATCTAGTAGTTTTTACGTGAAAGAGCAACAAACATACATCCATACATACATGTTTACAAACTTTCGCGTTTATAATATTAGTAGGATTCATCTTGTCATCCCATAGCAGAATCTAAGATGTTACGACTCACAGAAGGATGCTGCTGCCCATCCTCAGGTTCATTAACCCTAAGTCGCCTCTTACGACACCCACGGGTGGAGATGGGTTGGTACTATTCTTTGCCGGCACCACACGGGGCATGTGAACCTATAAGAGAATATTCGGGTACTTGAACTACAAAAGATGCTCGATTCCACGTCACCTCACCTTAAGGAGATTCCTGCAGTCAACTAGCGCCCCCATCAGTTAAAAAAATATCACTCGCTAAACACAAAATTTATCGAAAATCCGGAAAGACAGATTGAAGTAAAGGTACCCTAGTTTATTCAGAATCTATCAATTATGAAAAATGTAGTTGACTGTAGTTACAGATACAAAAAGTGCCAAAAACGGCCACTTTTAGCAATTTTTGTATCTGTAACTACAGCAAACTTTATTTATTTTTCAAGAGTAAATAGATTCTACATAAACAATGGTACCTTTACTTTAAATTGTAAATGAAATGGAATGAAATTTATTGTGGAGCACAGGTATGTAAGATGTCGCAATAGAATAGAATAAGTTCAGCTATGTCCCGCCATACAGGCATACAATACAATGTTATACCTTAATTACTAAAATTAATGTCTACAAGTCATAATTAAAAATGTCAATACAGTGATTATAAAATATGAAATTAAATAATTCATGTCTTTATCATTCAATCTTATCATCATTTAAATATTCTTCAAGCTTATAATAACATTTCTTTACTAGTATGTCACGCAATTTATTTTTAAAAGTATTTATATTGTTACATTCTCTCATTGATTTAGGTAACTTATTAAAAATATGGGGAATCCTACAGAACACGCTTTTGTGCACTAATGCAGTCCTTGCATTTAAAAACATTAATTTAGTTTCTAACCTTCTCCTTATATTACACTTAACTAAGTCAGGATAATATTTTACAAAGATACAGCATTCATAAATATACATACATGTCATCGTTAAAATATTTAATTCCTTAAAATATGGTTTACATGAATCCGTCACTTTTATATTACAAATTGATCTTATGCATCTTTTCTGTGCTCTTAGTACAAGTTGTATATCTGTAGAGTTGCCCCAGAACATTAAACCATACCGAAGAATTGAGGCAACATAACCATGGTAAGCAGTAAGAACACTGTTTCTATTCACAATTTGTCTTTCCTGATTTTCGATAAGTTTTGTATTCAGCGAGTACTTAATATTTTTTTAACTGATGAGGGCGCTAGTGGACCGCAGGTAGCCCTAACCCCGCCCCATTCTCGCCTCGCTTGCCTTTGCCTCATTTCGTTTCTACATTCGAAGTTTCAAATATTGCCGCCAGATGGCCTATATTAACTTTGCATGAAATGACTCACCAGACGAAAGCATAGCAACGTTGAAATGCGTATAGAGGTCGCAAATTTCACAACATAAGGCATGACCACGGTAGCCTAGTTGGTAAAGCGTCTCCGGTACTGACGGAGGAGACGCAAGTTCGAACCCTGCCGGTGGTTGTTTCACAAAATTTTGCGATATTCTACTTTTTTGTTGTTAATGGGCTTACTCTTGACCTCGATCTACTCTTGAGGACAGAGATGAGGTCGAAGATGGAACGAGCTTGCCCAGAAGAAGCCTATTCACTCGCGACTTGAATAGATTCGGATTATATGAACCCGGGAACACAGACGCAGACAGATAAGTAGTAGAAAGCATAGACGTATTCACGTTAGAACATTTATCAAACCTTCTTTCGCCAGGTAAACCCTTACAGCAGACAGACCCTCAAACGTTGGAAGCCACATTCGTGACGGAATACTTGAACGAGGAGACTCCATTAGGACAAGTCACAAATTGCAGCCAGCCCCGGTCGCAGACCCAGCATAGCACTAACACCACTAGCAGCGGAGGCTCTTTTGGATATAAAAGTGAGTTTAATTATACAAATTATATATTGAATACTGATTTTATTATACAGGGTAGAAGGGACGTGGACGTCAGTTAACGAAACTGAACAACTTTACCAAAGATACATTTTTGGGAAATGAAAAAAAGAATTTGACCTCTCCATACAAACTGTTCTACCAAAGCAAAGTGAGCTATTTGTATGGAGGTCAAATATTTTTTTTATCATTTTTGAAAATGTATCTGGAAATGTTGTTTAGTTTCTTTTTTTATGTTACAAATGAGTAAACGCGCAGGTAGGCCACCTGATGGTAAGTAGTCACAACCCATAGCACCCACTGTCTTAATGACATACTTTGACACTAATAAGACAGCTAAGCGTGTTGCCCACCCTGGAACGAAGATGGTATTATTATTTCTAATCGGGACGCCGCGGCTCGCGCAGACGGGTGATCAGATCGCGTCTATGGATCTATTTCACCCACTATCCCAGCTGGAGACGGACGGCGTGGGTTGTTTGGCTTCAAGCCCCATCCAGGACGACGGCCAGCTATATGTGGCAAGCCGCTCTTTTGGCTTCATCAGGGGTGTCCTCATTTTCCATCCCCCCTAACTACTGGTTGAGATGTACTAAATGAGGATCCTGAGAGGGCCTCCGAAGCATTTCGCACAAAATTCTGTGTCCCCTGGTGTAAGGCTCACTGCTCCACAATCCACCCCGCCCGGGGCACTGGTTTACTGGTGCTCCTACTGCATTACCCCGTGGAACCTACCTGTTGCTTTGTAGTATCTTACCATGTCTGCTACTGATACTTCCCTGATGTCCTCCTCTGATATTTTGTCCTTACCCGTTGCTAACCATCGGGGCATCGAGTACATGGGACACTCGGCGAAGAAATGTAAGCCGGTCTCCTCCTCTCCGCATTCTGGACAAGCTGGGTCCTCCTTTCTCTTTATTATGGTCAGGTGTCTGTTTAAGTTACAATGACCTGTCATAATGCCTACCATTATCGTTATATCTGGTTTCGAGAGCTGTAAAAGGTGTTTAGTCTTTTTCCTATCATACCCCTTGATGAAGAGTTTGGATTGACGATGCCCCTCCACGTTCTCCCATCGCGTGATAGCCTCTACATTTATAATTTTCCGAAGGTGGTATGTCTCTTGTGCCAGTAATTTCACTGGCTCCTTAAACCTTGAAACCGAAACACAGCAGTGCAAACACTGCTGCTTTACATTGACCCTCAAACATTGGAAGCCACATTTTTGACGGAATACCTAAACGAGGAGACTCCGTTAGGACAAGTCAGGAGTTGCAGCCAGCCTCGGACGCAGCCACAGCATAGCACTAACAAGACTAGCAGTGGAGGCTCTATAGGATATAAAAGTGAGTTTATTTATAAAAATCAATTTTATTGATTCCACACGGAAAGCATTTACAAAAGAATGCACTAGAGTTCCCAAGCTAGGACGCACCCTGTCTCTGGGGCAACCGATTAATAGCTACTTTACATAATTTAGATAGGACTCATAGGACTAGAGGGGCGCTTAACATACTTTCATCGCTCGAGGTCGCTATCACCAAAAAGTCGCTTACACCAAGAGGTCGCTATCACCAAGAAGCCGCTTACACCGAGAGGTCACTATGGCAACCGATTAAGTTACTTTACATAATTTTAATCGGACTCGTAGAATCAGAGGGACGCTTAACATAGTTTCATAGCTCAGTTGCAAGGAAGTTGACAAAATCACAATTTAGGTAAATAATTTAAGAGATGAGAGTGGCTTCTTCTTCTTATACAAATGATATGAGGGTGTAAGGGATTGTGTATCTAAAACTGAACGGGCGTGCTCAGTTAACGAAACTGAACAACTTTCCTCAAGAAACATGTTTAAGATATGAAAAAGTTTTTGACCTCTCCATACAAACTGTTCGAAAAAACTTTAACTCAAAATTTCACGAAATAGGTCCTTTTATTCTTAACAGACTCGTTTGAAAAAGGATTCAGATCAATAATAACTGAAAATAGTTATTTAGACTGCACCCCGCGCCGCTAGCCGCGTGTGAATGAAAGGCTGGACTGCCCTGAGATGCTGAGGAATATTAAATTACAGAAACCGAGTTTTTAAGGGGGGCTGTATTACACAAACTGCAGAAAAACTTAAGACTGCATTCCGCGCACACTAGCGCCCTCATCAGAATTCAATTGCTTTCTTTAAATTGGAGACCAAAATGAAAAATTGGCCTCCAATTTCCAATTTTTAAGGATTTTGAATAAACAAGATGACATAAAGCTAATTGTAATAGTTTAAAATAACGCTATCCTGACAAAGAACACTTTATCGGTCTTCAATTTTTCATTTTTGTCTCCGATTTCTGTAATTTAATATTTCTCAGGGCAGTCCATCATTTCATGTTATATGTATAGGATTCCTAACAAAAATTACGGCGTATTATCTGAAATAAAAGCATTCGTAAAATACTTTCGAAATGCCTTACTTGAATCCGTTTTTCCTAATGGTTTTTACAGAGTCTGGTACCTAACCTAGGGGATTTGACAAGGGCGCTCGTTTTTACACAGAGCGACTGTCATCTGACTTCCGCAACTCAGAGCCACTTACTTGACTTAACAACTACTATCATATCATTGATACAGCCGGGATCCGTTGATCTTGGGCTGGCTGTTGTGTTAAGCCGTTGCTTAACGTGCCTTCCGAAGCACGAAAACGCTCTTGTTGTTATTAAATACCACACACAGATAGTTTAAACAAAGTTCTGCTAATGACATATTTATCAAAAGTAATAGATTCTTAAAATGACATTTAATCACGGAGTAGAGAAGGGGAAGGAGATGTTGATATCAGTCGAGCCGTAATTCAATCAATTGAGCCATGACGTCACGAAAGGGGGCGGGGCATACGCCATTTCCTCTTTGAACTTACCAGTGATCACATCGAAACACGCTCTGCAAAAAATTGTTTAAATAGTTGGAAAAACCACTCCCATTTTGAAGTGTTGTGTGCCTTTGTGTTTAAATTCGTCAGAAAGGCAAAAAGAAACTGCATTTAATGTGTCTTTTCACTTGTAAGTAAGATTTTTCAGTAAAATTTGTTATCGATGTACTGTGGCCGTAACATTAGTTCTGCTTTATGTCGCTAGATGGTTTTGGGAATATTTGTGGACGATGGAAAATCACCACTTCTTTTTACTTTCACAGACTCAATTTACATTTCTGGATTAGTTTTAACAATAGTTTGATATAAAATTACGTAAATATCGTGAATATTTTATTTATTTGGAGAAATATTGGTAGTTTGTAGTTATGTTGTTTGTAATAGCGCCACCTAGTATGCAGTGGACAAACTCGCCAGAGTTAGGTTCAAGAACCGTCTTCCAGATTTCAGCAAGTAAGTAGTATATAGGGTCTTAATTTAATAACGTGCCATAGCTTAGGGGGTATTCAGTGACCCAGTACATCAAACCAGCGCGCAAGTATCAGTGGATAAGGTAGGCGGCACATACATAACTGAAACTGTTTCTTTTTTGTGTTAGTTTAGTTTCAATTTCAAGTTTTAGTTAGTCAAGGAGATTTAGTTTTTTTAAGTAGGATTTAATAAAATATTTTTTTAATGTTCCTTTATCGTTACTGAACCATCTCCTAAGCTTTGGCAATAAACACCCAGTAGATAGAGAGCGGGAAGTCAGCAACCCTACCTCATCGCAAACAAAATCGTGAACAACATACCTACTTCTCATAGTAGGAATAGCGGAATGCCTCTTATTTTTAATTTGATTACTAAGTAGGTATGCAAATGAATACCTATTGTTATTTTTTGAATTTTCAAATAAATATAGTTGGCTCTATATTTATATAGATAGAGGGAGCATAACGTGTTAAGCTGCCACCACCTTTATCTTTTTAATCTACTTCAAAAAGAAGAGGTTATCAATTCGACCCGTCCTGTCAAAAATACACAGCTTTTGTAGCTTAGCTTCAAAACAAATGTACTAAGTTTCATAAGTATTTTTGTATGTTGCAAACATAATTTTCATCTAAATCGGTTCAGCAACCAAACACATATTACACATATATTACACGGAAATAATCCAAATACATCGTCCAAAATACCATTTGAATCGGTTCAGTTGTTTGCGAGCGATTGACGAACAAACAAACAGGCAAACAGACCAGAATTCTAAAAATGACCTGGATGGGTTCTATTACCTATTTTGAGACCCCCTATATCATTTTTTCGCGAACACTTTCAATGTAGGTAGATTCGCCGAGTTCACGATTTTATTATATGTATAGATTGGTCGCTATTTTCATAAGCAACGAGGAAGGGTTACCGACTGCCCGCTCTTAGTCTATACAGGTTATAATTTAATTGCGTGCCATAGCTCAGGAGCGAGATCAGTATCCGTAACTGAACAACTTTTTCCAAGGAACATAGGTCGAAAAACAAAAAATAATTTGGACTTCCCATACCTACTGACTACTGAGTGACCAACACATGGAAGTCCAAAATTTTTGTCCTTTATCGAACTATGTTCCTTTGGGAAAGTCGTTCAGATACTGATACTGAACCCGCCCCTGAGCTATGCTATGGCACGCAATTAAATTAACACCCTGTATTAACATTTTTTTTGTAGTAAAGTGGCTTTTACGCCATCTAGTAGAGTATAGCAGTACCACCAAAAAGTGCGTAAGGACAAAAGTGCTAGTAGTTTCACTATTTGCCACTAGATGGATTTTACATAAAGTAGGTGGAGTCTAGTTATTTCCCGCAAACCCGTGACTCGATCTTCACCCCCGCGCACTGTCACGCTTCGTGTCGTACAAAAATTTCGTAGGGGCACCTCCTCTCCCCTTCTGTACTCCGTGCATTTAATACACAGATTTATAATTGCAAACTTCATTGGCCAGTTTGTATGGAGAAGCCGATTTATTTTCTCATTTCCTGAATGTTTTCATACAAACTGTCCGATCAAGTGTGCAATTTTATATGAAGAGCCCAATTTTTTTTCATTTCCTGAAAGTTTTATTCGCTGAAAGTTGTTGTTGTTGTTGTATAACCTTTATTGCACGAAAATAAAAAGAAGTACTTTTGTCTAAAAGATCAATAGAGATTAGGTTGGTCAGTTAGGTTTTTTTTTATGTGACAATTGAGCAAACGAGCAGGTGGGCCACCTGATGGAAAGTGGTCACCACCGCCCATAGAGCCCGCTGTCTTATTAGTGGCATAACTTGACACTAATATAATAAGACAGCAAAGCATGTTACCCACCCCGAGAACTAAGATGGTGTGTCTCGTGTGCCAGTAATTTCGCTGGCTTCCTCACCCTTTAAACCGAAACACAGCAGTGTAAACACTGCTATAGTTGACTGATTATGCCCTTACATGGCTCATAGGCTGTCTAATGCACCCTATAGTTCCTATTATTTTTTTCTAGGCTTAGAAGAAGAGCAGGTTATAAACAGAAGATTCCGGGCGGAGCCAGAAGGCTGTGATTCATTCTCGGTGCTCTCAGATGAGATGATGCTGAGTGTATTTAGCTGGCTACCCAAGAGGACTTTAGCACACTGCACGCTCGTATGTAAGAGGTTAGTATCATCCAACGGTTTCTGTCATATATAGGTCGCTTTTACCATGAGGTCGGCATAACCAAGAAGTGGCCATAGCCATGAGGTAGCACCCACCAAGAGGTCGCGAAGACCTCGAGGTTACTAACAACAGAATGCTGTGCTCGGTGCTCTCAGATGAGCAGATGTTGCTCTCATCTGAGGCAAGTCCAAACCTTTACAAACATTAGAAAAAAAAGCAATTGATGCTGTCAGTCAATTTCGCGAATTGTCTTGGGGTTTCCGTAGATTCATAAGAGAGATGAATTTTGTAATATCCTTTCTTAGCAGTTGCCTCGCTATAACATCCCATACAAAGTCCATTGCGGGACAGGGAGCTCCCTCCAGAACTCCAGCAAAATGCGTGGTACTTAGGAAGGGATTTACCATAGTCACTACGCTTGTAAGCGTTGCGGCTGGCGACCGCTGTTGTTAATGACAGCATTACGTAAGATGGTAAGATACCCATAAAGATGCTGCTGCCCATCCTTCGATTCATAAACCCTTAGTCGCCTCTTACGACACCCACGGGTAGAGATAGGTTGGTACTATTCTTTGCCGGCACCACACGGGTTACGTCAAAATATACCACGATGTTTTTTGTGAAATACTCATTTATTAGTAATACATTATAATTAGGTCCTTTCTTACTTATGAAATTGGACTCAATTTTCAGTACTAACACTTTTGCATTTTTTTCAGGTATTTCAAATTCAAATTTTAAATTTTTTTAAAGTATGAATGGGAAAACTTTAAGCTTACAGCAGCTTTAATTTAATTCTCGAAAAATATTATAATCATAGATTTGTTATAAATAAATGGTACAGCAGCACTGCACTTACTTTCTCGCAATACTCAAGAAAAACTATCAACCGCAAACTTAAATTTGTAATGCCATACACATAGTATGGAAATACAAACTTTTATTTACGTTTTTTCCAAAAAAATGTTCGAATGAAATATACAGATCAATTTGGAATTCAAATTGTCAAACATTAAAACAAACAAACCTCAAACGATTTCGAGTAAATCACATGTTTAACTTTTGGTAGTACTGGAACACCCTTTATATGAGCTTTCACAGATCAATGGAAACTTGCGTGGAGATTTTTTAATTTCCCAACACATGTTCCAATTTCCCAACAATTGTTCAGTTTAGTCTACTAAGCAAGCCCTTTCAGTTTTTGGTACATCCTGTGTACTAAATTTTATAAAAAAAAATCATAAATAATATCCAGTCAGGTAGACAACCAATCGAGGGTTAATAATTATAGAAAATTTTAATAAACTCAATGGAACCAATTTTGTGTAAATCACATATTTACGATTTGATAGTACAGGAACACCCCTTATATGAAATTACACAGATCAATTGATACTGGCGCAAGATATCTTACATGGAGATGCTTGGTCATGCAAAGTTTCATCAAGATTCTATGAGCATTTTTGAGAAAATTTTAATTTTTCATTTTCGTTGTATGACAGCTACCCTCAAAATGAGAGCCAGCAAGAAACCACTTAGAATCCTTCGATGGATTTGCATAAAACTCCTAAATTCAAAATATGGTGTCAATCGGACCATTCGTTTAGCCGCTAGGCCAAAGCGTGACGTACAGACAGACCGACCGACGGACCGACCGACCGACGGACGGACATTTTTGGCAGACTTGTTTTTTATGATGTATAAGTGATATAGACCACATTTTTGAGAAAATTTGAAAAAAAAAAATTTTTCACGAATACAATACCTTTCTCGCTCCGCTCGAAAGTAAAAAAATATAACAAATCTAATGATGAAATCGGACGACATTTAAGACGAGCAATTTTCGAACCTTTAATTTTAGATATCAAACTAAAAATTAAAACTATATTTAATGCGAGATTTAAAACCTTAAAATATAGAATGAAAATAGCTAAATAATTATAGGAACTATGATCTCATTAATCTGTAAGAAAAATTTCGCCAATTTCATAGGTAAGGATCTAATAATAGGTCTTTACCTATGAAATTGCCGAAATTTTCTTACAGATTAATGAGATCATAATTCCTATAATTCTAATGCTATTTCTTTCATTTCTGTTATATTTTAAAGTTGACTTCAAGGTTATCAATTTAGGCATAAAATAAAGTTTTTATTTTTAGTTTGATATATAAAATTAAAGGTTCGAAAATTGTTCGTCTTAAATGTCGTCCGATTTTATCATTAGATTGGTTATATTTTTTTACAGATAATATTTTTCGTAAATTAAATTTAAGCTTCTGTTAACTTAATGTCTTCTCAATAATGCCTAAAAAAATGAAGAAGATTGGATTTATAATTATTAAGAAAAATGCAAAAATGTTAGTACTGAAAATTGAGTTTACCTAAAATTCGCCATACAAAACGGCAATTTCATAGGTAAAGGCCTAATATATGTCATTAATAAAGGGTGTAAGAGACGGTGTACCGAAAACTGAAAGGGCGTGCTCAGTCAACGAAACTGAACAATTTCCCCAAAGAAACATATGTTGGGAAATGGAAAAAAAATTTACCTCTCTATGTTCGACCAGAGTGAGCAATTTGTATGGAGAGGTCAAAATTTTTTTTTCATTTCCCAACATATGTTTGTTTGGGAAAGTTGTTCAGTTTCGTTGACTGAGCACGCCCTTTCAGTTTTCGGTACACCGTCCCTTACAACCTGTATAGGTCAATAATAATAATTATAGCGTTCTGGTTGAAGCCACATGTCCAGCGGTCGACATTTATGGGATCCCGCACACGACCGAGAATCGGTGACCGATTTTTTGTCGGCATCCCGCTCTGACGTGTCTCTGACCTGAATCTTCCCTCCTTGTCCTGGCCGATAATCGCCCACCGATTCTCGGTCGTGTGCGGGAGCCCTATAGGATGATGATGATTTATTGCAGATGGCGACGCGTGGCATGTGACGAGACCTTATGGCAGCGATTGGACCTTGGAGATAAGATACTAGTTAAAGGAGCACTTGGCAGGATGCTGGCTAGGAAACCTAATATAGTGCGACTTGCCAACACTGAGGTAATCTCATGATAAAATAAACTATCACACACATATTTATCTTTATAAACTGTGAAGTAATATATCATCCTGTTATACTATCATACGAGTAGTATTTACGCTTCGTTCGCAATTATCAAGATAACGTAGATACTCACACACTACACACAGACATATATCATACACACGCATATAGAGTATCAAAACAATTTTTCCAATTGTAGCTAGTGATGCTATGCGATTTTTTTTTATTTGCCGTGCTTTTTCAATCTCATCTTTCGTTAGCCTGAGTCTAACACTCACACAAATATATAGATAATACACTACGCACTGACACATACACATACAGACACAAATCACACTTACACATATCTTGCCACACACACACATCAGCGATAAGATATGAGATAAGAAATAAGATCGGAGATAAGATAGGGAACCTAACAACGTGCGACCTGCCAACACTGAGGTAGTAACACAAAACACAATATTATACATCACACATGCACATATCACACACATGTCTATCTCTATACACATTGAACTAATGTCTCATCTTACTATACTAACATACGAGTAGTATTTAACGCTTCGTTCGCAATCATCAGGATAACGTAGATACATACACACAGGCACGTATAATACACAATTATGTTTTTTTACTGGACATATGTTGCTGACAAATTAGACTTTACTATGCTGTTCGTTTTTTGCTGCACAACACTTGAATATTTCGCTGCTTCTTTTATAGTGTGACCTGTACCGCTGTACCTTAGTACAGGTAGTGGCGGTAGTTGGGGGAGTGGGAAGGAGAGAGCAACAACTAGTTGCCCCCCCCCCCGCCCCCGCCCCTCGAAAGCCCCGGGGCGTACCTATACAGCGGTACAGGTCAAACTATAATAATAGCCTACTGTTTCCAGATAGGCGAATGGCACCCGTCAAGCATAACGCCCTCCCGGATACAATACTTAGATTTAAGTATGGCGACCACAGACCAGAAGACACTGACCTCGTTCCTGCGGTGCTGCCCTCTGTTGAAGAAACTTAGCTTAGAGAGTGTTGCGCTCGATGACACAGCCTGCAGTATTATAGGTAAGGTAAATCTTACGACAGAATTTATTATCACTACATAGTATAAAACAAAGTCGCCCGCCCTCTGTATGCTTAGACCTTTAAAACTACGCAAGGGATTTTGATGCAGTTTTTTTAAATAGATAGAGTGAGTCCAGAGGAAGATTTAAATGTATAATATATGCGTAATATATTAGAGAAACATTGATAATTTTAGAGGTTTCTAATGTGATGTCGTAAATAAACACATTTTTTTGCGCTTACATTGCAAACGCTGGCTGAACCCTACGAGATAGATCTAAATAATGTACTACAGAGTTGTACACCTTAAAAAGGTCTACATAAAAGTCCGCGATGGTATATGTTTATCTCTTAGGGATAACCATTTTTTATCCTTTGAGAAATACTGGCTTATTTACGAAGCGATTTTAAGCAATACAGCATTAATCCTTATCCAATTTAGTATCTTAACCCTTAAATGCGTCATGTTGTATTTCTGCTACACTTTGGTTTTTTTGGCATAAAACATTCCATAATGGATGTTTTCATATTATATTAAGATGCTACCTCCCTGCCACTAGCCATCAGTTAAAAAAATACAACTCGCTAAATACAAAACTTATCGATAAACTTACAGATACAAAAACTGCTAAAAGTGACCGTTTTTGGCACTTTTTGTATCCGTAACTGCAGCGGGCCATATTTTTCAGAATTGATAAGTTCTAAATAAACTAGAGTACCTTTACTTCAATCTGATCTTGGGGATTTTCGATAAGTTTTGTATTTAGCGAGTAGTATTTTTTTAACTGATGGGGGCGCTAGTATAGAATAGAATAGAATAGAAACGTTTATTTGCAGAGATACTTACAAAATACAAATTCCAGATCTTATAGAAAAATAGTCTTAGTATCTAGTCTGCGAAACAGGCATGCAAATATTTATATAAATGAGCAATAGTCGTGCCTATCACTAATTATTCGTGGCTTTATACTCTCTATACTCCTTTAGGCTATAAAAACAATGTTCCATTAACCATTTAGTCACTCGTGTCTTAAACATGTTTCCATCTAACTGTTTTATTTCATCTGGTAGTTTATTATATATCTCTATACACATATTGAAAACATTTTTCGTATAAATATATTTATTACATGCTGGCTTATGTAGTAAGTTTAAATATTGAGTTCTTTTTGGCCTAGTATGTATATCATGATATTTACTAAAGTGGTGAGGATGATCTTTTACAAAACAACATGCACTTTTTATGTATGCGCAGGGGAGGGGCAGGATATTTAGACCTAAAAAAAGTGGTTTACACGATTCAAGATAATCGGCCTGGCAAATTGCTCTTATACACTTTTTTTGAAGTCTAAATAGTCTGTCTACCTCCACGCAGTTTCCCCATAAAACAAGACCATAATTTAATGTTGAGGATACATAACCATGATATGCCGTCAAAGCTGCTTCTTTAGAGACTGTTTGCGATAACCGTTTCAAAGCAAATACAAATTTGTTTAACTTTTGGCAAACCTCACTCACATGCGCTTTCCAGTTTAGATGTTTGTCAACCGTTAACCCTAAAAATTTTGTGTCATTTACTATTTGTATATAAGTCTTATTATGTTGTATTTGTATTGGTATGAGATTTGAATTATATGGTAGAAATTGCATTACTTTAGTTTTATTTATATTGATATGTAGTTTATTCTTATTCATCCAATCTGTCGTCTCACCAATAGCCTTATTTAGAATTGAAGACGCATTCATATTTTTTGGAATCTCTACTATTAATGTTACATCGTCAGCAAACAGTACTGATCTAAAACTAAGGGAGATAGGCAAATCGTTTATGTAAACGAGAAATAGTAGGGGTCCAAGGATGCTACCTTGTGGCACTCCTGTTTTTTTCAGTTTGAAATCTGATCGAAATAATAAAAATATAGTGGACGGGAGGTAGCCTCTTAAGGCAGTTAGACTGCGAACTGTATTCAATTTATAAATTTCAGGTAAATTCCATCAACTAGAGACATTAAATTTAGCAATGGCGCAAGGAATCACAGCGACCGGTCTTAAGGAAATTTTAGAAGGATGCCCTAGGTAAATAAAACTCCTCTTTTAGTCCAAGCAACGAAGCGGATCGTTGTATGGAGACCCCCGCATTAAATCCTCAGTCGATGAAACTTTGCTGGGGTATTACACTACATGACACAAACCTTCTATAAAAAAAAAAAAAAAATCGGTACTTTTAATTTTTTTTTAAATTCAAAAAATGTATGATTTTTTTTTTATATATTTTGAATTTACATTTAATTCATGATTCTTTATCATCCTGTGAAATAAAATCTGCCTGAGAAATTTATGTTGGGGTCAACTGTTTCGTTGGCTACACTATTTCATACGAGATAATTTATTGTATTGTAATTTATTTTTGTATTGGCAAGTACGTAGAAACAAAACCAGTATAAGCTGAACGAGCGCTACGCTGCAATCGCCCGAAACCAGAGACCCGCTCGAGGTCAAAGTGTTTCCACTGACGTGCGGTCGTGTGCACTTGACTTCCGTTTGCCTAATTATTCGTGAAGTCAAAAGCAACTATTTTTGTTCTACGACTTTGCTAACATGGCACAAAAAAAAAAGGTTTCCCATAAAAAATTTGTTGGTCACTTACGTTACTTTGTATGGAAAGTTGATTTTTTTTAGTGCGTTGTTAGCAAAGTCGTAGAACAAAAGTTGTTGCCTTTGACTTCACTAATAATTTAGCAAACGGATGTTAGTGTAGGCAACGAAGCAGTTGACCCCAACATAAATTTCTCAGGCAGATTTTATTTGACAGGATGATAAAGATTCATGTATTAAATGTAAATTCAAAATAGCCAAAAAAAAACTATACAAAAAAAGATTTCATACATTTTTTGTAATTTTTGTATGGAAAAATTAAGTACTGATTTTTTATAGAAGGTTTGTCTCATGTAGTGTAATACCCCAGCAAAGTTTCATCGACTGAGGATTTAATGCGGGGTTCTTCATACAACGATCCGCTTCGTTGCCTAACTAGTACCTGGGAAAAATTAAGTTACGTTAAGCGACCGGACTATTAGTTTTTCACTACTTAGTAAAGACATTTTTAATTTAGATTTTTTTAATTTTACGATATTTTATTTGTTTTCAGTATACAAGCACTGAATATATCGTGGTGCGATCTATCTAACGAGGCGTTAGAAGTGTTAGTGAGTTCCCTCCCTCCGAGAGTGTTGCGGCTTAACGTCGCCGGCGCACGGACCATGACTGATGACAGTGAGTCAATATTCTAGCATTTTCTCTGTCCCAAACAGTACATACAGGAAAATTGTAAACAATTGACAAATTTTGAGATTGAGTTTGGACCACGAAACTGAACAACTTTCCCCAAGGAACATAGGTTGTTAGACATTTAAAAAAAAAACCGGTCAAGTGCGAGTCGGACTCGCGCGCCGAGGGTTCCGATATACCTATAGTATTTTTGGAAGCAATAAAGTCCATTTTCAGGACCGCAAAACTAAATTTGTTTGTAAAGGTTTTTTGCAGATTTCTGAAAAACTGTGCAACTTAGAAAGATCGTTTTATTTTTGCTGTAAAGTTTACATAAACCTCTGTCAACTGTAATTAATTCAGATTTTCCCTTACTCAAACTTCGGAGATAAGGGGGGGGAATGGTATTTTTTTTGACATTTTTCATCATAACTTGAAAACTAAGAAACTTAAAAAAATACAAAAATATATTTTAAAATGTACAAGTAAAGCCCTTTCATATGATACCCCAGTTGACCTAGTAGCGACAATTTGAAATTTGGCCCCCCCTATTTTGGCCCCCTTTACATTAATAATCATACTTTTTTCAAAAAATTTTCATGTGCAATTAAGTTGGGCAACTATATTCTAAAACTATTCCAAATTTCAGCTCGATAGCGTAAGTGGTTGCTGAGATATAGAGGTGTGACAGACAGACGGACAGACAGACAGACAGACAGACAGAGCGGCACCATAAGGGTTCCTTTTTTTTACCATTTTGGTATCGGAACCCTAAAAACGATCTCCCATACAAAATGTATGGTCAGCCGACTTTAGTGTGAAAGGGTAAAATTTTTTTCGTCTGATGACCTATGTTCCTAGGCGAAAATTGTTCAGCTTCGCGGTCTGAACTCAAACACAAAATTTGTCAAATGTTTTCAATTTCATCCTGTAGTTGACACTTGGTAGATGCTTCAAAAATAGGATTATTTTATGTAAGTGTTATAGGCAAACTCCGAAGCTCCGGCGCTCCTAGGTTGGACTGGTCAATCCTCAGGTCAGACTGAATGACTTAGTCAAAGCCCAAACAAATGTAAATTTTCGGCCTTTGACTAAACAATTTTCGTCAAACCTGGGAGAGACTAATTTGGTCAGGCAAACGTCAAAACACAATTTTATTAAATCGGGGTTTGACGAGTCAAACTCCGATATAGGTATGAAGTGTCTTATCTTCGTATATTTGGAAGCATTTTATCATTTAAGCAGCTTTCAAGTCTTAAGAACCGCTTAACTCTGCCAGTTCTGACACCTGATTGGTCAGCTTACGTGATTTTCACTTTTATATTTATATTTTGATTTGGCCCGCCTTTTGTACGATGTGCAATAAAGTATAACCTAACCTAACCTAAAGAGACATTATGAACCTGTTTAAACATGTTCAGATCAACGTTTGACCGAGTTTTGCAGTCGCTTCTAGGATTGACTAGGCCAAAACCGAAACAGAATAATTTACTTTCGACGTTTGACTGAAAAGTTAGGAGCTCCTGGGTTTGACTAAAAATACTTCAGGCAAAGGGCGAAATTGAAATGTATTTCGGGGATTGCCTGATGGCTTTGGCCAAACCTAGGATAAACCAGTCCTTCCGCGAAGAGACTGTGTATCGGACTTTGACTATAACATAAGTACCTACTAATTTATTTGTTGCTTTCTATGCATAACTATGATCTTACGTTGTAGTACTTATAAGATATAAATATTGTCTTTTATGTACTGTATGTGTTAACAGAGAATAAACGTTTTTAAATTAACGGCTTTCCTGCAGTCAACTAACGCCCCCATTAGTTAAAAAAATATTGCTCACTAAACACAAAACTTATCGAAAATCCGGACAGATTGAAGTAAAGTTACTCTAGTTTATTTAGAACCTATCAATTCAGAAAACTATGGCCCGCTGCAGTTACGGATACAAAAAGTGCCAAAAACGGTCACTTTTAGCAGTTTTTGTATCTGTAACTACAGTAAACTTTACAGAGTAAATAGGTTCTAAATGCACAATGGCACCTTAAATTCAATCTGTTTTTCCGGATTTTCGATAAGTTTTGTATTTAGAATGTAATATTTTTTAACTGATGGGGGCGCTAGTGGACGGCAAGTAGCCCCTTAAGGCTGATACTACCCTTTAATTAGTGTTTTGTTATTTGCAGTGGTGTGTAACCTAAAAACTTCCAGGTTTTGTCCCCTACAAATAATGTAGGGCTGAATTTTATTGAAAGACAAAGCTAGAATAAACATTAATTGTTGTGTTGTTTCCAGTGGTGTGTACCCTAGTGGGCACGTGCCCCCGCCTGTTGGAACTGGACCTATCGGACTGCTCGCGGCTGTCGGCTCGCGCGGCTACCTCCACACTCTCGCTGACGAGACTAGAGCACCTCGCGTTGAGCCGCTGTTACCTACTGCCGCCACATGTGCTCACGTGAGTACCTATAATATTGGGTCTTTGACTTTAAAATTGCCGTTTTGTATGGCCAATTTTAAGTGAACTCAATTTTCAGTACTAACATTTTTGCATTTTTTTTAGGAATTAAAAATCCAAATTTTTTATATATTTATTTAACCATGAGTGGGAAAACATTAAGCTTACAGAACTAAAATTTATTTTTCGAAAAATATTATCTGTAAAAAAATATAACATATCTAATGATGAAATCGGACGACATTTAAGACGAACAATTTTAGAACCTTTAATTTTATATATCAAACTAAAATTTTAAATATTATTTTATGCGTAAATTGATAACCTTAAAGTCATCTTTCAAATATAAGACAAACGAAAAAAATAGCTTTAGAATTATAGGAATTATGATCTTACTAGCTGGTGTCCGCGACTTCGTCTGCGCAGAATCTGCGGTTTCACCCGCATTAAATGCGTTTTCCCGCGTTTAAAAGTAGCCTATGTGTTATTCCAGGACCTAAACTATATGTGTGCCAAGTTTCATTAAAATCCATTTAGTAGTTTTTACGTGAAAGAGTAACAAACATACATCAAACTTTCACGTTTATAATATAAGTAGGATTTAATCTGTAAGAAAATTTCGGCAATTTCATAGTCAAAATTTGTTTTTTCTGACAGCTGCAGTTGTTGATGTGTTGGTAAACGTTGGAAATGAAATAAAAATCGACCTCTCCATACAAAATTGCGAACTTGATTGGACAATTTTTATTTTCGGAAAATTTTATTTACTGAAGTAAACTTATAGTGTTGTAAGTTGTTATGTTGTTTTTTAAGTTGTTTAGTATCATGAGTACATGTATATCTTTTGCTATCAAGAACTAATTAAAAGTCACCCTATATTTCTTTTATATTTATCGGACTATCAAACAAAAAACCCTTTGTGCGTCCTCCCCAGTTTGGTTAGGACATTGCAGGATGAATCACCTGATTGTCCGAAAAGTTAGATGACTCCGTGCTTCGGAAGGCACGTTAAGACGTTGGTCCCGACTACTATCTACGGATGTAGTCGTTAATGAGCCATGTCAGAGGCCTTTGTCGGCTCAACAACTCTGACACTAGGGTTTGTGAGGTCGGTCATCGACCGACCTCACAAAGGGTGCTCATTTTTTGACTTCTGCGCATTAACGGTCAAGGACCATCACTTTGTCCTTGACCGTTAATGCGCAGAAGTCAAAAAATGAGTCGCGGGGGTGAGCGCGGCATGTGGGGAGGCGAGCGACTCGTTCATTGGCTCTGCGCCGGCCACCCACAAGCAGGAAATAACCGTCTTGGACAAAGTTGTTCTGAACGCGCTGTAACACACATGACATGGTGATTTTGGAGGATAAGATTTATTTTAGTGTAGGAAACGAAGCAGTTGACCCCAACATAATTCTCTCAGGCAGATTTTATTTGACAGGATGATTAAGTATCATGAATTAAATTCAATCTCAAAATATAAAAAAAAAATTCAAATAATTTTTGACATATATTTTTTGTATAGAAAAATTTAAAGGTACTTATCGATTTGTCATACCCCAGCAAAATTTCATCGACTGAAGATTTAATGCGGGGTCTTCATACAACGAAACGATACCCTTCGTTTCTCAGACTATGTAGAACTCGTAGATTAATAAACTCGTCGCTATGATAATATCACAGAACAAGTTTTAGAAAAATTCTCTAAAAGATTAGAGCAGCAGCATCCTACAGTAAATTTTCCACGCAGGGAGGTCGTTAAACTCAGTAGTCATCTCGATAGCGCGTTTTAGTAAACATACAGCGCCATCTATTGAGCGCATTTATATTTTTGTCGTCCCGTGTGGTGCCGGCAAAGTATAGTACGGTCAACCGCACGTCAGAAGAAAGTTTTTCAATACAATACAATATTCTTTATTGCACACAACATTTTAAAGAAAGATACAAATTTTATTATATTATTAAACAGGTGTACAATTAGGCGGCTTATTGCTAATAGAGATGTGGGGACGGAGCATAAAGATGGACTTTAGAATTATATCTTATCAAATTAAATAGACTCAAATAAAAACTGCATAATAAATACCTACTCATACAAACTTAATATAAATAATACATATAAATATAAATAAATAATAAAACATATAAATAATATATATATATATATATATATATGTCGCAGTAAGATAGATAAAGCCGTAATATAGTTATATCCTAGGGATATAATTATATACCGTAACATATACGAAAATACGAAAGCGATTCATTTAGGTTAGGTTGGGGGTTAGGTTAGGTTATATCACTAAACTTGGACCGTTTTATAACTATATTCCTAGTGAGATAGTTATAAAACGGTCCGTATAATTATGTTACGGTATATAATTATATCCCTAGGGATATAACTATATTACGGCTTTATCTATCTTACTGCGACATATACACATACCTACATATACTTATAGCAGGACATGAACAACAACAGGCAACTGCAGATCACGAGAGGTGAAAAAAAAAAGAGACAAAGTTAGCCAGACAGAGAAAAGAAAGTGGCCTTTAATATTCCTTTTGAATATTTCAAGTGAGGAACTCAACTCAACAACTCAAACTGTCACGGAGCGGGGCTGCATGCCTCGCATGCTGCCTCCTTTCGTGATCCTGGCTCTATTGTCCTGGCCCAAAATTCCAAATTCCTATTTCAAATGTCTTCTATCTCTGTCTTTCGATGTCATTCGTGTCAAAAACAGTCAGTTTACCTTTGATTCTGGTCGTGCTCGGACGTGCCCGCGCGCAGCACGACCACCGCCTTGTATTTACCTACTTTATCATAATAAACTCTTAACTTTATGTTGGCATTTTGGATTCCCCACCCTGAAGAGTCTCAACTTCTGCCTGCCGCTGAGTGGTTTTCGGTGACAAACCCTATTACCATGCCATAAAGTCCAAAAGTGTTCCTACTGATGTGCTGTAGAGTGTACCAACCCATACATACCCGTGAGTGTCGTCGAGGCGACTAAGGGTTATAAACTGGAGAATGGGCAGCAGAATCCTTCTTTGTATCTTACATCTTACTGCGGTCACCTACAACCGCGGTCCATGGTGCCAGCTGTAACGCTAACAAGCGAGGTGACTATGGTACTTCCCCTCTACATTTCTCCAGCAAAAGCTAGAATTCTAGAGGGAGCACCCTGTCCTGTAGTGGACGTTTCGTGGGATGTTATGATGATATTTTTGTCACCAGGGTCTGTGAGGTCAGTCATCGACCTTGCAACCCACACACATGATGATTTTGACGAGTTTTTTTGTTATTTCAGTAAACTAAGCAGTATGCCGTCCCTACAATACTTGGAGGTGTGGGGTATGCTTCAAACAGCGTCACTCAACGCGCTAAGAGCTGCCCTACCCGCTATACAGATCAACCAATTTATGTTAAGGTATGTGAAAAGATAGTTATTTGACAGGGGGCGCAGTCTTTTCGCTTAAAAGAAAGGGATAAAGTGCGCAATCCGCAACGCATTAGATTGCGACAGATATACTGTGCGTGTTACTAAAAAAAAAAAAAAAACTAAACTACAAAAAAGTGTAACCAATTTTCGACTTGATATCTATCTGCTATGATGGACTAGTTGATCTACTACAGCAAATGCTTACTAGGTGGCAGCACAAACGCAACGTTGAAATGCGTATAGAGGTCGCAAATTTCACAACATCAGGCAGGACCACGGTAGCCTAGTTGGTAAAGCGTCTCCGGTACTGACGGAGAAGACGCAAGTTCGAATCCTGCGTGTGGTTGTGAAATTAGGAATTTTCTAATTTGCTAAGGGGCTGATAAGAGCTAAATCACCTCCCTTTCTAATGCGCGTGTTAGAACGGAGCGGATCCGCGCTGTGTTTTTCGCTGTCTTTTGCGTTTTCCTCAAAATCTGTACCCATAATATTAATTATAAAACAGATATATGATAATACACACATACAGTCATACACCCATCACAATATAGTCACAAAACCCACATTATATACTTACTTACTTACATAAATGATTCCTAGTTACATAATAACTTCTGTTCATTGTTTTTGGCAAGCAATCATTAGTAATAGAGACGACAGACCACTGACACTCATCACACAGGTTTTAACCTAGTTTGAGTTTCAGGGGACCGCCGTTCAATTAGTAAATTAATTAGCCTTTTAAGTTCCTTTTTGTTAAAACTCCAATTGTGTAACTGGCTCAAATAAATATTTTATTATTATTATAATGTGGTAGTGTGGCGTAAAAGAAGACGTAGTGACCAAAATCGAAAAAGGGATGCTGAGATGGTTTGGTCATGTAGAGAGGATGAATGAAGGAAGATTGACGAAAGAGATCTACCAGGCGAGAGTGAATGGAAACGTTGGAAGGGGAAGGCCTAGGCGAACGTACCAGGACCAAATTCAGGACGTTCTGAATAAAGGCCAGGTTAAAAGTACCCTAAACCGACGAGCATGTATGAAAGGATTGATGAAAGTACAGGAAGCAAGGGAAGTATGTCAAGATCGTAGCAGGTGGAGGACTGTGGTCTCTGCCTACCCCGACGGGAAAGAGGCGTGATGTTATGTATGTATGTATGTATGATAATGCATAGTACTGGGTGTAAGTGACAGCCCTCCGAATACTGAAAGGGCATGATCAGTCAACGTAACTGAACAACTTTTAGCGAATAAAACTTTCTGGTAATGAAAGAAAAATCGGTCTCTCCCATGAAGGAAAAAAAAATTACGCGCTCAGATGGAGTAGTAATCATGCCCATTTTGTATCGAAACCTATGCGGCCGCTCAGAGGGGTGGGAGGGTAGGTGGAAGCGGGAGACGGGGTTTGTCTTTTAACTCTATCACACATCTTTGAATACGTTACGTTAGAAAAAGATAGAGACATTTATGTTATGATATGCCCAATTAAAAACAAAATATCAATAAAGTACGACATTTATTTGTCTTTATTTGGCATGTAAAAAACAAGAAACTTCATGGTTGCTGAATTTGAAAATAGTGATGTGATGTATATTTATCGATTATTTACTTACGCTGTGTTCCAAATTGTACAAACGCTGCTAAAAGCGTATACAGTACTGACGGACGGTCCAAATTGATTTTGCACGCTCACAAAGCTATCACTGCTTTTGTTGCTATAGTCAATTTGGAATGGATTTAAGCGCGCTCACGTGTTCATCTGTCAAAATATCAGTTTTGTTTTTATTTTCTTTAACAAAGCCTACGCTAATCCCTCAAAAATGTGCGCCAAATCCACTTTCATTTCCATTAGAGACAAACTCATTAAAATTAAAACTTGAGAAACGTCAGCTGGTTGCAAATGTGTGGGATTTTCTATGTGTCAAATCGATTTTGACATTAGCGCTTTCACTGCTCCACCTATTTGACTAAAGCACTGATAGCAAAAACGATGACGTCATCAATGACGTAAGGCGGTGAACGAGCGAGTGCTTTAGAGCACGCTTTTGGTCAATTTGGACCGACTTAAGCGCGCTCACAGTGCTCTAAAGCAGTCTGTTAGCGCAAATTGGACCGCAGAGTTACATTCTATCACATGGCTCCTGGACTTATTTATCGAACCTCTCATATACTATGGTGATCAATTTGCATCTTGCAATAATATTGGGAACTGCTTACTTCTTTGGGCATTTGTATTTTGTCTTTTTGCTTCTCCATACAAATATATCTTTTATTTCCTAGAGTGAGCGAACTACCGAGAGGCGCATAGGGATAGATGGCCCACCTGATAGTAGGTGGTCACTGTCGTCTGTCGTCGTGCAGGCCTTTGAGATGTCTGTAGACTTGCCTTTTGAAGGACCCTAAATTGTTGTGCAAACGAAACACCTCGAGAGGGTGATCATTCCACACCTTGCACGTGAGCGGTAAAAGCGTTATCCACGTACGTTAGTTCGAGATCAGACGTCCAGGTGGTGGGGATGAAAACTATCACTTATCGGAATTAAATATAAAATTGCAAGGACCACGTCAAATTAAACATAAACAAATAAAAATACATTACAAATTTTTAAACAATATTTTTAATTTATATTTTTAACAATTTAAATTATTGTATAACGTATTTACATTACGTGTAAAATAACTTTTGACCACCTATTTTTCTCGTAAATCACCATTGATATTGACATAATATTTATTACAATGTAAATTATTAACAATAAAAAGTAAAACAATGTTTTGTAGTCTAATTAAAAATGTAATAGAATTAGTAACACATGCCATAGTTGATTGTTTTATTTTCTTCCTTTGCTCTTCAATTTTATATTTTAATCTTGTTTCTAACAATGTAGAGCTACCTTCGGAAGCATGTATCGTTGAGTTCTGAGGGGGAAGCACTTGTTCATCAACCTGTAAGAATGAAAATATATTATTTTGATAAAGAGATAATGCTGAAGCTAATATAATACCAATACTTCGTTCAGTATGGTCTGTCTGCCTAACTGTTAAACGAAGCACAAAAATCTTACAGTTCTTAGAATAACTGAAAAACTAGATCAGCAACTATTTGCCATCGTTACGAATAGTCAAATCTAGATATATAAAGAAGAAACTGATTGACTGAATGAATAAATGAATGGCTGACTGACTAAGAATCAACGCGCAGCCCAAACCACTGGGCCTAGAAACTCTAAATTTGGCACTTAGCTTCCTTGTGAGATCTAGGGCTGACTAAGAAAGAATTTTTCAAAATTCACCTCCTGAAGGGGTGAAACGGGGGTCCAAAGTTTGTATGGGGCTAGTTAATAATATTGATATGACACTGCACCGAGTTATAAACGTACATACAGCTGTTTTTCAGATGGGATAGCTGGTAGAGATTATGGATTTCTGAGGATGGAAAAAACTAGTTTTTCATTTACCTTGTGACATAGGTTCTCGGTTGGAATGGCATCTTTATGAAGTCTTTTTCTGCGGGCTTCAGTTAATTCTTAATTACTGTTATTAAAATGAGCTGAGCAGATTCTGCTATATTTGGTTGCAATCCAATTTTGGTCTCTCCTGCATGTTGGCACCCATTGACGTTTTTGCGCCGTATCTTTTAGAAAACTGCGATAAATAAATGAAATAAAATTATAACGACGACTCGATTCTATATTATTTTTTATCGACTACTTCACATCACTAAAAATCAACAACACAATTTTCTACAAAAAATTTGACCACGAAAATTGTAAAAACCAAGCGGTTTACTACTCACCAGACAAATGTGATACCAGAAAGCTTTGTAGTTTTGCTTGCGGCATGGTTTCGGCACAATTTCACCGCACAATTATTAATGTTTTGTGTTATTTATTTTATTTCTGATATTTTATGACAGAGATGTTGTCCATGTCACATGCCGTGAACGACTATTTGGAAGAAGAGTTACAAAATTGTATCATAGCCGGCACCCATAGTACGTTTTGATTACTACTCCATCTGGGCGCGTAATTTTTTTTTCCTTCATGGTCTCTCCATACAAAATTGCAAACTTGATTGGACAGTTTGTATGGAAAGGCCGATTTTTTTTTCGTTTCCTGAAAGTTTTCTTCACTGAAAGCAGTTCATTTACGTTGATTGATACCCCCTTTCAGTATTCGGAGGGATGTTCATTACACCCGTTATGTTGAATGTGTAAAAGTTTTAGCATCATAGATTAATAGGTACGGTCAACCGCTTGTCGGTAGAAACTTTTTCAACTCTATTACCACGCCATAAGGTCCAAAAGTGTTTCTACTGATGTGCGGCCGTGTGTTCTTAAGAAAAAAGGTTTAAAAGCAATAAGCAGAGGTAACTTTGGATTTTTTTATGGCGTATAAAATATCTATATAAATCGTGTTTCCGAGTCAGCCATCTTGAATTAATGAATAACACTTTATTGCACACTAATAAAGTAACATTTACACATAACCAGTTATAAAAAATGTGTGCAAAAGGCGGTCTTATCACTAAGAGTGATCTCTTCCAGACAACCTTTTGACGAAATCAACATTTACAGAATTCTGCAGTGTAGTGCACTCATATAAACTACATAAATGAAAAACAAAAAAGACATTGTATTTACATAAAATACTCAAAATAAATATCAAATACATAAATACATTACATAAATATACATACATAATTTTTTATGTATATAATTACATAAAAATAAATGATATATACTTACATAAATATAATTATATACCAATAATAATTATTGGAAAGATGCTTAATTATCGTATTTTTTTTTTCAACGGCCATATATTCATCAATTTTTGTTAAAAATCTGCTCTTGCGAAACGTATTTAGCTCTTATCAGCCTCTTAATTTGTTTGTTTTGTTGCAGTGCGATTGCGCGGCCCACTGTTGGGACAAGAAGGACATCCATATGGGGACTGAGAACACGAGACTGATCTTTATATATCTTTTAGCATGAACGAACAATAATAAGACTGACAATCCCCATACTAAAAAACGTAACCCGGAAAGGCATAAAACTCATGGAAACTAGATGGCGCTTTCAAATAATCTGGAATTAATTATGGTCTACCGAGAATTCTGCCAAAAAATCATTCAAAATTTCAACATGGTTTCAATGTAAAGAAACGCTCAGCTTTTCAGCAGAATACTTGATAAATCATAATAACTTCCCGGACTATTTATTAGCGCCATCTAGTTTTATACTTTTCCGGATTACGATTTCTAAAAGGGGATGGTCAGTCTTTATTGTTCGTCCATGCTTTTAGTAAGGTTATAATAGTAATTACAAATGTTAAGCTGTGTCGTTGAGATTTTTAATTCGTTTGGTCAATGTACACAGGGACGGGCTCAGTTAACGAAACTGAACAACTTTCCCAAAAAAACATTTTTGGGTAATTACATTTTTTTTTACCCCCATACAAACTGTTCGATCAGAGAACAATTTGTATGGAAAGGTCAAAATTTTTTACATACCTAAAAATGTTTCTTTGGGAAAGTTTCGTTGACTGAGCACACTTTTTCAGTTTTCGGTACACCGTACCTTACACCCAGTATTCTTTACTGATTACATAATATGCAAAATACAATGGAAATAGAAGGTCCTAATGAAATAGTGGACATAATTTTAGTATGTTACTCAGACCATGATACTGAACAACTTTCCCCAAGGAACATAGGTCGAAATACGAACATCAATTTTTGACCTCCCATAGAAACTGCATCAGCTGATAGCGCATTTTGTATGGGAGGACAAATTTGGTTTTTTGTATTTCGACCTATGTTCCTTGGGGAAAGTTGTTCAGTTTCATGGTCTAAGTAACATGATAAAATTATTTTCACTATTTCTGTAGGAATGTGTGTGTATACAAGGTGTTAATGGAAGAAGTGAAACCCTCATAGTATACCCCAACTGATTTCTATTAAAATAAATCCATTCCCGTAAATCTAGATTTTTTTATTTTTTTTTTATTGAAAATGGGCTTACTCTTGACCTCGATCTAGTCTTAAAGACAGAGATGAGGTCGACGATGGAACGAGCTTACCCAGAAGAAGCCTATTCACTCGCGACTTGAATAGATTCGGGTTATATGAACTCGGGAACACAGACGCAGGCAGAGAATTCCACTCTTTAGCCGTGCGCATTATAAAAGATGTTTCAAAGCGCTTTGTGCGAATGTACGGAATATCAACCAAGTATGGGTGATATCCTGCGGTGCGTCTGGACTCCCGATGGTAGAAGGGAGATGGTGGAATAAGCTCGTGGAGCTCTAGAGCGTGGAGATATTCTTATTATATCGCTCGCTTGGTTTCATCGCTCTTCTATTCCGCGCACGCCACGCCCACTTTCCCCGCCGCCAGCGCGCGTATCCACAGAAATGTTTAGAATAGAAGTGGCAAAATTTTTAATAATAAACATAAAAAAATCACCCCTATCAAAAACCCGTGAAATTGATTCTACTCTCGATTCTGAACAAACTATTTTCTCAGTTTCGCTTATTCCGTTAACACGTTGTATCGCGAGCTACTATGAGGCCGTTCTGAATTAGTTACACAGCAGTTTGTCTCGTCACCGATGTTTTTTTTTTTATCAACCTGGTAATTTTAAGATGTGCTTCTGCCAATGCAACTGAACAACTTTTCCAAAAGAACATAAATCGAAATACGAAAAAAAAATTTTTTTACTTCCCATACAAAATGTCCTATCAGCATGCAGTTTGTATTGGAAGTCAATCGACCTATGTTCCTTGGGAAAAGTTGTTCAGTTTCAAAGGCAGACACCTCTTAAAATATAAAGCAGTCCTTAATTGTTTATTTTTATGTATTCTGATTTACCTTTCAACAGTTTATCAAGGCAAATGTGAATTTTTAAAGATGCAAAAGTGATATTTTACCTCCCGGTGATTTTCAAGAATTGAGTCCCTGGGGTGATAAAAAGTGACGGCTGTATTTTTTAATTTACGGTTTTTATAGTAACTGCTAAATTTTGAGCTTGAGATTTCATATTCGTTTGCTCAATGTAAGTTTTAACGACATTCAATAAAGTATTCTGTAAATATATTCATCATAACATCCCATGAAACGTCCACTACAGGACAGGGAGCTCGCTCTAGAATTTCGCTTTTGCTGGAAAATGTGGAGGGGAAGTACCATAGTCACCTCGCTTGTTAGCGTTACGGATGGCACCATGGACCGCGGTTGTAGGTGAACGCAGTGAGTAAGATGTTAGATACAAAGGAGGATGCTGCTGCCCATCCTCCAATTTATAACCCTTAGTCGCCTCTTACTACACCCACGGGTATGTAACGGTTGGTACTACTCTTTGCCGGCACCACACGGGGCAAATACTAAAAAAAATATCCCACCCATATAAAAAAAAATCGTATTTCAGCCTAAGTTGTAACAGTTTCGTCAACTGAATGTGCTCTTAAAGTTAATGCATAATATAAAAAGAAAAATTGTATAGGAGAGCAATTTTTTTTGTACATATTTCAAGTTTTCAACCTGTGTTTCTAAGGGGAAATTGTTGTTCAGTTTCGTTAACTGAACTTGCTCTTAAAATTAATGCATATCCTCACGAACACGGTGTATTAATCAACTTTAAGTTTTATGTCATACTTACTTGGGGACCAATTCTTGAATATCACTGGGTGATAAACAATCACTCAAAAAATACAAAATCACAGATTTTTCTTTTCAAATGTTAAGATTGTTTTTCTTAAAATATAAAGCAGTCCTTCATTGTTAATTTTCATGTATTCTGATTTATCTTCCAACAGTTTATCAGGGTAAATGTGAATTTTTATATTCCCAATATTCTTTATTTTTCTTTTCATATTTTTATTTCTTGCTTCTTCTTATTTTGGGCAACGTTGTTCAATTTCATGGTCAGAATTCAGATGACATTGAAATTATATTTACTTGCGATAAGTATTGACAATCAATATTTTCAAAACTTTGTAAATAAAGTCATATCATATTATTAAAGAACTTCTTGTCAAGTGATTATATGCATTTAGAAAATTTTTGATTTAGAAAATAAGTTAAGGATTTTTTGTTTTTATATTTAATAATTATAATTATTTAGTTAGTTTTTCCAATTGAAATAAATTTAGTTTAAGAAAAATGTAGTTTTTGTTGGTTTGTTATAGGTAGGCAAACTACTTGAACAATGACCTTGGCTGCGCAGATTCGAATTTACATACAAACTGACGTGCGCAAAGCTTCCCCCACCACGCGATTATTGTTCAAGTTGTTTGCCCCCAAAGTATAGTAACCATACTAGTCTAGGCAACGAAGCGGGTCGTTGTATGAAGAGCCCCGCATTAAATCCTCAGTCGATGAAACTTTGCTGGGGTATTACACTATATGAGACAAACCTTCTATAAAAAATCCAAAACAAAATCGGTACTTTTAATTTTTCCATACAAAAAAGTATGAAAAAAAAAAATTTGTAAATTTTTTTTGGATATTTTGAATTTACATTTAAATTCATGATACTTTATCATCCTGTCAAACAAAATCTGCCTGAGAGAATTATGTTGGGGTCAACTGCTTCGTTGCCGACACTAATACAGTGATGCAGATTGATTTGTTGCAATTGCAACAAATTACAAAAATTACTCCTTTAGGAGGTCGTGATTTTATGAACCGGGCGTAAATTAATGTATTCGCTAAGAGGTCGTCCAACGCAGAAGTCCACTCGGCGTTTTAGAAATGATGTCTCAGTGAGCGCCTGGACTTATAGCGCCATCTATTGAGCGCTATTAGTAGTTTCTAGAGGCTTTCGGCTTTATGTATTAAATAGCAATTTATTATGTCCTAATCAAAACACCAACTACAAATTCAAATTCCTTGGAAATAGTGAACATAATTTTAGTATGTTACTTAGACCATACATACCCGTGGGTGTCGTAAGAGGCGACTAAGGGTTAACTGGAGGATGGGCAGCAGCATCCTCCTTTGTATCTTACATCTTTCTTACTGCGGTCACCTATAACCGCGGTCCATGGTGCCAGCCGTAACGCTAACAAGCGAGGTGACTATGGTACTTCCCCTCCATATTTTTCCAGCAATAGCTAGAATTCTGGAGGGAGCTCCCTGTTCTGTAGTGGACGTTTCATGGGATGTTATGATGATGATGATGACTCAGACCATGAAACTGAACAACTTTCCTCAAGAAACAGGTCGAAATATAAAAATCAATTTTTGACCTCTTATAGAGAAACTGCGTATTGCTTTTTGTATAGGTCAAATTTGGATTTTCATATTTCGACCTATGTTCCTTGGGTAAAGTTGTTCAGTATCATGTTCTACGTAACATGCTAAATTTATTTTCACTATTTCATTAGAAACCTACATATTATAAAATGCGAAATCAACTCTGTCTGTTACGCTTTCACGGGAACATGACAGCTTATCTTATATTACAGTCCCGCCATATGTTATCAACATTAATTGCTGCAAGAGAGATTTAAAAACCTTTTGCTGTAGGTACACAGCTTACAAAATAAGTCTGTCTGTGACCGTTAATGCGCAGAAGTCAAAAAATTAGTCGCGGGGGTGAGCGCGGCAGGCGGGGGGAGGCGAGCGAGTCGTTCATTGGCTCTCCGCCTGTCACCCATGCGCGGAAAATAACCGTCATAGACAGACTTGTTCTGAACGCGCTATACCTTTTTGAGAACGCCGCGCCTGCCTTTACTTAAAGGTCTCTGAGCTACTACCTATGGCGAAACTAGTGAACCTTGTTGACTACAGAACTCCAAAATAAAAGACAAATTTCAATTAGTATTTTAAGCACTTTATTAGTATTAAGTATAATAAATATTAAAGTTATAGTTACAATAAATTTATACAGCTAAGTACAACTTTTAAAGTTCGTTCGTTCATTTAGTGACTGCAACGAACCGCAATGTTAAAATTGACCATGCCAAATTTCCCTCCCGGCGCATAATGTCACGTTCGCAAAATGTCACACTAGGGTTTACCATAGCAGAATTTCACGTTCACAGAATGTCACGTTCGCATAATGTCACACTTAATCGTGACATTGTGCGAACGTGACATTCTGCGAAAAAAATAATGAAATTTTTTCTAAGTCCACAAAGAATAAAAATTTTGCTAAGTCCAAAATCTACAGGGTGTTAATCTAAACACTGTGATCCTTCAAACTGTGCATTGAGACCATGAAACTGAACAACTTTCCCTAAGGTAAGTATATTGGTCGAAATACGAAAAAAAAATTTTCATCTCCCATACAAAATGCGCAATCAGCTGGTGCAGTTTCTATGGGAAGTCAAAAATTTTTTTTCGTATTCGACCTATGTTCCTTTAGGAAAGTTGTTCAGTTTCATGGTCTCAATGCACAGTTTCAAGGATCACAGTGTTTACACTAACACCCGATATAGATAGTAAAAAAACTCAAAGGTTTTCTAAGTCCCAAATCTATAGTAAAATAATTCAAAAAAATTCTGTCCCAAAAAACGTGACATTTTGCGAACGTGACATTCTGCGAACGTGACATTTTGAGAAAGTCATATTTTGCGAACGTGACATTATGCGTCGGGAGGGTCCCAAACCCATATAAAAAAAAATTCTAAGCCAAAATCATACAAAAATTTTTTTTATGTTTGTTTATTCAATATATCATGAAATTTTTTCTAAGTCCCGAATCTATAGCAAAAAAATTCTAAGTCCCAAAAAACGTGACATTTTGCGATCGTGACATTCTGCGAACGTGACATTATGCGTCGGGAGGCAAATTTCGACCTTTGTTGCTTAGGGAAAGTTGTTCAGTTTAATGGCTTGAGTAACATACGGAAAGTTTGTCGTGACAGTTGTTTAGCACGCAGCCATTACAGCGTGCAACGGACAGGTGTGATGATACTGAAGGGTGTGAATCTGCCCATAAAACTGAACAACTTTTCACATCAAGCTTGGCACATTGGATTTTGTACCGTTCTTATTTCAATACACGTACGGACTATAGACAGACTGTACAAATTATCAAATTTCCGATGGCGTGTACCTCCCGACGCATAATGTCACGTTCGCAAAATGTCACTTTCTCAAAATGTCACGTTCGCAAAATGTCACTTTCGCAGAATGTCACGATCGCAAAATGTCACGTTTTTTAGAACAGAAATTTTTTGAATAATTTTACTATAGATTTGGGACTTAAACCGAGTTTTTTTTGCTATCTACCTATAGGTTTGGGACTTTTGCACAATGTCACGATTAAGTGTGACATTATGCGAACGTGACATTTTGAGAACGTGACATTTTGCTATGGTAAACCCTAGTGTGACATTTTGCGAACGTGACATTATGCGCCGGGAGGGGCGTGTATCGTGGATGAATTCGCAAAGAGACTAATTGAACGAACAAACTTAAATAACACAATTACTCGTATTTGATTAATACGCTGAATATTCACATGTGCCTATGATCAATTTTATCGTTTAAATTCCAACGCTTACCGGCACATTTTGCAGCTATGTCCAAAGCAATCGCGGCTTAAGCCGTTAGAAAAAACAAGTTTGTAAAACAATGCTATTCGATACACTGGTTTAAGGGCGTCCGCTAAAACTCGCGCGGGCGCCCGCACGCGTTCGAAATACAGTAGAATCCGGTTATTCTCGTAACGATACTCAAGGGACCGGTGTTATTACGTCGTACTATCCAGACGTCGTCGTACTAAAGAAGTCATTTTTTTACGTTATTTCTTAACCAATCAACGAAACATACGTCGTTAAAAGTGGTCGGTCGTTATAAAGCGACGTCGTACTAAACGGATTCTACTGTAGTATGAAAAAGCCCGTCACACGCTTCCGCGCCGGGTACGCTGTTCATACTATTTCACACACATGCGGGCGCCCGCGCGAGTTTTAGCGAACGCCCTTAGGTCATGGCTGCAAAATATATTGGTAAGCATTGAAATAAACCAAAAAAAATAACAATACTCAGATTAAATATATGATGAAAAGTTTACATCCTCTGATGCCCATAAAACTGTGCAAAACTAAATTAACATTTGCAAAATTCTGCACAAACCTGACCAACTCACTATGAGAATAGGACTGAGCCTAAAAGATTTGCGGACGCTATCATATGAAGTAGTAGCTGTTAAAATAACTTCACTCTGTTTCGATTTAGTTTTTCACAATCACCGGGGACCGCTGTGAAGTTAGCCTTAGACAAGTACTCTTCTCATTTGGAACGCATTGTACATGATAAGAGTTATACGAGAATCGGCATGATTATAGCACAGTGAGCCAATTCCTGAATTACTGGGTGATAGAATATCACTTTTGTAAGTTTAAAAATTCAAATTACCCTCGTAAACTGTTAAAAGGTAAATTATAATAAATTATAATAAATTAAAATGAACAATCAAACACTAATTTATATTAAACAAATATCAATCTTCAATTTTGAAAAGTCAGTGATTCTGAATATCCAAGAATGGATGGATTCAATTCAAGAATTTGTTCAAATTGAATTGAAAACCAGATGTCTTAGTCACGCAAGCTATAGGATCCTATTGTTTGAGAACTCAAAATATTGCTTTTGTCATCGAACTACGTCCCTTTGGAAAAATTAGATAGATTTTTAGATAAAATTGTTCGGTTTTAGAGTCTGAATTCCATAGTTATAACTTGGGAGATGTTTTATACCTACACCGTAATACACTCTGAGTCATGGTTTATCTATCATGTTTTTCTATCAATTTTAGACTGGCGCAGTCAGTAGGATTCGAACATATTGTTGAGTTTCGTGATCACGAACACTAGGCCGGTATTTCACTGGGACACCATGGCAGCGCAACCAGTCGCCGCTACCAACAAAATGTATACAGCTCTATAGAGAGTTACTCACCTGGTGTCCGTTTGGTTGCGCAACCAATTTGGCGGCGCGACCAGCTCGGATGCTGGTCGCGCTACCACTCCCAGTGAAATATAGCCCTTAATACTGTGGCCGCAGGGTGTGGCGACTCGAGTGTCTTTACTGGTTTCTAGTTACGGACACCAGTGGCGCAACCAGTCGCGCCACCGTAGTGTCCCAGTGAAATATCGGCCTTCGGGTGTTTACTCCAATCCGAATCCGTGAAAATAAGAATCAATAGTGAAATCGAATGACGGAAGCCGGATCTAGTGCGTAAAGTACCATAGAAATAGTTCTACGACTACTTCGGACCGGGTTCGGATCCGATACGGTGGTGATGAGATGCTGGTGAAAACCAAGTTTCACAGTCTGGCCCACCGTCGCAAAGTTGCATGTCTGTCGGTCTTCTACAGATTGTACTTCGGAGAGTGTGCTCTAGAGCTCCACGAGCTTATTCCACCATCTCCCTTCTACCATCGGGAGTCCAGACGCACCGCAGGATATCACCCATACTTGGTTGGTATTCCGCACATTCGCACAAAGCGCTTTGAAACATCTTTCATAATGCGCACAGCTAAAGAGTGGAATTCTCTGCCTGCGTCTGTGTTCCCGAGTTCATATAACCCGAATCTATTCAAGTCGCGAGTGAATAGGCTTCTTCTGGGTAAGCTCGTTCCATCGTCGACCTCATCTCTTTCTTCAAGACTAGATCGAGGTCAAGAGTAAGCCCATTTTCAATTAAATAAAAAAAAATACGGATCGGACGTAGTGCGTAAACACCCTTAGACTTGGCGGTTGGCAGCCCTACCAAAATAGGCGACTAGACTGTTCTAAAAGAACTTCAGAAATGTTTGTCAAATATAATGAAAAAACATAATTTTCGAAGAATTCATCTAATATATATTTCATATAACTATATAGGGCTTTAACCAATTCGTATAAGAATACAAGAGTTTATTCTGAGGGCTAAATCATCTTCGTTATCCAACGTTTCGAAATTAGCAAAAAACAACTTTGTAACAATGTAAGAAGAGCCGTAATTAGTTTTATTGGAATTTCCACTCTTTGTCGTAGAACAAATTAGCATTTTGCCCCCAGAATAAATCCTTTAAAAGTTTTTATACGAATTTTATTTCAACCCTGGGAGTCTTCTTTCAATTTTCGATACATCGATTCGATACTACTTCGATACAGTCGAATTCATAACTTCGTTCACTTACAATAGAGTAGAATATTGGTTGAATGAATTTTCAAACTGCCCGTGATTAGCATCCAACCAATCATAACTTTTGAAGGTGCTATATACGAGTAGGTAGAGCGGCCGGTTAGCTGTTTTACGTAGACACGCCTTATAATTTCACCAATTTTTTTCCAGGTTCTTGAATTTTTTGAAAATTTCCAGAGAAAATTCAAGAATTGGCTCCTATCAAAAATTGAAAGCTATGTACCTAACTAGTAACTGGAAAAAATTTGGTGAATTTGGAGAATTTAGACGTTAAGCGACTGGACTATATAATTTAAAGTTAATAAAAGACTTGAAAATCATAACATCCATGAAAATGTCCACTACAGGACAGGGAACTCCCTCCAGAATTCTAGCTTTAGCCGGTAAAATGTGGAGGGGAAGTACCATACTCACCTCGCTTGTTATCGTTACGGGCACCATGGATCGCGGTTGTAATCCCACCAATATCCTACTCTATTGTCAAGAGACGAAGTTTTAAATTAGCATGTTTCGAGTAGTATCGTTTAGATATATCGGTAATTGAGGCTAGACGCCCAGTATAAGCACATATTAATTCTAAGCAGCGCAAACATCAAGCGGATTTAATTCTAGTTTGATGTCTTCCGATTTTAGCTCTGTCACAAGTTCTCTTAACCTGTAAATAAAGAAACAAAAAAGAGATCAGTTAACATATACAAGGTTATTTTTTGGACCTGATATGAGTATTAAAGTACCCTAAACCGACGAGCATGTATGAAAGGATTGATGAAAGTTCAGGAAGCAAGGGAAGTATGTCAAGATCGTAGCAGGTGGCGAACTTTGGTCTCTGCCTACCCCGACGGGAACAAGGCGTGATGTTATGTATGTATGTTATTTATTTACTCAACTTCATGCACAAAGGTACATAGGCGGACTTAACGCCTGAAGAGACGCTTGTTAGGGAGGTCAAAAGCAACAACTTTTATTCTACGACTTTGTTAACAATGGTCAAAAAAAATTCGACTTCCCATAGAAATTAACGTAACTGACTAACATATTTTGTATGGGAAGTCGCCATTGGTAGGCATACTCGCTCATAGCAGGTCCAAAAAAATAACTTGGTAGAACCTGGGCGACCGAGCTTCGCTCTATAATAGTCGCCCCAACTTTAAAATATCATCGGGCGAGCAAGCTATGCTACCCGCCAACAGATGGCGCTGTAAGTTTTTATATAAAACGCGGTATGTAAAAAAAAAGCAAAACAAGGGGAAAATTAATGTTTCCAGACATGAGACCTAGTTAGATCGATTTTTCGTTCCAAAAAACCCCTGTATGGTAAATTTCATCGAAATCGTTAGAGCCGTTTTCGAGAAATGTTCGTTTAATAGTATAGGATTTTTTATTTTACGGTTATCAACGTGATTGATTAATACTATTTGAAAATGGAACTCGCCTCCAATACATGCAGCTGCGTAGCAATATCGGGCACTTAAGCCAAATCAAAGCTACTGTAAAAAAACCGGCCACGATGAGATGAGGTAAGATGGTACGTCTCGTGAGTGCTTGTCGTAGTATGGTGCAAATAGCCCAAAAAAGGGCCTAACCTCAACATCCAAAGTAAAAGTATCATTCCAGCTCCAAATTGTTCTATCATCATCAGCCGAAAGACGTCCACTGCTGGACATATGCCTCCTTTAAAGATCTCCATTACTCGCGGTCCACCTTGTGGGGGGCTGCCCACACCGGTACGTGGTCGCCACTCTAGAACCCTCACGCCCCATCGGCCCGAGGTTCTTCTTGCGATGTGCCCTGCCTACTGCCACTTCAGCGATTCTCAGATTTTTAAATTGTTCTATACAATCCACATATTGTTTGGTATAAAGTTTTTAGCGTCGGGGGGGGGGGAGAAGTTGGGTTTTATCAGTTTGTCTTTTATAACTGCACCATACTGGACGTAACTTAAAAAAAAAAACATTACTTGTCAAGCTGCGCGCGCGTCACATACACGGTGTCCTCGGTAGGCCCGGAGCGCGCCGGGTAGCGCAGGGTACCCACTTCCACCGGCTGGCATACCGCCTGCAATAATCAGAACATCCCATAAAATGTCCTTGCACAAAACATCTCTAGAAACTTAAAACTATGGATTTTTGCGTATGTGAAAACTAACTATTTAACTGAAGATGTAATTGTTTTAGAATACGGTTGCCCAACTTAAATGCATAAGAAAGAATTAAAAAACAATTCTGATTATTACTGTAAAGGGGGGGGGGGGCAAAATTTCAAATTGTTGTTACTAAGTCAAATAGGGTATCATATGAAAGGGCTTTATGTGTTCATTCTAAAATATATTTCTGTATTTTTTTACGTCTCTTAGTTGTCAAGATGTGATGAAAAATGTCAAAAAAAATACCATTTCCCCCCCTTATCTCCGAAGTTTGTAAAAGGACAAATCTGAATTAATTACAGTCGATAGAAGTTTATGTAAATATTAAAGCAAAAATAAAACGATCTTTCTAAGTTTCACAGTTTTTGTAGAAGTCTGCAAAAAACCTTTACAAACAAATTTAGTTTTGCGGTCCTAATATACTATAGGTGTATCTTTTCTTCCAAAAATACTATAGGTGTATCGGAACCCTCGGCGCGCGAGTCCGACTCGCACTTGACCGGTTTTTATAAGCTACTATCACTAGCAATCTCTTGTTCACCCTGCATATCACCATGAATATTCATAAAAAAAATTCTATTCAGGTTTGTCTGTCTGTTTGGATATTATGGTGATATTTAAAGCAAACAAAAGTTATTGCCCTAGATAAAGTAACTTATACAGATTTAAAAACCGGTCAATTGCGAGTCGGACTCGCGCGCAGAGAGTTCCGAATAGTCCTATACTATTTTTGGAAGCAATCAAGTCCATTTTTAGAACCGTAAAACTTAATTTGTTTGGAAAGGTTTTTTGCAGATTTCTAAAAAACTGTGCAACTTAGAAAGATCTGTAATATTTACATAAACTGTTATCGACTGTGATTAATTCAGATTTCTCCTTTGACAAACTTCGGAGATAATGGGGGGAATGGACTTAGTAACGATAATTTGAAATTTTGCCCCCCCCCCCCCCCTTTGGGCCCCCTTTACATCATAATTCATCATCATAATTTTTTTTCTAATTCTTTTATATGCAATTAAGTCCAAATTTCAAGTCGATAGCATGAGTGGTTGTTGAGATATACAGGTCAGACAGACAGACAAAGTCGCAGCATAAGGGTTCCTTTTTTTCCCATTTTAGTATTGGAACCCTAAAAATCAGTCAGGACAAAACGGACCACCTTAAAATCATCTCCTGAACGCCAAGCTCCGATTTAGAACTTCTTTCATGATTTTTGGTGATCCTCCCGCCTCCCATAATCTTTCATCTACTCTGATATCTCGTTTTCGTGCAGATTATGACGTGCAAAAATGAAATACAAAACTATAAAATTTTACTATGTATAGCAATATTTTGCTAGATAAAATTTTAGATATGTTTGCTAAAGCTCCATCATAAGCTGCCGCTACCGCCGATAAATAAAATGACCAATCTGAAAACAGTAGGTATTCATAAACGATCATAAAAAATTCTCAAATAAGAATAACTTACTACACAATCTACACATAGTATCCGCGAGCGCACCAAAGCAAAGTTAAAACTTAGATTTTATTAGAATGTCGAGGCGAGCGACGTTGCCGTTTGTAGAGCACAATACGGCAACGGTGTAGTGCACGCAAGCGCCCGACACGTGACGTCATCGCGCTATGCATGCAGCACCACAACTTAGAAGGAAGACGGCGCGAAGTATAACTATCTCTTTCACGTGTTTTGAGCGTTCAACTTTTGAGCACTTCAAGGTCAAGGTCAAAGAGCGGCCGAGTGTACATATAAAAAAATCAGGATTGAGGTAATTGTACAAGTATTTTATTTCCTTTCGGTCTTTTAGGTCCAGTTCCGCGAACGTCCATTTCCGTGAACGTCCATTTCCGCGAAAGTCCATTTCTGTGAAAGTCCGTATTTCAAACTTAAACTTAACCTCACCCCCACCCCTCTTCTACCAACATAAAGGCTTTTAAAACTTCGTTGTTTTTGAAGATGGTGACTTAAAAATTGGTTTTAGACGTACTAAAACGTAATAAAATTATGTTTTAGCATTTTCGAAATTCTTCCGTTTCGGAGACCTTCGAGAGGTTAAGAAACAGGGACTTGAAAAAATAAGTTGAATTTTTTTTCACAGAAATGGACTTTCGCGGAAATGGACGTTCGCGGAACTGGACCTAAAAGACCGAAAGGTTTTATTTATGGTATCTAAATGCTACTTTTGACTGTAGCTAGCGCTTTAAGGAACTTAATCTATAATCAGTTGCACGAGTCAATGCCAAAGCTTACCAACGCATTTAACAGCTATATCAAGGCTATTGTGCTCCATGATGCAGTGAAGCAATCCACTCGCGCACCTGCAGTGGAGTAAACGCTCCCTCGGCTCGGGCTATTGCATTACTTACTGAAATGCTCAAACATCAGTCGCATGCTGACGTATTTAACGACAGAGCAATATTATTTTGTAATTGTGCTATTCTGTTCCTTAACTCTTTTTAAAAAAAGTAGTATTGTTTTATGATAGAATATAAGTGTGTTGGCTACCGCTTTAAACTTATATTTAAAATAAAGAAATTGAATTGAAAAACAATGATCAATAGTAATTAGGTAAAGCTGTCAGAAAAAACAAGTTTGTAAAACTGTTATTTTTTTCGTCGAATATACTATGGTTCGTGGTGGTTTGTCTGGTTCTATGGCTGCAAAACGTGTTGGTAAGCGTTGGCATTGACTCGTGAAACGGGTTATACGTAATAAGATAAGATAATCTTAAGCATAGATTTATATAGTCAAGATAGGGTCTTGGGAACAAGCGGTTCAAAATTTCCCCATACAAGAAAAAATAGCGCCATCTGTGAACAATCGCGTGAACTACGTTGTGTAGTACTTCGGTCGGTGCTAAATACACGGAACGGAAATAATATGGCGGGAAAAAACAAAACAAACTTTTTACTATTTATATGTGATTTGGGCCTGGTTTTTCAGTTCCATTAATTGGATTATAGTCAAAAACAATAATAATAATAAGAGTATATTGTTTCTTCAACTAAGAACATTACATTTTGTTGGTAAGTTTATTTGCATCCAATGTTGACAATATGACTGACAACGACTGACATTTGTTGGTCCTAAACGTCAGATTTCGGACCAACGAATTGGGGACATTGTAACGTGCCGATGGGCTAGTACTTACATACATACATACATAACATCACGCCTCTTTCCCGTTGGGGTAGGCAGAGACCACAGTCCTCCACCTGCTACGATCTTGACATACTTATATATAAGTAAATGCTCTTAAGCATAATTTCCCAGCTACTAGCACTGTTTTACCGACAACTCACCGCGGTCAACTCCGGTGTGGGAAACTCGGCGAAGTCAGCCTCGACACATCTCCACGGTCGGTGCAACAGCATCTGTGCCTTCACTTCGCTCTGCAGGGCTATCAGGCGCTCCTGTTGACGAAAAAAAATATTATAAAAGGTCACTTATGTAGATTAGCAAAAGTCAAAACATCTTTTGTTGGTCTGTGTGTTTACAAGAAAGTACCTGACAATGTAGTGCAATTACCTGAGAGAAAATTTAAATAATGTGTAAAGCATTATGCATTATGTAAAAAGGCTTATTATAGATATAACTATATCAATGACAAGGAGGTATGGTGCTCTGATATTCCAGCGAAACACAAGAAACACATTGTGAAAAGCCAACTCGTGTTTCTCAGTGGTTTCTTGCCGTTTCTTTTACGCTGCCATAGCACGATCCGAAACGGTATTATACTCGCTCTATTTGCATTGTTTACTACATGTTATGCATGACATTTTATAAGTATTCTGTAAAGAATCTACATTGAATTAAATAATCAAATCAAATATAGCTTATTCATTGTTGGATATTAAAATCTGACGTCATGTGAGCTAAACTACATCGCTTCAGAAATAAAGTGGCGCCATGGTGGAAAAGAAAGAAGCCACAATAAAAAACCCACGCGCTCTTTTAAATATGTTTGAGATACAGGGTTGATACAATAAACATAAGACAATTTGAACTTTGAATTAGCCTGTTAGAACCGTAAGCTAGTCTCATGGATTTTTTCTTTTAGATAATCTGATTTTAGAGAGAGGTTAGAAGCGTTTGAGATGTGGTGTTGGAGGAGAATGGAAGGGATCAGCTGGACAGAGAAAAAGACAAACGAGGAAGTTCTAGATTTGGTTAGAGAGAAGAGAAATTTGCTGAGAACCATCGAAAATAGAAGAGGGACGATGGTCGGACACCTGATAAGACATGACACTTTCATAAAGAATATTATTGAAGTAAAATTAGAGGGCAGAAGAGGAAGACCAAGACGCACTTATTTTGACCAGATAAAAGAGAGTGTAAACGTCAAGTCTTATCAGGATGTCAAATCATTGGCAGAGGACAGAGAGAAATGGAGATTGCTCCACCGAAAGGACCCCGGCTCTTAAATACCTATGAGAAGAAGAAGAAAGATTTTATAATAACTTTCCTTATACAATGTTTGCTTGAATCTGAATCTTGAACGTAACCTATCAATTTTCTTCTCACCTCAAGCTGTCTCCGTATTTCTCTTTGCTTCTCCTTGTGCTGTTGTAACACTTTGTTGTATTTACCCGGCTCGTCGGGGAACTTCACAAGTCCCGAACGCGCCACGAAAAGCGTCCACTCCTGAAAAAAAAAACAGCATTTTATCTAAACTTCTGTGGATATTTGGCGGGATTTTGTGATTTAGTGGATATTTGGCGGGATTTTGTGATTTAGTGGATAATAAAGATAGTGTGTTATGCGCTGCTGATGAATATTTGAAGTGATCTCGTGTTTAAGCCCCGTTTGAGGTATCTCAAAAAATCACGAAAATTTTAGTAGCGGTGACTGGTTGCGCCGCCATGGTGTCCCAGTGAAATATCGGCAAAACCTCCACTACGGACGGGGGCTGTGGCATTGACACTGAAAACTGATGTCTCCGAAAAAAATAATTCTTTTCTTACTAGACTCAGTAACACAGGTACATTTTACCGCAAGAAATAGTCTCACATTATAAATAAAACTTACCGACTTTCCATACAACATGATCTTCGTTTTTTATATTATTTTAAGAAGCAATATAGAATTTTTCTACGGCAAACATTGCTGCTAAAAACATAGAGAGAAAGAAGAAGAAAATTGAAGAATAAAATATAGCTCGACCGAGCATTTCCGCTTTTTGCAAGGAGAAAAATATTAAATTTTCTTTGTTAGTATGACAATGGTGACAACGTATTGAAGTGGTATTGGATGTCAATCGTTGACAGATATTTTCTATGTTTTAGAAAAAGAACATTCTATAAAAGAGGTCATCACATTCGATTTGATTCAGACGTATAGAGAGGCTTTGTCCGCCAGTGTGGCAGGTATTGCGTAAATTATAGTTTTATCGGAATAAAATTCACTCATCATTTTTCAAAATTGCTCTTCGTTTTAAACTAAATAACAAACAATCTGAACAACCTTTTCGACTAAATAACTCTTTGAACTGAACAACTATTCTAGCTGTTTTCCTTCCAAATCAAATATTCATCATTAGTAGTCATCATTGTGAATTTCTCTGTTTATCATTATTATGTATAAGTATATAGGGTGACTTTTAATTAGTTCTTGATAGCAAAAGGTATGCATGTACTCATGATACTGAACAACTTTTCCCAAAGAACATAGGTCGAAATACGAAAAAAGCGCAGCGTTTTTCTTACGTCAATGCGTATACAAAGAATCGCAGCGTTTTTCTTACGTCAATGGGTATAGTGGTCAATACAAACGCGCGTCAACATCGCGTGTAGCCGGCGTAGCACGCTGCAGTTGTCAGTTTATCTAGGCCTTGCTATGGGCCTAGATAAACTGACAACTGCAGCGTGCTACGCCGGTCACGTTTTTTTGACATCCGAGCAGTGCGATACATTTTGAAAGACAAGGACGGTTACATGTATTAGTGTATAAAGCTATCTTTGTCTAAAATATCAAAAACGTTATTTGTGGATTTGCTAAACATTTTCCTCCACTGACATTTCTTCGCGCTTGGAGGTGATAGATTTTATTATTTATTTATTTTTATAGAAGAGGGAGGCAGACGAGCAGGCGGGTCACCTGATGGTAAGTGATCACCGACGCCCATAGACATAATTAGATGACATAATTCCTCAAATAAAGTGACATTTCTCCGAGGTATATTTTATCTCGGGCAGCGTGCTAAGCAGGCTGGTGTGCAAAAGTTATACTTCGTTTTTTTTCAGATTAGAAAAGTCTTTAATAGGCACCTCTCCTAGACAAATGTTAAACTCATTGGATTTAGAGTGAGAACTGTAAAGAACCTCTTATTTTTCATACATTAAATTCTAATCTGAAAAAAAACGAAGTTATGACTTGCGTGCGTTTTGCGTTTGTCGCGCTACAAAAGCGCGTCAACGGCGCGATAGTAAATCGCGGTGTGTACTCGTAGCTGTTGAAAACTTTATGGAGGTGGATATTTAAGGAGTTGGTGTTTGATCGTAACCAAAGAGACTTGAACTGCGCTTTGCTCGGATCATACTAAAGGAGTGATCACACCTAGCTGAATTCAAAGACTAATTCGGCATACACTGCTCGTTGAAGTAAGGATATTGCAATTAACATAACCAAGCCCAGCAATGTATGCCGAATTAGTCATGTGATTCACTCCTTTACATTGACGTGAAGAAGAAACTGTTCTTTGTGACTTAGTTCGCTTTTGGGAATGAGCGTAATTTTCTTATGTAACTAGAACTGGCTAATGGTTTAGTTTCAATTTATTTCTTCTTGTTGTCCTTTCTTCTTTCAGCTTTTCTGATCATATTTTATCTTGATTGTCACTTGCTTGTTTGCTTGATCTTGCCACAAATACCCATTTTATGGGCGATTGCCACAAAAAAAATCGCTAGCCGACTGGCTAGACTTAATTTGTCTGATATGATGGGCTGCGTTGGCTGATACGATAGCCTGCTCTAGCTGATACGATGGGCTGCTTTGGCTGATATGATGGGCTAATTTAGCTGATATAATGGGCTGTTTTACGCCACTATAGGCTGCTTACGACGGCTTGCTATATGCTAAACTAGGTCATTATCCGCTACAGATAAGCTGCTTGGTGCTATAATGATGGGCTGCTTTGGGCAGTTAAGATGGGGTTTCGGGATAAGATGGGTTGCTTTTCTCTGTTAAGATGGACCGATTTGGGCTGTTATGGTAAGTTGCTTTGGGCTGTCATGAGGGCTGCTTATGGTTGTTAAGTAGGGCTGCTTAGGTCTGTCACAATACGCTGCTTAGGGCTGAATGCTGCATTGCTTAGGGCTGTCACGATACTGTTACGAAAGACTACTTTGTGCCGGCTATTAGCTGTTCTGGGCATTAATGTATCTACTCACGGTGGTCAACCGGGCGAGCTCCGGCTTCAGCCGCTTAGGGCTGTCATGATGCGCTGCTTAGGGCTGTCATAATACGCTGCTTAGGGCTGTGATGATGCACTGCTTAGGGCTGTTACGATACGCTGCTTAGGGCTGTCATCATGCACTGCTTAGGGCTGTCACGATACGCTGCTTAGGGCTGTCATGATACGCTGCTTAGGGCCGTCATGATGGGGTGCTTAGGGCTGTCATGATGGGGTGCTTAGGGCAGTCACGATACGCTGCTTAGGGCTGTCATGATGCACTGCTTAGGGTTGTCACGATACGCTGCTTAGAGCTGTCACGATGCGCTGCTTAGGGCTGTCATGATGCACTGATTAGGGCTGTCACGATACGCTGCTTAAGGCTCTCACGATACGCTGTTTAGGGTTGTCATGATACACTGCTGAGGGCTGTCATGATGGGCTGCTTAGGGCTGTCACGATGCACTGCTTAGGGCTATCATGATGGGCTGCTTAGGGCTGTCACGATGGACTGCTTTTTGCTTGCTACGAGTATTGAGTGTTCTGGACATGAATGTGTCTACTCACGGTGTTGAGCCGGGCGAGCTCCTGCTCCAGCTGGCGGGCGGCGCGGCGGCGCTCCACGGCGGCGGGGGCGGAGGGGTTCTCGAGGGGGCGGAGCGCCAGCACGGCGGCGCGCTCCGCCTTGCGACACGCCGCTATACGAGCCGCGCGCTCGCGGTCCACTGTCCTGTACGGAACAACAGACAAATTCACAATTATTTTCAATCACCCCGGATATTTTAAGGACTTTGGCCATTAAACTGAAGAACTTTTACCAAGAAATATAGGTCGAAAGACGATGTCCCGCAATATCCTATACTAATATATCATATCATCCCATAACACGTACACTGCAGGATAGGGAACTTCCTCCAGCACTTCAGCAAATGTCTCATGTCTGGGAAAAATCGTTTTCTCCTTTGAGCATTTCTTGAAGATGGTGAGTTTCAGAAACCCTACAGCGCCATCTGTTAGCGGACTTTGGTTAAGATTATACAAGACAGAGCAAAGCTTGTTCGCCCAAGTACTTCATTCGTAAAAAAGCTTACTATAGATTAGATGTCTATACCAATGACAAAGAGGCATGGTGCTCTGATATTCCAGCGAAACACATTGTAACAAGCCGACACTTGTCGTAAGCCGTGCTGCAATGATTGCTTGCAGTTTCTTTCACGCTGCCATAGCACGATCCGAAACGACGTAGACTCACTCTATTTGGATTGTATTCTGCATGACACTCAATATGTATTCTGTAAAGAATCTACATTGAATAAAAACATCTGAATCTGATTAATGATAAGAATCAGATAACAGTCGCATCATGTGAAGACTGATGCCCTCGTCAAAACACCCTAGGTTGGAGTAATGACGATACTCACCAGCTGAGGATCTTGAGCTGATGCTGCAGAGCTTCATTAGCTTCACCACCGACAACTCCAGAAGACACCTTTACAGGCGTTTCTTCTGAAAATACCGACACTGAGCTGTTAAAATTATTAAAAACTATAATCCGTTACACGAGTCAATGCCAACGCTTACCAACACGTTTTGCAGCCATAGAACCAGACAAACCACCACGAACCAGACGAACCAGAGTATATTTGACGGAAAAGATAACATTGTTTTACAAACTTGTGGTTTGAAGTGAAAACTTCTTTAGCGGCGCTTGGCAATTTTTTAGATAGGTAAAAAATGTTAAACTCGCGTCAAATCCGTGGCCTGATCGAAAAAGCGTCAACTGTCAACCGTATTGTTATTACAATACGGGTTTTTATTCAGTGACATCAAAGAAGTACGCGAGCAATGGCGCGATTGACCCTTACAAAAAGCATAATATTCAAAAATGCAAGTTTTCACTTCTGCCGGCACTCCCGGAGTGCAAACCGTCCTTTTTTTCTGACAGCTTTAGCTGATTACTATTGATCATGGAGAACAATAGCCTTTATATAGCTGCAAAATGTGTTGGTAAGCTTTGGCATTGACTCGTGAAACTGATTAAACCAACTCGCCCCTCCCCGGCTTTGCACGTAAAGGTCTAAGTTTGAGTTTGTAAAATTTTTGCACTTTTTTTAGACCATGATACTCATCAACTTCCCTTTAGAGGCTACCTCCCGTCCACTAGCGCCCCCATCAGTTTAAAATATATTGCTCGCTAAATACACAACTTATCGAAAATCCGGAAAGATAGATTGAAGTAAAGCTACCTTAGTTAAAAAGTGCCACAAACGACCACTTTTAGCAGTTTTTTTTACAGACTAAATAGGTTCTAAATAAACAAAGGTATCTTTATTTCAATCTGTCTTTCCGGATTCGATAAGTTTTGTATTTAGCGAGTAATATTTTTTTAACTGATGGGGGCGCTAGTGGAACGCTGGTAGCCCCTTAAGGAACATAAGTCGAAATACGAAAAAATTTACCTCACATGCATAAAGCGCTATCAGCTGATGCAGTTTCTATATGAGTTAAAATTTTTTATTTTAGTATTTCGACCTATGTTCCTTAGGGAAAGTTGTTCAGATTCATGGTTAGAGCAACCACCTGAGAGGTTTGCAGACATAGTACATCCTGTATAGAAAATGAATAAAGGGGTTAAAAATAGATTTATGTAATTGAAAAAAAAAGGTACATAAGTTGCAAAAGAGCAAAAGTGTCATCATCCCCTATAGCGTCCACTTTCTTATAAGTGGCATACTTTGATATCAATAAGACAGCAAAGCGCGTTGTCAACCTTGAAGACTAATTTCTCCAGGCGCAAAATGTCACGATCGCAAATAGGGAACATGCATGATTTTTTATATTTAAAAAATTATCCTCATTCATGTAATAAACAGTTAAGTAGAACATTTTTTCGAATAACTATTAAATTAAAAAAGATATAAGCTATCGAAGATTTGTTTCTGTCTCTTTCTAGCAAAACGAAATTTAAGACGGAGTCTATATTATGGCCGTAGTGAACTGTGACGTCACTATTCATGTCGGATCTCTCTGTCTAATAGGCGCATAATTAACAGTTTTAAATGCTTATATCGGCCGTATTTCTTAGCCGATTTAAATTTTTATTTCACTTTTTGTCATCTCTACTACGGTATTTTCATATTTTGTTATATCGTTACGAGTACGTTAGCAGAATGTGACACCTTTCTGCGTTCTGCGAACGTGACATTTTGCGATGGTGAAATTTTGTGACATTGTGCGCCGGGAGAGACAAATTCTGGGGCTAAATCAACAACTTTTGTTCTACCAATTTCCAAAATTTCTAGAAATAAATCGACCTTTCAATCTTTTTATTGCAATAACATCCATCAGCTGTAAGTTCATGTTGTATGGAGAGTCGAGAATTTCCAAAAGTCGTAGAACATACGATCCATTTTTTTTCATTTATAGCAACGCTTACCAAGCTAGTTTGCGGTCATGACACTAAAACAAGAGTATAATTGACGGAAAGAATAACATTGTTTTACAAACTTGGTTTTTCTGGCAGCTTTAGCCGATTGCTTTTGACATAGTTGCAAAAAGTTATGGCTCAGGCGTAAAAGAACGCTCATGTATGGAGGGGGTCAAACAAATTCCTTTTTTCTGCTTTTTTATGTTTTCATAGGTGTTCTAAATATATATAAAAAAAATCCCTAGTTGTACCTAGAAAGCTTCTCATTTTTGGGTCTACTTTGGAAAAATAATCAAGAAACTCAAATTTATCAAGCTTGGTAGACATAATTTGAACTCACAATCATCATCATCCGACCGTTTTCGGTCATGGGGACCGCTGTCAACTCTTACATAGAGGTGTGGCGCTGATGTGCCCGTATGTGACTTACATATCCAATTTTTGCTGTAAACTCACGCGCACAATGAGGGCACGTGAGTCTACCGTTTACATAATTATAAGTGAACTCACAATAAATAATAAGAGTAGGTATAATCGAAACACGATCTCTAGCCGTGCGTGCGACCCTTCGATCCTATGATATAATATAATTAATACTGATGCCATAATTAGCGCTTATATCATTCCTTGCGATTTAAACATATATTTTAGTATTGTTTCTGCTTCTGAGACACAATTTACGTCTAAATTTGATACAATATTGTTAAAAAATCGCACATCTTACGATATTTCAAAAATCTAAGTTGCTCTGTAGTTACAGTCAATCTTTTTAAAAAATAGAGGATTTATGTGAGTATAGTTTAAATTAACAATTATACTGTTAGGAATTTCTTTGACCCTCGGGACCGTTTACGCCTGTAGCAAGCTTTAGTATAAACGAAAATAAATGGATTATGAATTGTTGCATTTAGCTCGAAATAAAGGATTTTTAAAGGACATTTTTTTAAATATTTCACTTAACACCAAAAGCATGATAGTTTTCAAAAATAATCATGGCAAAATAAATTTACTGACATCTGTACCTACATATTAAAAATTAATCTGTACAATGAAAAAAAAAATATATACAAATAGATAAAATGTTGAACGAACGATTTTGCCCATTAGTCCAGTCAATCTACGAAAGTTTGTATGGAGAAAACGGAATAAATGCACGTTAGAGGATAATTTATTAAATTACCAGTAAAAACATACAAAAATTTAAAACCACAGTCACTAAACGCATAACGAAACATAACGCTGATATTCTTAAAACCAGTTTAAGGTGAACTCAACCTGTATAATATTTACCATGTAGCACAGGTCAGCGTAAACTGGTACTTTAATGAAAAATGTGTTTTTTTTAAAGTTCCGGATTTAATTATTTACAGCTTCAAATAACCAATATAAATTTTTAAAATCAATTTCTCTAAATGTGCATTTAAATGCAACCTTACCATAGTAGATTGACCGGACTACATTTATTTGGCTGTCGATCACTCACAAACTACTGAATCGATTTTAACGGGGGTTGAAACATGCCTTGAAATGTCCACTGCAGGACAGGGAGCTCCCTCCAGAACTCCAGCAAAAATGCGTGGTGCTTAGGAGGGGATCTACCATAGTCACCACGCTTGTAAGCGTCGCGGTTGGCGATCGCTCTTGGTACATGGTCCATCTTACGGTTCGTAAGCCCGTAGTCGCCTCTTACGACACCCACGGGTAGAGATGTGTTGGTACTATTCTAGGCTAAGGCTAGAGTAATGCTTCAAAAAACCTGTTTGAATCGGTTCAGATTGTTTTCCGTAAAATCACAAATTCCACGCCAACAAAGTCGAAAGCACAGCTAGTAATTAATAAATACAACATCGCTTAAATCAATTTAAATTCAATTAAAATAAAAGTAAAATGGTTGCACTAGGTATTCAAAAAGATTATACGGCGAACAAGATAACTCGGGTTGCGCAGAAGTCGATAAATGAGTCGCGGGGTGAGCGCGGCAGGTGGGGGAGGCGAGCGAGTCGTTCATTGGCTCTCCGCCTGTCACGCGTGCGCAGAAAATAACCGTCAGAGCCAAATTTATCCTGAACGCGCTATATTATTTAAACGAATCCTTTTTACAACAATAAAATTAATTACAAAATTAAAATAAAACTTGGTTGAAAACTGAGAAACTATTGGCACATTGTTAATGGTTTTAAAATGCATCCTTATTAAAAAAACAACAAAAAAGAGACTTTTCTACTCTTTCCGTACAAATCCTTGTCTCGCTTTTTGACCTATGTTTCGGTAAATTAGTTGAGTTTCATGGCCTAAGTACCATTTAAAAAAAGGTAGAATATTTGGACCAATTATTTGAATTTTGTGCCACTTCAATCAAGTGATCTTTTGTATATTCAAGTCGCGAGTGAATAGGCTTCTTCTGGGCAAGCTCTTCCCATCGTCGACCTCATCCCTAAATGGAGGTCAAGAGTAGTCCATTAACAATATAAAAAAACTAAACTGCCATTATTTCCAGTTTTTAACAAAATTTAAGCAAAAACGAAATATTGAACCATGCGACAAAGAACGATGACTAAAACTAAACAACATTTAGGAATTAAAGAGTCTTACGAATTGTTGCAACCGCGGCTGGTATTGGTGTAACCACCGCTGCTTGAATTTTTTTAAAATCTTAAGTTTTTTTTTTAATTACAAGCTAAAAAATGCCGAAGATACTATAGTCTGACCGCAACTGCTGTACCTTAGTATAGGCATAATAATAAGACTGACAATATAGTATTAGAAAACGTAACTTGGAACGGCATAAAACTCATGAAAACTAGATGGCGCTTTCAAATAATCTGGAAATTAATTATGGTCTACCGAGTATTTTACCAAAAAATCATTCAAAATTTCAACATAGTTTCAATGTAAAGAAACGCTAACATTGAAATTCGGTTTATTTTTTCAGCAGAATACTCGATAAATCATAATAACTTCCCGGACTATTTATTAGCGCCATCTAGTTTTATACTTTTCCGGGTTACGATGTCTAAAAGGGGATGGTCAGTCCTCCTTATTGTTCGTCCGTGGTACAGGTAGTGACGGGGAGGTGGGGGAATGGAGAGCAACTAGTTGCCGCCGGCGCGGGAGGGGGAGGAGCGGGGTGCGTCCCCCCCCCCTTCCCCCGCCCCGGGAGCCGGGACCATCCCTATACAGCGGTTGCGATCAGAGTATAAGAATTTACTTGTTCTTTAATTCACAACTTCACAATCATATACAAGGTTATTTTTTTGGACTTGATTTCCTTTTGCCCACTTATTAGTGAGGTCAAAAGCAACAACTTTTGTTCTACGACTTTGCTAACAACGCACAAAAAATTTCGACTCTCCATACTAAAGTGGTCACTATATATATATATATAGTGACCGACCCATTTTGTATGAGAAGTTGAAAATTTTTTGTGCGTTGTTAGCAAACTCGTAAAACAAAAGTTGTTGCTTTTGACCTCTGTAATAACGTGGGCATACACAAATCAGGTCCAAAAAAATAACCTAGTATATCATAGAATAACAGCAAGAAAAACTATGCTTGAGAGCAGATCGGATCGATACGTGTCTCTGTCGCTCCAATGTGTAGCGAATCGCTCCGTCTTGCTCTCACACTGCTGTCATTCTAATCTAGCTAGATTATTTAGACGTAATAAAATTTCCTCAATTTATTACATAATTATGATTTGCTAAAAATTCTTTATAACTATTTATGTCATTATCGCAGTTATTTCAAGCAAATGACATAAATGACATGCCAACACTGATCTCCATTTATACATAAATTATGGTGGTGAATGTGTAAGGGATTATTCCAAACGAATGACATATTATTGATATAAGTTTTGTGTCATTATCGTTAAGTTATTGACCTCCATTTGTACAAGTATACATAAATGAAGGCCACTGAATATCTTAAAGGCGGTTATATTAAGCGAATGACATATGGATGACATAAGTCTTGTTCATTATCGTTAAGTTACTGACCTCCATTTGTACAAATATACATAAATGAAGGCCACTGAATATCTTAAAGGGGGTTATAGCGAATGACATATTGATGACATAAGTTTTGTGTCATTATCGTTAAGTTACTGACCTCCATTTGTACAAGTATACATTAATAAAGGCCACTGAATATCTTAAAGGCAGTTATATTAAGCGAATGACATATTGATCACATAAGTTTTGTGTCAATATCGTTAAGTTACTGACCTCCATTTGTACAAGTATTCATAAGTTAAGGCCACTATATATCTTTAAGGAGGTTATGTCAAGCAAATGACATATTAATGACATAAGTTTTGTTTCTTTATCGTAAAGTTACTGACTTCTATTTATACAAGTATAAATAAATGAAGGCAACTGTATATCTTTAAGGGTTTTATGTCAATGGAATGACATATAATTGACATAAGTTTTGTGTCATTACCGTTAAGTTACTGACCTCTATTTATAAAAGTATTCATAAATTAAGGCCACTGTATATCTTTAAGGGGGTCATGTCAAGCGAATGACATATATTTTTACATAAGTTTTGTGTCATTATCGTTAAGTTACTGACCTCAATTTATACAAGCATAGATAAATGAAGACCAGTATATCTGTAAGGGGGTTATGTCAAGTGAATGACATATTATTGACATAAATGACAAAAGCATGCATGCACGTTGCTTACGTGACAAATCTCTCGCAGTCGCCGGCGTTGTTGGCAGCACTGTGCAAATGTGACAATTTAAACAGTGATAATACAAAAACTAAATTTTACCGTAAGTTTAGAGGCACACCCAAAGGCACGTCAGTAGAAACTGAACTTTAAGACATTGTAACAGAGTTGCAAATGTTTCTACTGACATGCGATGGACCGTACGAGTATAACCAATCAAACGGGAAAATTGACAGTACGACAAACAGAAAATGCAACGAGAAATTTATTGTTAGATAAACTTGGTAAAATTGTAATATTATCAAAATAATTATCCCGTTGTTACACAAAGAAATTTTTTATTTTTTATGTAGCAGACTTTCAAATCATTCTCAGTAACACTTACTGCTAGTTGGACAAAGCATATTTAAAGTTAAAAGCTTCTTAAAGTCTATTGCTGTCACTTTGTTTTGTTCACAAAGAAAGTGACAGCAATATATTACACCCTTTATGTATTCGTGGTACTAGATTACTCTAGCTATAACCGTTAATGCGCAGAACTCAAAAAATGAGTCGCGGGGCTGAGCGCGGTAGGTGGGGGGAGGCGAGCGAATCGTTCATTGGCTCTCCGCCTGTCACCCATGCGCGGAACATAACCGTCACAGCTAAACTTAAAATATATAAGCTAAAGCAGTATGGAAACTCGGCCCTCTACTTGAAAAAAAAGCGGCCAAATGCGAGTTGGACTTGCGCCCTTAGGGTTCCGTACCTATCTACCATATGATATACTAAAAGCTTTTGCTCTTTGATTTTAAAAACTCCGCGACCATGCAACTTGACCCCTCTTTTACAGAGAAGTTCTTCAAACGGGAGCTCACCTTAATTGTTTACTATTAGTTGCGAGAAAAATATTAGCAGGTGGAGGACTGTGGTCTCTGCCTACCCTGACGGGAAAGAGGCGTGATGTTATGTATGTAAAAATTGTAATATTGAATGATTTCTTTATTTGCACTTCCCTTTATTTGCACTGTGAGACCTAGCTTCTTGCCAAACTTCATAATTTTAGGTCAACGGGAAGTACCCTGTAGGTTTTGCTTTTTTGCATAAATGTATGGAGATGAGGACATAAAAAGCCTTATCATTTCATTGCGTCGTTGTAAAAATTGTTATTTTCAGATGTTGTGTGGTATATGGACCTTAATATTCGTTATCAATTTCAACCTGATACCTCTTCTCGTTCGTGAGAAAAAGGGTCTTGACAGACAGACAAGACGGACAACAAAGTGATCCTATAAGGGTTCTGTTTTTTTATTTTGAGGTACGGAACCCTAAAAAGAACTATGGTGCGTCGGAGCGTCAGGGTTGTTACCCAGAATTTTTGAAATAAGAAAAGTATGACAATAATCAAATGACATAGAATGAAAAACCTGACTTCTTGAATCGACGACGCGGCACCCACGACTTATTTTCCTGTAGTGGTGTCACAGATTAAATAATAGTAAACTAACGCTTACAGATCCGTCACTGGTGACGACAAATTTCAACCTTATGGTTTAAGCATAAAGTCGATACTTGCAGTGTACCGCTGAGCACACGTTTTTAAATCGCGGGTGATAGCGGACTGGTGGGCTAAGGCGATGATTTTGTCACATTACGAGATATTGAGTGAGATGCAAGTAGGTATGTAATATTGTAAAAATGCTTACTTACCTATTTTGCCGCCATAAGCTTAAAATGACAAAATATTTAAAAGTAAAATCGACTGCCTCACCCAGTCGACTTCCAGCGCCGCGTTGCATACCTAGAGTGCGGAGTGTCACAGGCCTGGCGGTGTGCGCATTTGTGAGTGCGTCATTTTTGGACATTTGTTAGGAGATTCCATACTGCTTTAGCTTATACAGGAGTTAATTTGATTGCGTACCATAGCTTAGGGGGTATTTCAGTAACGATAAAGGAACACAAAAAAAAACCTACTTAATTTTTTTTTATTATCAATGATATTTTTTTTTATAATTTATTAGGTATTACATTTTGACGGTCGTAAGCCCGTTAAAATATGAAGGGAAAATTGGAGTCACACACAAAAAAAGAAAGAATTACTTGATACTCGCGCACTGGCTCGGTGATAGCGCGGTGGCCCTCCGCGTTAGTTTAGTTTCAATAGTTTATTTTTTTTAAGTAGGATTTTTTTTCTTTTTTTTGTGTTCCTTTATCTTTACTAAAACACCCCCTAAGCTATGGCACGCAATTGAATTAACACCCTGTATATTTACTATGGCTATACTGTGCCCACGTTGTGGTTAAAGTAAGGTACATACCGTGATGCGTGCCTCCCCGCTTGGCGTACAATTTGAGTTTGTCGCGCAGTTGTCCTCGCTCGCTCTCTAGCGAGTCGATGTCTTGCTGTAGGTGGTCCATTGTCTCTTCGAACTCCTTCTCTTTCCTGAAATTAAAATGTAAGGCCGCTATGGATCACATCAACACAATAAAAACATCGTATAAGTGTAACAATAACTATCCTATTATTTGTATATATATATTTGTAATCGGTTTCTCGAAAACGGCTCTAACGATTTTAATGAAATTTTGTTTCCGGGGGTTTTTGGGGACGAAAAGTCGATCTAGCTACGTCTCATGTCGGGGAAAAATCGTTTTGCCCGTGTTTCAAGCATTTAAAAAACACCGCGTTTTAGACAGAAACCTACAGCGCCATCTGTTAGCGAGTAGCATAGCTTGATCACCCGATGATATTTTAATGTTGAGGCGGCTATTATAGAGCGAAGCTCGGTCGACCAGGTACTATTATTTAACCGCTCAACTGGCACGGCCTGCGCGCGCCGTCCCCCACGTGTGGCACACCTAACCGCGCGGTGGGAACAGATGCTTTCTTTTGCAATTTACTCGATAATTTGTTAGAATATATACGTATTCTATATATATTTGGATTCTACATAAAATTTCCCATAAAATAGCACATAAACTCATTCATTTTTTATAAAATAGATATAGTTTAATATAAGTTCCCGTCTATCCTAATAATGCATGCTGTGGTTACCTTAAATAGAGTGTACATTACGCTATTAGTTCTAATTATTGTTTGTAAGCATTTTGTTAATGTATCTTTCCCTGGTGATCCTAATTATCAATAAATAAATAAAAATGTCTTAAAAGGAAAGTAAAAAATGAAAGCAGCCGAACCTCCCGATTCGGGTCGCTTGCCAGAGCCGCACTTACTTGATGCGTCCAGAATCTGGTCGCGTGCCAGTTGAGCGGTTAAAAAATATTTTATATAATTTTTTTTTGTATTTTTTTTATTGCGTAATAACGCACATCTTCAAATCTATACGAATCAGTTGACAAGAGTAGATGACGACAGAAGTTTGGACGGGCCGGCGCCGTTTTGTGAAATGCCGCCGCATTAAGTAAAATGACGAATTAACAAGTTTTCGGTATTTTGTAGAATGCCAAGGCATAATGTAATGTAATGGCATACACAAATTATTACTAACACATAATGTTTTAATATATATGTATTTTTATTTATTTATTATTTTTATTCTCATCCTATTGTTTTCAATAACCTTTACCTGGTACGTACAATGGACATACTGGTCTCATTAACTGGACACTGTCCCCTAAGATACAGGCTATGCTTAGCTTAGTTTAGGTGGCAGAGTTTTACTATTTGCAAATGTATAAATTCATTTATTGTGCTTTTGTTGAAAAACAAGTGTAGAATGAATAAAAAATTTATTTATTTATTATTATTTATTAATGTAATAAGATGAATTATACAATTTGCTTGCGACAGAGACACCAGTTTAAACAATCACTGTACTTGGCTAATGAAATATTGTTCTTTTTTAACATGCCTTTTGAAGCAAGGAGTTTACTCTTTAGCTAGTTGTTAGCGTCGTCCAGTTTTCGTAGAAGTTGTTCTACTGAGTTCCGCGTCTCTTGCTGCGGATGTCAACTTTACTATGAGTATTTAACGTATCTCTTACTACTGCATTTCTATTGTAGTTGTTCCGCTCTCAGTTCCGCGTCTTGTGCTTTTTTTACCGTGTATGGGCTGAAGATCTAACGTGCCTTCTGAAGCAAGGATCTTACCTCTTAAGCTGGTTGTTACCTCTAGTCTCCGTTGTGGTTGTTCCACTCTGTCCATTTCTATTGTGGTTGTTCCGTTTTGTGTCCCGCGTCTCTTGTCGCGGATGTCAGCTTCTTCTCACCGAGATCTCTACGGATTTAACGTGCCTTCTGAAGCAATGAGCTTACCTCTTTAGTTGGTTGTTGGCATCGTCTAACTTCCGTTGTAGTTGTTCCGCTCTCAGTTCCGCGTCTCTTGCCGCGGTTGTCAACGTTTCCTGCGAATCTAACGTGCCTCCTAAAGCAAGGAGCTTACCTCTTTAGCTGGTTATTAGCGTCTTCTAGTTTCCGCTGTAGTTGTTCCGCTCTCAGTTCCGCGTCTCTTGCCGCGGATGTCAACTTCTTCTCGCCGAGATCTCTGCGGATCTGCATTTCAGATAGCTCTTCTTGTTTCGCCTGTTCATTCAAATAGTTATACTTTAATACATTGTTTATTATTATTTAAATATAATCTAATATGGGCTTATGTATTTTTCTGGAATAAATGAATAGTAGAAATGTCCTTAGGCACAATGTCACGTGCGCACAATGTCACGATTAATTGATTTTGCGAACGTGACATTATGCGCCGGAAGGGATTAATTAATTAATTGATGTAACTATCTTTAGCCGTAACATTTAAAAGGAGCAGATAAATTTATGAAAAGTGATGCTTCTTTTTTGCTAACATAGTTTCTTAAGATTCCTATTATTTACTAACATTCAATATGGATCTCTTTATCAATTTATTTATGTCAGAGACGTACCTTCAAAGTTTTCCTCAGCTCCTTGATATCAGCTTCCTTATTCTCCAGCTTGATGGTGAGGCTCTTGGTCTCCTCAAGTTGTTTCTTCACCAGCTGAGCTCTAAGGACCACCGGTGGGATTGGCTGAAAAAAAAACACACATAATTTATTAGCTGTTGCTTCTAACCTAATTCGGCTACACTAAACCATCTCAGCCACACCGACCCAACTCAGCCACACCGACCCAACTCGGCCACACCGCCCCAACTCAGCCACACCGACTCACCCTGTCATGTTGCACGTTGGTCAGAGACATCATGTCGTACTCCTTGTCCTGAGCGAACTGAGCCAGTTTGTTCACGTCCGCAGTGACAGCTGTCAGCGAGTGCTTGATGCTCTTCACTGGACCAACTCATCCACACCGACCCAACTCAGCCACACCCACCCAACTCAGCCACACCGACCCAACTCAGCCACACCGCCCCAACTCAGCCACACCGACTCACCCTGTCATGTTGCACGTTGGTCAGAGACATCATGTCGTACTCCTTGTCCTGAGCGAACTGAGCCAGTTTGTTCACGTCGGCCGTGACAGCTGTCAGCGAGTGCTTGATGCTCTTCACTGGACCGTGATCGTCCTGGCAGACCAAAAAACATATTTATTAACTTTTATTGTACAGTCTACGATGGGTCAAGCTTGACACTCGCAGTGCGACTCTAGGCCGTACTTCTATAGAAATAAGAACGGTACAAAGTCCAACGTGTCAAGCTTAATATGCGCTTGTGTATGTACATACAAAGTGGTCTAAAAACAAATAGAAATTCAAATGGCAGAAGTGGGAGATCGAAGTTAAATTTAGCTGAATAGCACAATGACAGCTAGGGAAATTATGCAATATAAATAGAATTTCTCTGGTTGCACAGAATAAAGCTAAGATAGAAACTAAGACAGAGAAAAGAAAATGCCGCTATGTTTACTTTCTTCCCCCCGCTCCCCGCTAGGAGAGTGTATATACACACCTACCTGCTTGTACAACTTGTAATATACACACCCACCCGCTTGTACAGCTTGTTATATACACACCTACCTGCTTGTACAGCTTGTTATATACACACCTACCTGCTTGTACAGCTTGTCATATACACACCCACCTGCTTGTACAGCTTGTTATATACACACCTACCTGCTTGTATAACTTGTTATATACACACCTACCTGCTTGTACAACTTGTTATATACACACCTACCTGCTTGTACAGCTTGTTATATACACACCTACCTGCTTGTACAGCTTGTCATATACACACCCACCTGCTTGTACAGCTTGTTATATACACACCTACCTGCTTGTACAACTTGTTATATACACACCTACCTGCTTGTACAGCTTGTTATATACACACCCACCTGCTTGTACAACTTGTTATATACACACCTACCTGCTTGTACAGCTTGTTATATACACACCCACCTGCTTGTACAGCTTGTTATATACACACCCACCTGCTTGTACAGCTTGTTATATACACACCCACCTGCTTGTACAGCTTGTTATATACACACCCACCTGCTTGTACAGCTTGTTATATACACACCCACCTGCTTGTACAGCTTGTTATATACACACCTACCTGCTTGTACAGCTTGTTATATACACACCCACCTGCTTGTACAGCTTGTTATATACACACCCACCTGCTTGTACAGCTTGTTATATACACACCCACCTGCTTGTACAGCTTGTTATATACACACCCACCTGCTTGTACAGCTTGTTATATACACACCCACCTGCTTGTACAGCTTGTTATATACACACCCACCTGCTTGTACAGCTTGTTATATACACACCCACCTGCTTGTACAGCTTGTTATATACACACCCACCTGCTTGTACAGCTTGTTATATACACACCCACCTGCTTGTACAGCTTGTCGCTGGCGGCGGCCCACAGAGTGTGTAGCGCGGCGTGCGGGAGCGGCGCGCCCTCCCCGCGCTCCCCCGCGGTGGCGGCGAGCAGCGTGGCGGCGCGCGCACACACACACACGCAGCGCGCGCACACGTACAGCGTACTGGCGCAGTCGCCGCGCAGTCGGTCCACTAGCTGCGGACAACGGTACATTACTATATTTCCCTCTTTCCAAAACCGTGCGTTAGGTGTGTAACCCCTGCCTAATACAATCTATATAAGCAGATTTTTTAGCAAACACGAATTATAATCTAATAATAGACACTTTTTGAAATAAATAGGTTTTACATCTCTCATATTCGGTAAGTAGGTCCTTATACCCCCAAATGGGGCTTGTAGGTGACCAATTATCGCTCTAGGGTAATAATGTAGCTAGAAAAGCCCTAGGGCGGTAAGTAATTGTAACGCCCCCGCCCGGCAGCACCTCCACCTCCACGCGCGGCTCCGCCTTAGTATGAAATTATACGGTTTAGTATGAAATTTATTTTAGATAGAAGTAAAGGAGAGTCTACATTATTGTTAATTTTAAATATAAAACAGTATTACAATGTTATTTTGTAAATAGCAATGTTTCTTATTATTTGTAACAACTAAAAATGTTACTGTCAATAACAAGTTGTATCCTGTACCATTAAACGATTAAAGAAAGAGATCTATCAGGCGAGAGTAAATGGAAACGTTGGAAGGGGAAGGGCTAGGCGAACGAACCAGGACCAAATTCAGGACCTTCTAAACAAAGGCCAGATTAAAATTAAAAGTACCCTAAACCGACGAGCATGTATGAAAGGATTGATGAAAGTACAGGAAGCGAGGGAAGTACGTCAAAATCGTAGCAGGTGGAGGACTGTGGTATCTGCCTACCCCGACGGGAAAGAGGCGTGATGTTATGTTTGTATGTATTTGTAATCGGCTTCTCGTAAACGGCTCTAAGGTAGCAACCGGCCGTAAAAGTAAAACCAAACCTTTATCCTAACTACAGTCGTCGATGCGATACGAGTGCACTTAAGGCGATTCTCTCTGTGTTTTGCAAATTTAGGCGAGTTTTGAGACGATATAAGTAGGTCGTTATTCAAGAAATAAATATGAAAAAAATATATGTTGACTATCCATGATTAAGCTATAATTTGTACGTGTATCTTCTCGACACAATTTAAAATACCTTAGAAAAAAATAATAAAGCAAAGAGCTTTTTTCTTCCAAAATCACACTAAACTCGATATTTCTCCTAAGAAATTTATAGGCAACCCTAGGGCGTTGTATAACCTTCCATATAAACCACATTTCGTTCAAATAACAGATAGGTGCATAATCTTGTCGTGGGCTAGGCTAAGGCCTATAAACGGATAGATGGATTTACAAAATTATTGCAGGAAATTATTTGTTATAACTTCGATGTTAACCTGTACGTACCGTTTTAAAATCAATCAATGTCTTGATACGTAAATCCTAATTTTTCTCATTCTGCACGACCAATTAGTCTGTTTGACAGGCGCGGTTCCAGCCCTAGATTTTGGGGGGGTCATCGAGGCTGAACATAACAACATTATTTTTACCCACACAAACAGAGTTTTATGAGCAAAGAAAGATATTCAAACAGACATAGACATATCGCAAATTCAAAATCGAAGCGTGTTTGAAATTTCACGTAATAGATAGAGCTAACAAATATTGATAACAATCTAAGTTTTAAAAATAGCTTGTCCTGACTTAACGACTGATTCATCAACGCTGAGCCGTAAACGCTATAGCTACAGATCTGAAATTTTGTACATAGGTTTTTGCATTTCAAAAGCACCTACTAACAAAGGATTCATCCCCTAAGGGGGTGAAATAAGGGATGAAAGTTTGTATGAAAGTCCTTTATTTCTTGAGTCAGATTCACACAAAATTGAATTCACGCTTTTGATAAAAAATAAAAAAACACGTGTTTAAGCATTTCTTGAAAATCACCCTTCAAGGAGGTGAAAAGGGGGATGATTTTTTTTTCGGTATGTTGATCTTAAGTCTTTCATTTTTAAAGCTAGAATTATACAAATTTGGTTTTGAGGTCTCCGTAAAAAATAAAAAAGTAGGTACGTGTTTTAGCACTTTTAGAAATTAATCCCCTAACGCAATGAAATGAGGAATGAAAGCATAGCAAGCATGAGTTTTGGCTAATAAAAGGTTTTGATTTTTTTTTTATAGAAACCCTAGTTTTTTTGAGGTACTTGAAAATTTTGATCTAAACCCCCTTAGGTGACACATTATTGAAAATTTCTTTGTTAGTGGTTGGTTTTGAAGTGGAAAAACCTGTGTAGAAAATTTAAGATCTGTAGTTATAGCGGTTACGGCTCAGCGTTGATGAATCAGTCATTATGTCAGGTCAAACTATTTTATATATTTAAGAAAGAAGAAAGATCGGAGGAAAGTTTTGTATTTTAGTGTGTTTGTTTGTATGTATGTTAGTAACGAATAAACTCAAAAATTACGAGACCGATATAAAAAAAATGTTTTCACCATTAGAATGCTACATTATTCTTGAGTTACATGAGCTATATTTATTACTAGAAAAATAGGGATCCCTACTGAACTTCAATAATGTAACCCAAGGTGATTTTTTTTTCATACTATGTCTTTCATCGCATGCTTGCGGAAACTATTGATGATAGAATAAAATAATGTTCTAAAATATTAAAGATAATATTAATATCTAAAAAAAACTTCCTGAGACCATATGTCCAACTATTTATTGTAGTTATATCACAATAACTACTTTTTTACATTTCAAAAGTTGATAGAAATGCCGACCAAAATCAGTCCATGTTATCCATACCTTTGTATTAATCCTTATTCAAATAAGTCATTTCGTATTCAAGACTGTTTCAATGCCTTGCATTTAAAATATATTACGAATTTAAAAATGACAATCTAAACAAAATACTTACAGAAAAATATGTGTAAGCATTTCTAGATAAACAAACATTCCCTAAAACTAAGAGCACCCGTGCGAAGCCCAAGGAACATAGGTCGGAATAAGAAAAATTAAATTTGACGTCCCATACAAATGCGCTATCAGTTTTTGTATGGAAAAATAAAAAATAACAATTTTTTTTTGGATTATTTTTATAGAAGGTTTGTCTCATATAGTGTAATACCCCAGCAAAGTTTCATCGACTGAGGATTTAATGCGGGGGTCTTCATACAACGATCCGCTTCGTTGCCTAGACTATCTTACCGTGGGACTGAAACGAATAAAAATTACAGGCGTCATACTATCCGGAGCACTAAATGAGAGGCTCATTAACATCCAAAGAAATAAGTCATCGATTAATGATGGTGAAAACAGCTCTTGATAAACAACCCTGCCTCAATATAATATCGGCATACGCACTACAAACTAACTGCGCAGATGATGAAAAGGAAGCCTTCAAGGATGACATACAGAGTCTACGGAGGGTTCCGATATACCTATAGGATATTTAGAAGCAATTAAGTTAATTTTTTTTGGTATTTTTCATCATAACTTGAAAACTAAGATTCGTAAAAAAAAACACGAATTAGTCACTTTTTCAAATTTTGCCCCACATATTTGGGCTCCATTTCCGATAGGAAAATAATATTTATTTTCGATTCTTTCGTTTGTAATGTAGTGGTGCAAACATATTCTAAAACTATTCCAAATTTTAAGTCGATAGCATGAGTGGTTGCAGTCAGGTGTGAGAGACAGATAGACAAAGTCGCACCATAAGGGTTCCGTTTTTACCATTTTGTTTCGGAAGCCTAAAAATTAAATGCCGTTTTTTTTTTTTTTTTTGGGAAAGAGGTACACCGTCCCTTACACCCTACATACCAAACACCTTGTATAACCCAATCTAAACAGCCTCCATGGTCTAACGTTTAAAAATACTAATTTCTAATATTTAAATTATATTCATTGTTATTGCCAAGTTCCATTTCTGATATTTTTTTTTTAAATGGGCTTACTCTTGACCTCGATCTAGTCTTGAAGACAGAGATGAGGTCGATGAAGGAGCGAGCTTGCCCAGAAGAATTTAATTTAATTTCTGATTTAATTAAAGTTATTAACTATATTATTATAACTTATTATTATTATTATTAACTATATTATTATAACTTTAATTAAATCAGAAATTAAATTAAATTCTTCTGGGCAAGCTCGCTCATAATAATTGTTGTGCCCTTCTGGGTCTACATGTGTAACTATGTATATATGATAACACCTTGAATGACCATGTGGAAAGCAATAAATCATCTTATCTTATCTAAGAGGATTCGGCTCTAGATCCAGAATTCCTGGATTCGATTCCCGGTTGGGACACTTGCACTACGGTACGGTTCACACACTGCCTTCACTGAATATAGTCGGTTTATTTCTATATGCGTGCATTCGTCGAATACAGATTTGAACCGGACTAGAGCGCGCTTATGTCAACGTCACTGAGAAAAAAAATAAATTTTGCTTTTGTTTTGCGTTTTTGGAAATCAATGACAGATAGATAACGATTATTCGATAAGATAATTTAATCCAAAAACCCCAAAAAAAGTCGAATAAATCTCTCAAAACATAATTGATGAACATAATGTCATTTGAATTCGACGTCTCGCACACACTGCACTACCTCCTTTTCGTATGCAATGATAGCGCGCTAAACGAGTGAATACGAGCAAGTTTTGAACCGATTCTTTCACCGCAAGTGGCGATGGAGCCATAAACATTCAAAAATTGAATTGAACCGACTCTTACCGCGCTAACACCGCACACAGTGCTCATTATGCAAGTAAGTAATAAACCGTAGTGTTGGAGTGAAGACAGAATCCTTTTTGAGAAATTACGAAAGGCTGTCAAATTTATCTTAATCGCAGTGATTATTTAAATATTAAATAATCTGCGATGTTCAAAAATTACCATGGAATAAATGTTATATAAAAACGACATGTTTAAAACAGGCGACAAGGTGACTAAACAGAAACGCAACATCGTAACCATGTTTTTAAAACTGACCGCGCCATCTAGTAGACTCCTAAAAAGCTTTACGGACGTATTTCCTAGAGTCGAAGTAATGTATAATCCTATTTTCGTTATTTTCAACGCTTACCAACACATTTTGCGGCCGTGACACTAAAACCAGAGTGTATTTGACGAAAATAATAACATTGTTTTACAAACTAGTTTTTTTTTTTTTGACATAGCTGCATAATGTGTTTGTAAGCGTGGTCCCGCGTGGTGCCGGCAAAGAATAGTGTCATCCCATACATACCCGTGGGTGTCGTAAGAGGCGACTAAGGGTTATAAACTGGAGGATGGGCAGCAGCATCCTCCTGTGTATCATACCATCTTACTAACTGCGGTCACCTTCAACCGCGGTCCGTTGTTTTAGCCGTAACGCTGACAAGCGAGGTGAATATGTTAATGGTACTTCCCCTCTACATTTTTCCAGCAAAAGTTAGAATTCTGGAGGGAGCTCCCTGTCCTGTAGTGGACGTTTCATGGGATGTTACGATGAAGCGTGGAATAAGCGAAAAGACTGGATCATACTTACTTAGAATGGACAGCAGAACATCTTTTGAACAATAAGCAGGTACCTAGTAACCAGGTAGGTAATATCCACATCTCTGACTTTTTCTTTAATCTTGCTCAAATAGGTAGACAATTAATTACCTGGGAACTTATTATCAAGAACTTAATATTTAGAAAATTATCAGGAACTCTAACTTAGAACAAATTCCACACAAAAAGTGGCCCTACGTGAAACCAAAAGGACGTATATTCAAAATACGAATCAATTGGTTCAAATTCAGAACGAGAGCAGGGATTGGTTCGCGCGCGTGCTGCAATGTCAGCTAGTGGTAGTTGAAGGGTAACTCCGCCTACTTAAGTAACTATTTCGTGGGGTCAAGTTTGAAGCGTAGTTATCGTTCTATAGTATCGTAGTTCGCTGCCTAGTACATACTTTACATTCACGTGTAGTACTGAGGGGCTGTATGAAGGAAAATACTACTTTACTAAACAATTTAAATTTTTAACGTAGAAGTACTTAAGGGGCTACCTGCAGTCCACTAGCAACCACCATCAGTAAAAAAAAATATTAATTGCTAAAGACAAAATTTATCGAAAATCCGGAAAGACAGATTAAAGATAAGGAGCCTTTGTTTATTTAGAACCCATCACCTCTGCAAAATAAAGTTCACTGTAGTTACAGATACAAAAACTGCTAAAAGTGGCCGTTTTTCGCAATGTTTGTATCTGTAACTACAGTGAACTATATTTTAAAGAATTTATAGGTTCTAAATAAACTAGGGAACCTTTAACTTTAATCTGTCTTTCCAGATTTTTTGATAAGTTTCGTATTTAGAAATAATAATAGGTCTTTACCTATGAAATTGCCGAAATTTTCTTACAGATTAATGAGATCATAATTCCTATAATTCGAATGCTATTTTTTTCATTTGATTTATATTTGAAAGTTGACTTCAAGGTTATCAATTTACGCATAAAATAAAGTTTTTATTTTTAGATTGATATATAAAAGTAAAGGTTTGAGAATTGTTCGTCTTAAATGTCGTCCGATTTCATCATTAGATTCGTTATATTTTTTTACAGATAATATTTTTCGAAAATTAAATTTAAGCTTCTGTTAGCTTAATGTCTTCCCAATAATGCTTAAAAAAAATTAAAATAATTGGATTTATAATTCCTAAGAAAAATGCAAAAATGTTAGTACTGAAAATTGAGTTTACCTAAAATTCGCCATACAAAACGGCAATTTCATAGGTAAAGACCTAATATTTTTTAAACTGATGGGGGCGCTAGTGGACTGCAGGTAGCCTCTTAATAAAAACCGTGCAAACTATTAGTCCAACACATAAATAATTACCAACTTATTACTTGTAATATCATTCATTAAAAGTACCCTAAACCGACGAGCATGTATGAAAAGATTGATGAAAGTACAGGAAGCAAGGGAAGTATGTCAAGATCGTAGCAGGTGGAGGACTGTGGTCTCTGCCTACCCCAACGGGAAAGAGGCGTGATGTTATGTATGTATGTATGTATGTATCATTCATTACATTACTGTACTGAAATACACAATTTCAAATCACGAATGTACGTAAATAACGAGTAATGTTTTAGGCAATAGTAATATCACTTGTGGTGATACCCGTGTGGTACCGGCAAAGAGTAGTACCAACCCATCTCTATCCGTGGGTGTCGTGAGAGGCGACTAAGAGTTAAGGTGGTCGCTGAGTGGCAGCACCTTACTTTTTAGAAATAAATTTATTGCGTCGCAAATACAAAACTTTTCATTCGTATTGTTCGTTTGACGGCAATATGGGATAGTTATATATGTTATAACCCATAACATCATAGCTTAGCTTATCATTTATAGCTTTGTATTGGTAAAGTTGGTTGTTGGCTAAATGAGACTTGGGAACCAGAAACTGAAATCAAAGTTAGAATTGAGATTGCAAGAAACACCTTTCAGAGCATGAAAAAACTACTGACCAATAGAAACATAAATCTCAAACTTAGATGGAGGATGGTTAAGTGTTATATACTACCAATTCTTATGTATGGCTCTGAAAGCTGGACTTTAAAACAGCGCACAACAGATAAAATAAGAGCCTTTGAAATGTGGCTATACCGTAGAATGCTTAAAATCAAATGGACAGACAAAATTTCAAATGAGAAAGTTTTAAAATTGATGAATATAAATTTAGAAGTACTAAGAACAATTAAACAAAAGAAGACAGCGTATTTTGGACATATTTATAGACATGAAAATATAACATTATGAAATTATTGATTGAGGGAAAGATCGAAGGTAGAAGAGGTCGAGGAAGACGAAGAACTTCGTGGACGAAAAATATAAGAGACTGGTTGGAGATGGAGAGCACAGAAAGTATCATTCGTATGACAGGAAACAGAGACATATACAGACAAATGGGCGCCGACCTCCGGGATGGAGATGGCACATGAAGAAGAAGAAGATTGTTAAAGTGCTAAAAGTGGCCGTTTTTGGCACTTTTGCAATACAAAGCTATTCACGATAAGCTAAGGTGTGATGTGATGGATAATAAAATATAGAACTACCCCAAATTGCCGCCAAACAAACAATCATTATTAAATGTTTTGTTTTTATTACGCAATAAATTTATTTCTCAAAGTGGCAGCACCTCAGCTCAGAAACCACCTTAATGAACCAGAGGATGGGCAGCAGCATCCTTCTGTGTATCGTATCATCTTACATTCTGCGGTCACCAACAACCGCGTTCCATAGTGCCAGCCGTAACGCTAACAAGCGTGGTGACCATGGTACTTCCCCTCTACCACAGATTACAATACTAGTACAGATGCCTCACGTCATAGAACGAATTTGTGCCGAACATTGTTCGGGCAATTTTTTCCATAAGCTATTTTCTTAGAATAAATTGGTATCTGGATGTTAAAATTGAATTAATGTCATAGTTTACACCGTTACCTACCAACCTATAGTAGTAAGATTTAGTTAAATTATTAGAAACAAAAGGGCCAAATGAATTCGGGCTATTTACTCCGTCGAAAAAACCGTAGTACGGAATGGGACCCCATGCCTCTACATTGTTTCAGCAAAAGCTGGAATTTTGGAGGGAGTTGGAAGTTGTCCTGTAGTGGAAGTTTCATGGGATGTCATGATGAATATCACGTTCCCAGTAATGTGATGTAACCTATTTTAAATATAAATAGATTGTACTTTTCTATCTTCTATGTCAAAATTAGTAATTCATGTCCGATTATTTATCATAATACCTGTATACATACATATTCCCAGGTTATCCGAGATGAGGGTCCTGGTGACCTGGCCACGGCTTAGCTTAGGCGCCAGTTCTCCCACAAATAATTAGTAATTGTACTATTTTTATTCTATTTCCTCAATTTTGTTTGTGATGTGACTAATTGTTTGTGGATGAAAAATAAACGATTTTATTATTATTATATTATAGATAGTCATAGTCTGCCCGGTGTACGTTTCATTGTCAAATGTCAAAATAGTTAAAATAAAACTTAATTTCTTAAAAACGCAGGGGTGTGGATGTCCGCCAATATTTTTTGTATCTTCTAGAGGATGCTCCTTATCATCAGTCAAAGAGGCAGACCTGAGCAAATCATATAGAAATTTGTCCTTCATCACATCACCCTTACTACAACAGGCTTGTCAAATAATAATAGTATTAATGGGGACAATTATTACTTGTATGTATAATTATTACCTGTAATGTAATATCTGATACTGGATTCAAAAAATAACTAGTTATTAAAATAAATAGTTTCTAAAGCCGCTATCGGCTACTATAACGATAGCTAGTTTCGGTATTCCGAAAACGAAAAGGTCTCTGCCTACCCCGACGAGAGAACAAGACGTGATGTTATTGTAGAGGTGGGCGTTAAATAACGTAAATAGTTTTGATAACTATTTATTGGTGCAATAGCTTCATTACGTTATTGGCTATTGCGAAAACTATCTATCGAGCGAAACTAGTTATTTTTGATAACCGATAACCATTGAGATCACGCGACTCAACGCGTGAACGAACCAAGCTTGATTACAGCGCGAAGTTAATTTGATTTCGATATTTGTTTAAATCTACAGGCAAAAATCCGAAAATATTCCTAATCAAACTAAATCACGTATTTCATAAAAATAACCAACACGCATTTCGGTTATTCTGATACTCGTTTTCCGAACGTCAAGCGATATTTCAATCTACAGTCAAAAATCCGAAAATATTCCTAATCTAACTAAATCACGTATTTCATAAAAATAACCAACAGTCAACACGCATTTCGGTTGTTCTGATTCTCGTTTTCCGAACGTCAAGCGATATTCAAAAATAAATAGTTTCAAAAGCCGCTATCGGCTACTATAACGATAGCTAGTTTCGGTATTCCGAAAAACGAAAACGACCCACCTCTATGTTATTGTATGTAATTTATTAAACTCGTCGCTATGATAAACCATAGGATAAGTTTTAGAAAAATTCTCTAAAAGATTAGAGCAGCAGCGTCCTGAATTAAATTTACTATACGCAGGGAGGTCGTTAAACTCAGTAGTCATCTCGATAGCGCGTTTTACTTAACATACAGCGCCATCTATTGAGCACATTTATTTTTTGGTCAAAAAGTATTATCATGGTTTTCGCTTAGAAAAAGGTGATTTTAGATAAATATTTTTAAAAGGTGATTTTAGATAAATATTTTTAAATTATATAATAATAATCAAATAAAAAATTCAACGTAAATGTACCAGGTGGGGGAAAATTTACCTTGGTCTAAAACACTGCCTAGGACACCTACCAAACATTTTTCCACAGGGGTGCAGTCAGGTACGAGTACAGAACTAATAACTAGTTTGGTAACTGGTTTCAGACTGGGAAATATTCGTCAGAAAACATTAAAATTAATTAAAAATATTATGGGATTAGGGTACGACTCTCAGGCTAATTCAAATTTACTTATGTTTATAGTATCAATACAACATCTTTTAAAGAGTGCGTGGGTTTTTACTGTCGCTTCTTTTTTTTCCACCATGGCGCCACTTTGTTTGTGAAGCGATGTAGTTTAGCTGACGCCATTAAGAGATTTTAATATCCAACAATGATAAAATGATTTGAGTTTGAGTGTAAGATACTATGTATGTCGATTTCTTTGTCACGCTCTGCAGCCTAAACAACTTGATGGATTTCAACATGTGAGGTGTCGTTAGATTTGTATTCATTGTGGGAGTGTCGGTATAAAAAAAATATTAAAATAGAATAGAATAGAATAACATTTATTCCCAAAAAACAGTGAAAAATAACAATTTAAAATCACAAAATAAAGTAAGGTACACTGCCCAGGGAAAAGGGACTGACTCAGCATTTTGTTGCAAAGAGTAGTACAAGTACTAACTCTTAGCAACACTGATATTCTGTCAGTACCAAAGCTACGCTCAACAGTATGGAAAAACTAAAGTTGTATATTGCTAACAAAGTATGTGTCGTGTCCTGTGTGAAAGTGGGTATTGATAGAGTGCAAGAAAATAAAAAGGATATTATGGGGTATTATATTTACAAAACAGCAGAAAACATAGATAAAAATACAGATAGATATACATAAACAAAAATAAATATATGATCATAAATATGCATAAGTATTTTACATAATATATAATTGAAAAGCTTAATCACCGGTTATTTTTTGAATGTTAAGGAGATATTCTCGATAAGAAAATTTAGATGACAGGTTCCGTATGGGTAAATAAATCTTTCTTTAATGAACTGAAAATAGAAAATACATATTCTAAAAATTTCATGAGGTATTGCTGGCGGGGACAAACCGGGGCGGACTAAAATTATGGGTTTGGAGGTGGTTTTTAAACACCAAATATATTTTGTAGTTTTTGTTTATTCCAGCCTGCAATACCTGAAGAAAATTTTCTTATTTTTTCTCTTTTCAGTTAATATTTTTCTACACAGTCGGGTATTTTGTTTTTTGAAATAATTATTTTTTCTTTACCTGTGCTAGAATTGGTTAAGCCTCTAGTCGGACTCCCGGAAGCAGTCGCCGTCCGGTGCCCTTCAGCTCTTGTTGGAGCGAAGAGCTGGTGGTCGTGAAGCTGTTTTTATTTATTACAGCGCCATCTCTTTGTTTTAGAAGAACTAAGTGCTCTAATATCTTACATATGCGTATTTATATTTAAAACTTTTACCGTCTTACTAGAAAAAAGATAGACATCTGTTGAACACTTGATTAAAAAAATCGTAACAAATAACTCTGTCTATGTCATTGATGCGCAGAAGTCAAAAATGACTTATTTTCTTATGACTTGACTTCTGCGCATCAACTGACATAGCCAGTTATTTTGTGCGCATTTTTTTAATCAAATGTTCAACATATGTCTACCTTTTTTGTCTTAAACTCGGCAACATGTAGAGATGTAAATGCGACCAGTTTTTAACCCACTTCAAAAAAAGGACGTTATCAATTCGACCCGTACGTATATAAGTTTGTCAAAAATACACAGCTTTCGCGTATGTCTTTAGTTTGGTTTGGTGAAGCCTGATCTTTACCTGTGCTAGGCCTGGTAGAGCCTCAAGCCTGACTCCCGGAGGCAGTCGCCGTCTGATACCCTTCAGCTGTTGTTGGAGTGAGGAGCTGGTGGTTTTGATGTATTCGTGGAGCTGACCCAACTCTTGCTGTTGGTCTGAAGCCTGAAAAATAAATCAATTTTCTATTGTACAAAGAATGCAAAACACTAATGTGCTTTAAAAACATAACAAAATACCTACATTTAACGAAATAAGTCCCTATGATTTGCTACTTCCAGTAATAGCTAACTCAAAGATTATTTTTTACCATTTTTAGGGTTCCGATACCAAAATGATAAAAAAAGGGACCCTTATGGTGCGACTTTATCTGTCTGTCTGTCTGTCACACCTCTATATCTCAGCAACCACTTATGCTATCGACTTGAGATTTGGAAGAGTTTTAGAATATAGTTGCCTAAGTTGATTATTAATGTAAAGGGGTCCAAAATAGGGGGAGCCAAATTTTTAATTGTCGCTACTAGGTCGAGTCGGGTATCATATGACAGGACTTTACTTGTAAATTTTAAAATATATTTTAGTATTTTTTTACGTTTCTTAGTTTTCCAGTTATGATGAAAAATGTCAAAAAAAAATATTCCCCCCCCCCCCCTTATTTCCGAAGTTTGTGTAAGGAAAAATCTGAATTAATTACAGTTGACAGAAGTTTATGTAAACTTTACAGCAAAAATAAAACGATCTTTCTAAGTTGCACAGGTTTTCAGAAATCTGCAAAAAACCTTTACAAACAAATTTAGTTTTGCGGTCCTCAAAATGGACTTTATTGCTTCCAAAAATACTAAAGGTATATCGGAACCCTCGGCGCGCGAGTCCGACTCGCACTTGACCGGTTTTTTTATTTACCAGTCAATAATTTCTTGTAAATATTTTGCTCCAACCTACATATTTAAAAAATTAAGTGATACCTACCTACGCCTTTGCTATGTGAATTGTAATTTCTCATCTATGTGAATTATGTTTTCTTTTTGAGAAGTAAACATTCTTGAATCGTAAATAAAGAGCATAATACTATAGCCGACCGCTACAATTAGGCTAAGAAATCAGCTAGCCTGGAGCTTAGAAATTTAAGCAAAATTGAATAGAATATCTTACTAGGAAATAGTTATCATCGATAAAAGTGCGGAACAGAAGTAAATCCTGAAGAGTTCGAAGAGTTTAATAATATTTAATATATTCTAGAATATTTTCTATTTTTCTTTTATTAAAAGCAATAATAAGTCAATAACATTTATAACAATGGAAATGAAAGTTGACTTTTATATGTTCTCATTTGTTAAAGTTTTAGAAACGAAACCGGAAATAGTATCATAAACTCTGCCATTCTGGTTTGCTTATATGAAATTGACGTGAATTTGAGCAAATGCATTGTAAACAATGTTATAGTCTGTGAGGGAAACTCTATTTCAAATTGAAGCTAAAAAGTGCAATTCGCTGCTTGCGTCTGTGTTACCGAGTCCATATAACCCGAATCTATTCAAGTCGCGAGTGAATAGGCTTCTTCTGGGCAAGCTCGTTCCATCGTCGACCTCATCTCTGTCTTCAAGATTAGATCGAGGTCAAGAGTAAGCCCATTATCAATAATTATAATAATGCACGAAATTAGCTGTTATTGTTTGTTCGAACCGCAGTCACCGGCTGGCTCCGACTCACAACCACCGGCTGGCTCCGACCTACAACCACCAGCTGACTCGGAGCCGCAATCACCGGCTGGCTCGGAGCCGTAACCATCGGCTGGCTCCGACCCATAACCACCGTCTGGTTTGGAGCCACAATCACCGGCTGGCTAGGAGCCGCAACCAGCAGCTGGCTCGGAGCCGCAACCACCAGCTGGCTCCGACCTACAACCACCAGCTGACTCGGAGCCGCAATCACCGGCTGGCTAGGAGCCGCAACCACCAGCTGGCTCGGAGCCGCAACCACCAGCTGGCTCCGACCTACAACCACCAGCTGACTCGGAGCCGCAATCACCGGCTGACTCGGAGCCGCAACCACCGGCTGGCTCCGACCTACAACCACCAGCTGACTCGGAGCCGCAATCACCGGCTGACTCGGAGCCGCAATCACCGGCTGGCTCCGACCTACAACCACCAGCTGACTCGGAGCCGCAATCACCGGCTGACTCGGAGCCGCAACCACCGGCTGGCTCCGAGCCACAACCGCCGGCCCCCGCTCGCCCCCGCAGCCCCCGCTCGCGCGGCGCCCACCTGCAGTATGTACGTGAGCGCGGTGGTGTCGGCGTGCAGCGCGCGAGCCAGCGCGTCGAGCGCGCACGCGGCGTGCAGCACGGCGCCGCGGGGAAGGACCGCCCCCGCCCCCGCCCCCGCCCCACCTGCAGTATGTACGTGAGCGCGGTGGTGTCGGCGTGCAGCGCGCGAGCCAGCGCGTCGAGCGCGCACGCGGCGTGCAGCACGGCGCCGCGGGGAAGGACCGCCCCCGCCCCCGCCCCCGCCCCCGCCCCACCTGCAGTATGTACGTGAGCGCGGTGGTGTCGGCGTGCAGCGCGCGAGCCAGCGCGTCGAGCGCGCACGCGGCGTGCAGCACGGCGCCGCGGGGAAGGACCGCCCCCGCCCCCGCCCCCGCCCCCGCCCCACCTGCAGTATGTACGTGAGCGCGGTGGTGTCGGCGTGCAGCGCGCGAGCCAGCGCGTCGAGCGCGCACGCGGCGTGCAGCACGGCGCCGCGGGGAAGGACCGCCCCCGCCCCCGCCCCCGCCCCCGCCCCACCTGCAGTATGTACGTGAGCGCGGTGGTGTCGGCGTGCAGCGCGCGAGCCAGCGCGTCGAGCGCGCACGCGGCGTGCAGCACGGCGCCGCGGGGAAGGACCGCCCCCGCCCCCGCCCCCGCCCCCGCCCCACCTGCAGTATGTACGTGAGCGCGGTGGTGTCGGCGTGCAGCGCGCGAGCCAGCGCGTCGAGCGCGCACGCGGCGTGCAGCACGGCGCCGCGGGGAAGGACCGCCCCCGCCCCCGCCCCCGCCCCCGCCCCACCTGCAGTATGTACGTGAGCGCGGTGGTGTCGGCGTGCAGCGCGCGAGCCAGCGCGTCGAGCGCGCACGCGGCGTGCAGCACGGCGCCGCGGGGAAGGACCGCCCCCGCCCCCGCCCCCGCCCCACCTGCAGTATGTACGTGAGCGCGGTGGTGTCGGCGTGCAGCGCGCGAGCCAGCGCGTCGAGCGCGCACGCGGCGTGCAGCACGGCGCCGCGGGGAAGGACCGCCCCCGCCCCCGCCCCCGCCCCCGCCCCACCTGCAGTATGTACGTGAGCGCGGTGGTGTCGGCGTGCAGCGCGCGAGCCAGCGCGTCGAGCGCGCACGCGGCGTGCAGCACGGCGCCGCGGGGAAGGACCGCCCCCGCCCCCGCCCCCGCCCCACCTGCAGTATGTACGTGAGCGCGGTGGTGTCGGCGTGCAGCGCGCGAGCCAGCGCGTCGAGCGCGCACGCGGCGTGCAGCACGGCGCCGCGGGGAAGGACCGCCCCCGCCAGCGCGCGCGCGCCCAGCCCGTGCCACATCGCCGACAGGTATGACCAGCAGCGCTCCAGCCCTGGAAAACACACAATCAAAATCAACACAAAGGGTCTTACTACAAAAAAACTAGACATCTGTTGAACACTTGATTAAAAAATGCGCACAAAATAACTGGCTATGTCAGTTGATGCGCAGAAGTCAAGTCATAAGAAAATAAATCATTTTTGACTTCTGCGCATCAATGACATAGCCAGTGTTATTTTGTACGATTTTTTTGATCAAGTGTTCAACAGATGTACTAACTTAACGTAACTTTTTTATAGTAAGACGGAAAGGCTCAAAACTGCAGTTAAAAGCTGGTGATCCACTAGCACCCCCATCAATAAAAAAAAATTATTCGCTAAATACAAATATTATCGAAAATCCGGAAAGACAGATTGAAAGGTACTTTTCTGTATGTAGAACCTATTTACTCTGTAAAGTAAAGTTCACTGTAATTACAGATTAAAAACCGCTAAAGGCGGCCCTTTTTGTCACTTTTTTTATGTGTAATAAAAGTGATCTATATTTTTCAAAATGACTCTCCATTAGATTTTAAATAAGCTAGAGTACCTTTACTTCAATATGTCTTCCCGAATTTTCGATAAGTTTTATATTTAACGAGCAATATTTTTATAATCTTCAAAAGAGCAGTGGTTTCGCATTAATAATGTTGAAATAAAAGGGGTACCCCTAAAAAGCAATGAAAATCTGTTCACCATTGCCGAACAAATCGGTAAAGCTATCAGCTACAATATTATTAAACAACAGATAAATTACATCGCTCGTGTACCCGTCTTTGATTCTAAAGAGAAAAATATAGTGATCACTTTTGCCAATCGGTATGTAAAAGAAGATTTTGTTGCCGCCTTCCGTCTCAAAAAAACCCTGCTCACCAGCGAAATTGGATTCCCCAGCGGTCATAAAATATTTATCAACGACCACCTCACGCAAGAAAATAAGAAGCTTTTAACGAAAGTTAAGAGATTGGCAACTGAGAAGAACTATTCTTACGTTTGGGTGAAGTATTGCAAAATCCACGTTCGAAGAAACGATTCATCCAAAGTCCTGATAATTAACACCGAAAATGATTTAAACAAAATTATTTAGTCAATAACTTATTTTGTATAATCCTATGTCTAATCACTTTCTTTACTGCACTTTGTTTATCATGTAATTCTATGCATACTCGTACACTCACGCCGCAACACATTTGTTTTTTTGGTTCTAAACCACGCATTAATCCACCGTGCGCCGTACTACCTACTACGGCTACCTGCGCTCAGCTGATGCTCGCACTCCGCTATTATTCTTTCTTATCTAATCGCAAACCGGTTATTGCCCCCAGTAGGCTGCGCTTATACTGCTCATCAAGCCACCTCACTATATCCAAGTTTATTTATTACTCGCTCGCTTTGGACTACCTGCTTATGTTATCTAATATTTACAAATTAAACTACTCTTGCCATGCACTCTGTAAATTAATATTGGGTCTTACTAAACTAATTATATTTGCTATATTGTTTTTCCGATTACTTTATAATGGCGTCTAAAAATAACTTCAGTGGTGATACACTGAGAGTATACTATCAAAATACTAGAGGCCTACGTACGAAAACTAATATTTTCTTACGTAATTTATTGTCTAGTGATTATGACCTCGTTGTTCTCTCGGAAACATGGTTATTGGATGGGATACATAACTCTGAGTTATTTGATGATCGGTATGTAGTCTGGAGACGCGACCGCAATTACGCATCTACCGGTCAAAAGCTAGGGGGTGGAGTACTTATAGCGACCCGGAAGGAACTTGCTGTCACCCCACAACCCTCCTTTCATTCTAGCGCCGAGGACCTGTGGTTAACAGTCTCGATTAAGCAGCGAGGTTCTAAATTACCTACAAATCTGCATATTTGTGTACTTTATCTATGTAAGGAAGGTCAGGGTTTTACGTTTTCCGAACAACTATCAAATTTTTTAACTAATTTAAGTTGTATAACTAATGATTATCCTAATGATAAATACCTTATAGTAGGTGATTTTAACATGAGTAAAATCCAGTGGAACTTGAATAACGATGGTTCGTTATCGCCTTATAACTACAGATCTGAAAATGAAACTCTTTTAGTCGATGAAATTCATGCTTTTAACCTAAGCCAATTTAATAATATTACAAACTCATCCGGTAGAATACTTGACCTAGTATTATCTAATGAAAATGTGTCAGTTTTTGATTGTAGCAACAACGCGTTGGTTCCAATTGATAATGAGCATGGAGCCCTGTACATTGATTTGAAATTTACTATTTTTAAACCATTGAAAAGTGCATTAGTAAGCCGCTTTATTTATAGTAAGGGTGACTATGACTCCATTAACAATGAATTATCTGCCATTGACTGGGATGCTATTTTGTCACCATTGACGATTGAAGATGGTGTGTCTTATTTCTATAACGTATTTGAATCGCTTAGGGCTAAATACATTCCATCTAAACTTATTTATGGTAATCATTTTCCACCCTGGTACTCTTCTGCGTTAAAGAAATCCATTAAGGAAAAGTTTAAGTACCTGCGAAAATTTAGAACTTATGGTAACATATCTGACATTGCTACTTTTAAATATTTACGTGAGAGAGTAAAATCTCTTGAAGCTACGTGTTACAATAATTATATTAAACAAGTGGAGAAATCAATAGAATCTAATCCTAAATATTTTTGGTCATATCACAAATCTAAACTAAACTCTAATAGCTTACCTAATAGTTTATCTTATAACGGGGTAGTCGTGATACAGGAGAAGCTATCTGTGATGCTTTCTCTTCTTATTTCTTCTCCACTTTCGCAACATCTTCTGGCAGCCCCAATTCTACAAGCCCGACGCATCATCCTTCAACAACCATATCAGATATATCTTGCATAGACGTAAATACCGAAGCAGTGACAAAACTTCTTCTAGCATTAGATGCTTCCAAGTCTGCGGGTCCTGACGGTGTGCCTGCTTCGTTTCTTATAAAATGTGCAAAGACTGTAGCTAAACCCATAACAATATTATTTATGAAGTCTCTTACATGTGGCATAGTCCCTAACATTTGGAAACGTGCGTACATAACCCCTGTATACAAGAAAGGACCCAAAACCGACATATCTAACTATAGGCCGATATCTAAACTATGCATTTTATCGAAGGTCCTGGAGAAAGTAGTTCACAGTCAAGTATATCCTGCAATCAGAGCGTCATTAAGTGCTACGCAACACGGCTTCTTGAGGGGTCGCTCCACAGTCACTAATCTTGTATTACTTAGCGACTTTCTGACAAAGGCTATGGACGAGGGACATCAGGTCGATGTCATTTACACTGACTACAGCAAGGCTTTTGATAGGATCCCACATAAACATCTATTAACCAAGTTGTCGCATATTGGTATTAGTGGCGACCTATTTAGATGGTTCTCATCTTACATTGCAAATCGCTCGCAAGCAGTCGTCACTAACAACTATAAATCTAGTTGGGTTACCGTTCCAAGTGGAGTACCGCAAGGTTCTCTGCTTGGACCACTGCTGTTTTTGGTCTTTGTAAATGACATCGAGTCCTGTTTTCAATCGTCGCGACTACTTTGTTTCGCAGATGACATGAAAATCTTTGCTAAGATAGCATCTGCTGCTGATGCTGCTGAAGTTCAACGTGACCTTAGTCGTTTAGAGGACTATTGTATCGCCAATTGTCTTGACTTGAACCCTACCAAATGCAGTGTTATGACTTTTACTCGTAAACACATTGTAGTCGCATATGATTATAAATTGAAAAACCAAGTCCTACCAAGGGAGTCCACTATACGTGACCTTGGAGTAATGCATGATGGTAAGCTGTTGTTTGATGCCCACGTAGATCATATTGTTGCCAAAGCTTCCAAGTCACTCGGTTTTATAATGCGAAGTTCTAAAGATTTTGCAAGGGCTAAGACCTTTAAAATATTGTACTGTGCTTATGTGCGTAGCAATCTGGAGTACGCCTCGCAGGTGTGGAACCCTCGGTATGGTTGTTACATCTCCCGAATCGAGCGTATCCAAAAAAAGTTTCTAAAATACCTATGTTACAAGCTGCGGCAACCATATGATTCGTCGAGTTACATATCCTTATGTAGGAAACATCACCTATTGCCCTTAAGTAATCGGCGTGAAATAGCAGATCTGGTGTTTTTACTCAAAATCACTTCAAATATTATTGATTGCCCCGAGCTGCTATCATCTATAGGTCTCAGAGCTCCTAATAGAAACTTAAGATCTCATGATCTTGTGTCCCTTCCCTATGCGTCCTCAAATTATCGCCAAAATTCATTTATATTAAGGGCGAGTAACAACTTTAACAAGTTATCTAAGGTGCTTGATCTTGATCTGTTTAACACTAGTATAGCGAGTGTTAGGCGCCAGTTGAGTGACAGGTTCTTTAATGTGTAATTGTTATTTGTATGTTTTTATCTAAACGTTGCGTTGCGTTGTGATTTATGTGAGCGTTTGATTGTATTTTTGTCTTTTGCTTGTCAAATTTTGTCATTAGTTGTGAAAACCTTTAATTGGCTGTTTGTAGCTATATGTATTATTAGTGTGTTTATTATAAGCTGTCGGTTCTCCAAAAATTAAATAAATAAATAAATAAATAAATAAATAACTGAAGGGGGCGATAGTGGACGGCAGGTAGCCTCTTAAGGTGTCCCGGGCAGCTTTTGGTCTACATTAATATCATAAAGAGGAAAGATTTGATTGTTTGTTTGTTTACATTGAAACTCCGGAACTACTGGGCTGATTTAAAAAAAACCGGTCAAGTGCGAGTCGGACTCGCGCGCCGAGGGTTCCGATATACCTATAGTATTTTTGGAAGCAATAAAGTCCATTTTCAGGACCGCAAAAACTAAATTTGTTTGTAAAGGTTTTTTGCAGATTTCTGAAAAACTGTGCAACTTAGAAAGATCGTTTTATTTTTGCTGTAAAGTTTATATAAACTTCTGTCAACTGTAATTAATTCAGATTTTTCCTTACTCAAACTTCGGAGATAAGGGGGGGGGAATGGTATTTTTCTTGACATTTTTCATCATAACTTTAAAACTAAGAAATTTAAAAAAATACAAAAATATATTTTAAAATGTACAAGTAAAGCCCTTTCATATGATACCCCACTCGACCTAGTAGCGACAATTTGAAATTTGGCCCCCCCTATTTTGGCCCCCTTTATATTAATAATCATACTTTTTTCAAAATTTTTTCTTGTGCAATTAAGTTGGGCAACTATATTCTAAAACTATTCCAAATTTCAGGTTGATAGCATAAGTGGTTGCTGAGATATAGAGGTGTGACAGACAGACAGACAGACAGAGCGGCACCATAAGGGTTCCTTTTTTTTACCATTTTGGTATCGGAACCCTAAAAATCACCGTTAGAATCTGCATTATCCCTGATGAACGTAAACTATAGAATATTTTCAAAAATGGCACATATCCGTATGAAAACTTCGTGTATAACCCAAGGTGTGAAATAAATCCTTACATCGCGTAAACTGTGGAAACTATTGACAATAGAGCAAAGTGATGTACAACAGTTTTATAGATGACATCAATATCTACAAAAAAGTCCGTGATACCATATGTCTATTGCAGTTATATCACAATAACTACTTTTTACTACTAAAATATGCAATAGTAACGGCGGTACAAACTAGGCCACATTATTCTTACCTTGGTATCAATACATATCCAAATAAATTAGTTCGTATTCAAAACTATATCAGTACCTGTAAATTACTTTTTGATTTATTCAAATCTGACATACCATTCAAAAGTTATCATAAGTATAATAATTATCAAAATTGAAATGTAAGAAACATCGCTCTAAGCAACTCAACACCGAACAACGGAGAATAGACACGTAAAATTTGGCTACTGCAATTCCTGAGCCTCGACTGTAATAAGCAAAGTAGCGCACTTGCATCTTAATGTACTATTAAGTCAAAGGTCAGAAAGCATGTCACAGATCAGAAATCAGAAAATCGTGTACGTTCCTCACCAACATTGCAGTTCTCGTCGAGCTCATTGGTCTTGAGCAGCTGCGCACACGCATCGAGCGCCGTCTCTTGCGTCAATGCGTCTTTTAGGTTTAAAGGTAGTAGGCAGGTCGAAGGTCACAAGTCAACGAGAAGGTCACAAGTCGGATCGATAGTAGCGACTTTGCTAAGTAGCTTGGCTAACAAAAAGGCACCACATAACTCCAAGCGCGGATTGACACTTGCTTTATGGGTGCAACCTGAAAAGCCATGCAGCCCTAGATGTTGATCGGTCTTGTCAAATTTGGTCCAACAAGGAATGACGAATTTTTCCGAGTTTACTAGGTCTCTGAAACTCACCGTCAACATTGCAGTTCTCGTCGAGCTCATTGGTCTTGAGCAGCTGCGCACACGCATCGAGCGCCCTCTCTTGCGTCAACGCGTCCGGTAGGGCGGACGCGGCGCGTAGTAATATGTCCGGCGGACACGTGTCTAAAGCTTCTATCCACATGTTCACTATGCACTGGAAAAAAGAAAGACCTCATTTTAAAAATAGTATAATGCTAATCAAAAAGAGAAAGTGACCGATTCCCAATACGCCTCTGGCCTCAATACACTCGAGTTGGGTGAGAGGCATTCTTTTTTTCGAATGATGCATAGTGCTTTATACTTCACTTAAGAGGAAAAAAGGACACAAAATTAAAACACAAAACTGAAAATTCAGAACTTCATTCTCTATCATTATTTTTTTTAAAAATCGCGTTCATATTTTTTAAAGAGTGTTTCGTCAATGTTGAAGCTTGTCACTGATATGACCTTTTTTATTTCAGAAAAGTGCAAGAGGCCGGTATCGTTGCGCAAACTTTGAGATAAAAACTTTTTTGATTTTAGCATTATAATATTAAAATCGACTGACATTGACAAAAAAAACAGCATGTTAGAAATGGATTCTCATACAATATTCCATCCCGCAGTGTGTAGCAGCAAAATGAAAAAAAAAAAACTATAAGAACTCGAAAAATAAACGAACATTTATTGAGATGACTTATCAAAGATTTTTTTTTTAATTTCGAACTTGCTTGCGAATAGTAAATAAAAAAACCGGCCAAGTGCGACTCGGAATAGACTCAAGCCTGTCCCCTCTTCGATACTAATATATTTGAGCCTTATTGTTTTCAACTAAAAACCTGTTTCAAAGCTTAATACATCTTATCCAATTGTATGTATAAAATTATGTCAAAATTGTTTTGTATTTTAGAAGTTAACGCACTATAGTTAATTTGTAAGGAAAGTCACCCTTAAGTTGAGAGAGAGATAGTACATACATACTAGAAATGTTGTAAACAAGTAATATGCATGATTTATTTTTATTTAAAAAAAATTATCCTCATTCATGTAATAAACAGTTTAGTAAAACTATTATTCGAAGAACTATGAAATTAAAAAAGATATAAGCCATCGAAGATTTGTTTCTGTCTCTTTCTAGCAAAACGAAATTTAACATGGACTTTATATGGCTGTAGTGAAATATGACGTCACTGTCCGTGTCAGATATCTATGTCCAATTGGCGGTATCAGAAGGAGTCGTTCCACCACGTCATTAGTCAATTACCACTAGCTGACATTGCAGCACGCGCGCGAACCAATCCCTGCTCTCGTTCTGAATTTGAACCAATCGATTCGTATTTTGAATATACGTCCTTTTGGTTTCACGTAGGGCCACTTTGTTTGTGATATTTGTTCTGGGTTAGAGTTCCTGACTTATTATTTATTCTTAGTCTCTACTACGGTATTTTCATATTTTGTTGATAAATGCGACTAAAATATTTATGTATATTCCCTTTTCACAAGTTAACAACACATAAGACATACCTGTATCATGTGTAGCTGGTACTCGAGTTGACATCGGAAGCTGTACTGCACAGCAGTATGGGTCTTCGTCACAACCTCGCGGTCCCACACATTCACCGCTGGGAACCTAAACAACACAACAAGGTTTTGTAGATGGTAGGGCTTTTGTGCAAAGTCCGTCTGGGGAAGTACCACCCTCTTGCCTATTTCTGCCGTGAAGCAGCAGTGTTTGCATTGCTGTGTTTCGGTTTGAAGGGTAAGGGAGCCAGTGAAATTACCGGCACACGAGACATACCATCTTAGTTCTCAGGGTGGGTAACGCGCTTTGCTGTTTTATTAGCGTCAAAGTATGTCACTATTAAGACAGTGGGTGTCATGGGCGGTGGTGACTACTTACCACCAGGTGGCCCACCTGCTCGTGTGCCCACTTGTGTAATAAAAAAAAAACAACAACTGATACATTTTTTATTTTATTATTATTATGTAATTTAAATACTAAAATATTTATGTAATTTATTCGATGAAAGTGACATAAAACCACCTTTTTCTGAGCGAAAACCAAGATAACTCTGTTTGACAAAAATTAAAATGGGCTCAATAGATGGCGCTGCATGATTACTAAAACGCGCTATCGAGATGACTACTCAGTTTAACGACGTGCTTGCGTGGAAAACTTAATATAAGACGCTGCTGCTCTATTCTTTTAGAGAATTTTTCGAAACTTGAGCTATGGTTTATCATAGCGAAGAGTTTAATAAATTACTATCAATCAAAATTTTATTCTTCAAAATCTTGAGGGACTGATCGATCAATATCACTGATCACTGAAGGAAGATTGTAAAGACAGAGTAACCACCGGTTGCGGAAAGCATCTTTAATTAAAGTTAAAGATCATTTTAATCTATTGATGACTCTTTCTGTTTTGTTGACTAAGAAAGTGACAGCAATAGATTTAGAGGTGGGTCGTTTTCGTTTTTCGGAATACCGAAACTAGCTATCGTTCTAGTAGCCGATAGCGGCTTTTGAAACTATTTATTTTCATAACTATTTATTTTTTAAAATCGCTTGACGTTCGGAAAAAGAGTATCAGAATAACCGAAATGCGTGTTGGTTATTTTTATGAAATACGTGATTTAGTTAGATTAGGAATATTTTCGGATTTTGACTGTTGATTTAAACAAATATTGAAATCAAATTAACTTCGCGCTGTAATCAAGCTTCGTTCGTTCACGCGTTGAGTCGCGCGATCTCAATGGTTTTCGGTTTTCAGTAATAACTAGTTTCGCTTGATAGATAGTTTTCGCAATAGCCAATAACGTAATGAAGCTATTGCACCAATAAATAGTTATCAAAACTATTTACGTTATTTAACGCCCACCTCTAAATAGATTTTTTTTTATGTCACAAGTGGGCAAGCGAGCAGGTGGGCCACCTGAAGAAAAGAAAGAAGAAGAAGAATGAAAAAAGAGAGAAAGAAGAAGCTTTAACTTTTAAGACGCTTTGTGCAACTGGCTGTTATTTTGTACTTGCCCTTGGCCTCGGACATGTCCAAAGAATAATCTTTCGACTACTACCTTAGCAGCCGGGATGAACGGCTTAACGTGCCTTCCAAAGCAAGGGATCATTCTTTTATCTTCCGGACGATCGAGTGATTCATCCTGCAATGCCCTTACCAAACTGGGAAGTCAAAGGCTTTAGTGCAAAGTACGTCTGGGGAAGTACCACGGAATATAAAACAGTAGAGGAAGGGGCATGAATATTATTTCTAAGAGAACCGGTGTCGCCAAATTCACACATAGACAGCCATGTTATAACAGTAAACATTTCTCAGAAACCAATCAGAGCGGTCACATTTTTCCGAAATCAGAACAATATATCTTAATGTTCTCTTAATGCAATAAACGCTCAAGTTCCTTAGAATAGAGTTACTTTTTGCATGCTGGAAAACATCAAATGAGCCTTTTTGTCATTAGCTCTAGTTACGTAGGGATTACATGTTAGTTCAGCCACTCGACGCTAGACAACGCTCTTCAAGCTGCATACGAATTCGTACCTTAATAGCGAGTGACTAATATTATTTTAGCTTGCCGAATAGGGGGAAATTGGGAATCCACTAAGCCGTCCGCTTAACTCGCGCGGGCGCACGGAGTGGGTGGCATGCTCGGCATTCACTGCCTGCTTAGTAAGAAAGTTATGTAAGCGCGGTGCTGTGTGACACGCAGTGAATGCCGAGACATGCCACCCGCTCCGTGGGTAGCGGAACAATCTAGAAAGGAACTGGTGCCGTACGAGTCAGCACGAGTTCTAATATCTACTTTATTGCGTCGTGATCGGGTGGAAATTTGTTTGTAGTTGAGCCATTTAATTGTTTTAATAAATAAATTGTAAACAAATTGATAAAATAAAACAGAATAAAGACTCATATATGATATGAAATGTCGCCTTGCTGTCGGTTATTAGTTCAGCTTTTATTTTGGCATTGAGAGATCGCGCAATTGGGCATTTTTCCATTTTTTTTTAAATTTTTGAGAAGTGGCGTCCACACGTCACTTTCACTTTGCGTAAAACTCCAACTGACCGAAGCGTGGGAACAAAGTAAGCAAAACTTTTACTACTTGCGACTCACTCAGCCACCTACTGTGCTTAAACATGCCCCTTCCTCTTGTGTTTTGTATTCCGTGGGAAGTACCACCCCCTTGCCTTTATATGCCGTAAAGCAGCAATGTCTGCACTGTTGCGTTTCGGTGTGAAGGGTAAGGGAACCAGTGAAATTACCGGCATATGAAACATATTCTTAGTTCTCAGGGTGGGTAACGCGCTTTGCTGTCTTATTAGTGTCAAATTATTACACTAATAAGACAGTGGGCGTCATGGGCGGTGGTGACCACTTACCACCGGGTGGCCCACCTGCTCGTTTGCCCACGTGTGGAATAAAAAAATATATATCGACAGTGTTCCAGCCCAACAGGGAATCGATCCCAGCAACTCCTTTCAGTGCATTAGCGGTCTTCTTCTTCTTCTTCTCATATTTAAGAGCCGCGCTCTTGTCGGTGGAGCAATCTCCATTTCTCTCTGTCATCTGCCAATGATTTGACATCCTGATAAGACTCGACGTTTACACTCTCTTTTATCTGGTCAAAATAAGTGCGTCTTGGTCTTCCTCTTCCTCTTCTGCCCTCTACTTTTCCTTCAATAATATTCTTTATGAAAGTGTCATGTCTTATCAGGTGTCCGACCATCGTCCCTCTTCTATTTTCGATGGTTCTCAGCAAATTTCTCTTCTCTCTAACCAAATCTTGAACTTCCTCGTTTGTCTTTTTCTCTGTCCAGCTGATCCCTTCCATTCTCCTCCAACACCACATCTCAAACGCTTCTAACCTCTCTCTATCTCACATTAGCGGTATCTTTGTATTAATCAGCGAAAAATATAACTAAAAATAGCAGTATACACTACTTTTTCAACAGCATTTTATGTGCCGCATAAGAATGCGAGGCATTTGAATTTAGTATGGAAATCAGATCGCCCTAAGAGATTTTAATATCCAACAATGATTAAATGAATTTTGAGTTTGAGTTTAAAATAAATAGTTTTTCGTTACCAAATTCAGGGCGTTCTGAATAAAGGCCAGGTTAAAATTACCCTAAACCGACGAGCATGTATGAAAGGATTGATGAAAGTTCAGGGCCCTGAGTCAAGATGCTTTCTACAATCGCAAACGCTATAGAATAGAATAAAAATGTATGGGATTGACATTAGCTGTGACGCAACATTTCTATCGCTAATGTCATTCCCGTACATTTTCATTCTATTCTACTAGCGTTTGCGATTGTAGAAAGCATCTTGACTCAGGGCCCAGGAAGCAAGGGAAGTATGTCAAGATCGTAGCAGGTGGAGAACTGTGGTCTCTGCCTACCCCGACGGGAACAAGGCGTGATGTTATGTATGTATGTATTATTCGTTACCTTTCTCGTATCTGGCCCAGTATGATGTCTGCTTTTGTATTCAATCGTTGCAGCAGTAGAATCAAAAGAATTGCATCGTGATCACCTGTAATTTTATAAATATTTATAAGCAAACTGTTATTCTAGGTTTCCATTCATAGTAGATTAGTAGCCAAGGGCTGTAAGGCATCAATTGCAGCCCGAGATATTTAGGCGCACGAGCGCAGCGAGGGCGCCTATAGTTCGAGGGTGCAATTGATGCTTACACCCGAGCTAACTACTCTGCTTTACATCTCGATTGTGAGGTAAGTAGGTCCTTATTACCACCAAATTGTAGGTGATCAATTAGCGCCCTAGGGTAATAATGTAACTAGAAAAGCCCTAGGGCGGTAAGTAATAAAAAAAAAACTTCACTCTTTCAAAACTCAATTACTTACCGCCCTAGGGCTTTTCTAGCTACATCATTACCCTAGAGCGCTAATTGGTCACCTACAAGCCATTTGGGGGTAATAAGGACCTGCTTACCGAATATGAGAGATGTAAAATAAATTAATGACTTTTGAAAATTGTGTGACCTTCGGATGTGATGTTTAAAACTCAGAACTCTCCCCTCCCCTCCCATGCGAGCTTCAGCCCCCTGTTAACCGTTTAACTTTTTTGAGAAAACTATTATACTATTAAAGGTGGTTGCTGAGCAGAAGTGCTGCCACTTTGAGAAATAAATTTATTGCGTCATAAATACAAAACATTTAATAAAGATTGTTTGATTGGCGGCAATTTGGGGTAGTTCTATATTTTATTATCCATCACATCACATCTTAGCTTACCGTGAATAGCTTTGTATTGTAAAACTGCCAAAAACGGCCACTTTTAGCACTTTACTAATACAAAGCTATAAATGATAAGCTAAGGTATGATGTCATGGGTTATAACATATATAACTACCCTATATTGCCGCCAAACGAACAATACTACTGAAAAGTTTTGTATTTGCGACGCAATAAATTTATTTCTAAAAGTAAGGTGCTGCCACCCAGCAACCGCCTTAACGAGCAATAGTATACAAGGCTATTTTTTTGGACCTGATTTCCTTTTGCCCACTTATTAGTGAGGTCAAAAACAACAACTTTTGTTCTACGACTTTGCTAACAACGCACGAATTTTTTTAAAATTTTCTTACAATATGGGTCGGTCATGGTCACGTATGTCCCCTTTAGTATGGAGAGTCGAAAATTTTTTGTGCGTTGTTAGCAAAGTCGTAGAACAAAAGTTGTTGCTTTTGACCTCACTAATAAGTGGGTAAAAGGAAATCAGGTCCAAATAAAAACTTAATATATCAGACAAGCCCGTTGGTGTGGTCGGTAGTGAGCCTGCTTCTCACGCCGTGGGCCGCGAGTTCCATCCCCGCCCAGGGCAAACATTTGTGTGATGAACACAAGTGTTTGTCTGTGTCTGGGTGTTATTTATCTATTTATGTATGTATATTAGTCTCTGATACCCATAGTACAGGATTTGCCTAGTTTGGGATCATCTGATTGTGACAAAAAAAAAACAAAACAGATGGCGCTGTAGGTTTCTTAAACGCACTAAAACTCGCAATGGAATTATAAGGCTAGGCCTAGTTTAGATTCTAGTTCCCAACACTGAAATGTTTAGATAGGTATAACTAGATTTTTGTATTTCCTTACTATGTTGCATGCCTTGTGAACAAATATATTTTACATGTCTCATATTCGGTAAGTAGGTCCTTATTACCCCCAAATGGGGCTTGTAGGTGACCAATTAGCGCTCTAGAGTAATAATGTAGCTAGAAAAGCCCTAGGGCGGTAAGTAATTAAAACGCCCGCCGCCCCGCTGCTGGAGGCGGCCATCAAGGCGGACGTTACAATTACTTACCGCCCTAGGGCTTTTCTAGCTACATTATTACCCTATAGCGCTAATTGGTCACCTACAATTTGGTGGTAATAAGGACCTACTTACCTCACAATCGAGATGTAAAGCAGAGTAGTTAGCTCGGGTGTAAGCATCAATTGCACCCTCGAACTATAGGCGCCCTCGCTGCCCTCGTGCGCCTAAATATCTCGGGCTGCAATTGATGCCTTACAGCCCTTGGCTACTAATCTACTATTTACTTTACTTTTACTTTAAATTATAAAAAACATATAATTATATAAATATATTATATTTGAAATCGATTTCATGAAAGGTCACGGAGTCATGAAGTGGTTAGGTAAGCAGACTCCAGCATGTAAGCTCTAATGCCCTCAGTGTAGGTCTACCTAGTGGAAGCTCTGTAGACTAGCAGCTGGAATCTTACCTCCAGGAGTCATGAAGTGGTCAGGCAAGCAAGCTGCCAGCATATCAGCTCTGGCCCTCGCTTGGGTCAGCTCCAAACCCTCAGCTGAAGGTCTACCTGATGGAAGCTCTGAGCTGGTATATCTCACCTCCAGGGGTCATGAAGTGGTCAGGCAAGCAAGCTGCCAGCATATCAGCTCTGGCCCTCGCTTGGGTCAGCTCCAAAGCCCTCAGCTGAAGGTCTACCTGATGGAAGCTCTGAGCTGGTATATCTCACCTCCAGGGGTCATGAAGTGGTCAGGCAAGCAAGCTGCCAGCATATCAGCTCTGGCCCTCGCTTGGGTCAGCTCCAAAGCCCTCAGCTGAAGGTCTATGGACCTGGTGGACGCTCTAGAAGCGTGGACTAAGGAGTCCAGGGCCACAGGTGGCGATGTTCTGGTGGCAGGTTCAGGAGTTGCTTCCGATTGCTCTGACGGTGCTGGAGAACCTTTGAAATAAAAAAAAATCTATTAAATGAGCAATATTGCGTTTTTTTAAACGATCTTAACGATTTCAATGAAACTTTAAAAATTTCAATGAAAATTCGATTAAAGCCACATTTTAAGGGAAAACAGTTTTCCCCATATTATTTCAAAATGGATATAATCACATTTTTGTTAACAATATACCAGTGTTAAAGTCAAACTATAAGCTATCATACAAAAAAAAGTTCATTAAAATCGGTTCAGTAGTTTTTGCGCGATTCTCGAAGAAATCAACAAACATACAAAAAGTCCAAAAATTAGAGATTTGGATTCAGGGGCATGAAAATAGCATAACGCGATAATTTTTTATATCTTCAATGTGAAGACAAAATCAATTTATTAGCTGAAAATTGGCCCAATTTTATTTGATTTGCTGTCGACTCCACTTCCACCCACTCACACACAATATACTACAAATATGTCACCTATTAATAAAACTTTTTGATTACATTCATACTTCCTATGATATTTAGATCTAGATTTGTCTTATAATTTGTATACAACCCGAATATTTGTTTAAAAACTACTTCATTTGTTATGAAGAGCGGTGCCTCCAAACACAGGCGATAAACCTAACTGGAGGCACCAGCCCCAAACATTATTAAGTACTGTTTAAAAAAAAAAAGAATTTTTGTATATTTGACTCGATAAGAAGAAGAAGTTATAATAGTAGAGAAGAGAATAAATAAAATACCTTGTTTGGATTCGAGCTGTGTTCTGATCTCATTATATTGTTCAGTCATCCTCTGCACCAACTCTCTGAACTTCAGAATCGTCGCGTCTCTGTCCATAATAGTTTCCAACGCCGCTTCGCGTTCGCGGTTTGCCTATAGAAGACATTTCATTTAAAAAAATACTTTTTTACTAGCTGGTGCCCGCGACTTCGTCTGCGCAGGATAAATTGTGGCCTATGTATTATTCTGATGTTTAAGCTATATTATTGTAAAGTTTCATTAAAATCCATTCAGTAGTTTTTATATGGAAGAGGAACAAACACCCATACTTACAAACTTTCGCAAAATTAGTAGGATAAGATAGGTAAGCCCTATGTGGTGCCGGCAAAGAATAGTACCAACCCATCTCTACCCGTGGGTGTCGTAAGAGGCGCCTAAGGGTTAATGAATCAGAGGCTGGGCAGCACCATCCTTCTGTGTATCGTATCATCTTACATTCTGCGGTCACCAACAACTGCGGTCCATGGTGCCAGCTGCAACGCTTACAAGCGTGGTGACTATGGTAAATCCCCTTGTAAGCACCATGCGTTTTTGCTGGAGTTCTGGAGGGAGCTCCCTGTCCTGTAGTGGACGTCACATGGGATGTTATTTACGATGTAGTACCATGGACGAACCATAAGGAGTACGGACCATCCCCTTTTAGAAATCGTAACCCGGAAAAGTATAAAACTAGATGGCGCTAATAAATAGTCCGGGAAGTTATCATGATTTATCAAGTATTCTGCTAAAAAAATAAACCGAATTTCGTGTTAGCGTTTCTTTACATTGAAACTATGTTGAAATTTTGAATGATTTTTTGGCAGAATACTCGGTAGACCATAATTAATTTCCAGATTATTTGAAAGCACCATCTAGTTAACCAGAACTGCGATGGAGAAGTTAAAGAAAGTATGGAAGAATCGCAACATAACCAAAGCCACCAAAATCAGGCTCGTGCGAACACTCGTATTTCCCATCGTTCTTCACGCGGCAGAGACGTGGACAGTGCGCGAGTTGGAAAGAGGGAAGATAGATGCTCTCGAAATGTGGTGCTGGAGGAAGATGCTAGGGATATCGTGAATGGAGTTCCGCACCAACAAATCCATACTCCACGAGCTCGGCATCACGCATCGTCTTTCAGCCGTAGTACAATCGCGCATACTGCAGTATTTTGGACATATCTCTAGGCGGAATAACGACTCCATAGAGCGGCTGGTCGTGCAGGGAAAAGTGGAGGGAACCAGATCGCGCGGAAGGTCACCTATGCCACAGTAAATATATAAGCTAAAGCAGTATGGAAACTCCTAACAAACGTCCAAAACAGGCGCACTCACACATGCACACACCGCTACAGGAAAATAAGCAGTTTTCGCGCTGAAGTAAGTCGTGGGTGCCGAAACCATAATACAAACAAATAGGTTCATTTAGGGGTCACTGTAAGTATGTCTCTGTCCTTGTGCGATAAAAGGCGACTAAGTGTCTTCATCTGCTCTTATACCATAAAAGGCGACTAAGTGTCTTTGTCTGCCCTTGTGTAATAAAAGGCGACTAAGTGACTTAACCTTTCCTGGTGTCGTAAAAGGCGATTAAGTGTATCGATCTGGCGAAAGACGAAAAAAATTGCCCCCCCATACAAAACGCGCTATCGGCTGACGCAGTTTCTAATGCTATTGCCAATTGGACATAAACAATATTATTTCGTATTTCGACTTCTTACAGAAAGTTGTTTAGTTTTACGGTTCGAAAACATGCTGAAAGGAACAAAGTTGATAGAAACACCAAATATTTAAGTTCATCATACTATTATTATTTAAAAACTTCTGGGTTACAACCCTGACGCTCCAACGCAGAATAGTTCTTTTTTCAAAAAAAGGCCCGAGTTTCCATACTGCTTTAGCTTATATATTTACTGTGCCTATGCGCTGGACTGACCAAGTAAAATCCGCAGTAGGAAGCCGCGTATCTGACTGCACCAGACAGTCTGCAAACAGGGACAGATGGCGGGAGATCGTGCGGAGAGCTGTATCCGCCTCTACCACCGATGCCTCCACGTGACCACGACCGTTCTGCCAAGAGCGATACGACAAAGAAGAAGATCTAGTTTCCATGAGTTTCATGCCTTTCCGGTTACGTTTTCTAGTATGGGGATTGTCAGTCTTATTATTATTCATGGTAGTACAGAAGGCATACCTCTCTAGTGTTAGCGTGTTTCCCCTTTAACATATACCGCGCGTTGCTGGAGTTCTGGAGGGAGCTCCCTGTCCTGTAGTGGACGTTTCATGGGATGTTACGATGTAGCACAGACGCCATACCTACCTCTCTAGTGTTGGCGTGTGCCATCTCCAATTCTTCACGTAGATCCATCTCCAATTCCCTGTTGGACTCCACCAACTGCTCGTGGACTTCCTGAAGAGCCTCCAACTCTTGAACGTCTTGCCTCAGCTGTTCCACCTGCGGAAGAAAACAGCTGTTAAAACACGCATGTCACAAACAGTCAATTTTACAAACACAATTTTTTTTTCAGTCTATAGGTCCACTCTTGACCTCGATCTATCCCTGAGATGAGGTCGACCATGGAAAGAAAGTTAAATTGTTATTTTATTTCCGTAAAATATTTCCCTAATGGCACAATGAAACATAGTCATTGCCTATTACAGAATAAAAAATAAAAACTGTCACCTCTCTTAGTGACATGACAGCTCGTGGTAAAAAAATTGATAAATCAAATCAAATTGTTGGATATTAAAATCTCTTTATGACGTCAGCTAAACCACATTGCTTCACAAACAAAGTGGCGCCATGGTGGGAAAAAAAGAAGCGATAAGCCCACGCGCTCTTTTTAATATGTTTGTACAGGGTTGATACAATAAACAGAAGTCAATTTGAATTAGCCTGTTAGAACCGTAGCCTAATCCCAAAGATTTTTCTCTTCTTACTTACTTACTCCTCTGGCGCAACGACCCAAAGTGAGTCTTGGCCTCCGAAACGAGAATCCGCCACTGGTCCCGGTCTTGTGCGGTGATTCGCCAGTCGTCTGCCTGGAGCTCGTGCAGGTTTGAGCTCACTACGTCGCTCCACCGACACCTGGGGCGGCCCACCGGGCACCGGGCGTGGACCCGTCGGTTGACCCACGAAAGCTTTCTTGACGTGGCGGTCCTCCCCCATTCTTTGTAAGCGGCCGAGCCAGTGGAGTCTGTGAGCCTTCGTCTCTCCTATTATATTTGGGTCAGCCACAAGTTCTTGAATTCTTGAGTTTTTCTCTTCTAGATAATCTGATATTTTATAATAACCTTTCTTATACAATTTCTCCTTGATAACAGTTTTGAATTTATCTAACGGTAAACTTTCAATATCAGTGGGTACCTTAAAGCGTTATTTTTATAACAACATAATGTAATGATCCTATCTCTATTTAAAGCCAGCCAAGTTTTAAAGTGCCTTACATTCGAGTTTCTGTTGCGAATGAGTGGTTGTATGAAGTGTCCAGAGTGTGGTTATAGATTACCAGGTCTTCCAAGGCCATCTTCTTCTCAGCCAGCAGCTCCACCATTTCTGAGATCAGCCACCTCCATCTCCTCGACTGACCTGGTCTTCCAAGGCCATCTTATTCTCAGCCAGCTGCTCCACCATTTCTGAGATCAGCCACCTCCATCTCCTCGACTGACCTGGTCTTCCAAGGCCATCTTATTCTCAGCCAGCTGCTCCACCATTTCTGAGATCAGCCACCTCCATCTCCTCGACTGACCTGGTCTTCCAAGGCCATCTTCTTCTCAGCCAGCTGCTCCACCATTTCTGAGATCAGCCACCTCCATCTCCTCGACTGACCTGGTCTTCCAAGGCCATCTTCTTCTCAGCCAGCTGTTCCACCATTTCCTCAGCCCCTAAGGCCGCGTCCACCCGCTCTCTTAGATCAGCCACCTCCAACTCCTCGACTTACCTGGTCTTCCAAGGCCATCTTCTTCTCAGCCAGCTGTTCCACCATTTCCTCAGCCTCTAAGGCCGCGTCTACCCGCTCTCTTAGATCAGCCACCTCTAACTCTTCGACTTACCAGGTCTTCCAAGGCCATCTTCTTCTCCGCCAGCTGTTCCACCATTTCCTCAGCCTCTAAGGCCGCGTCTACCTGCTCTCTAGATCAGCCACCTCCAACTCCTCGACTTACCAGGTCTTCCAAGGCCATCTTCTTCTCCGCCAGCTGTTCCACCATTTCCTCAGCCTCTAAGGCCGCGTCTACCTGCTCTCTAGATCAGCCACCTCCAACTCCTCGACTTACCAGGTCTTCCAAGGCCATCTTCTTCTCCGCCAGCTGCTCCAACATTTCCTCAGCCCCTAAGGCCGCGTCCACCCACTCTCTTAGATCAGCCACCTCCAACTCCTCGACTTACCAGGTCTTCCAAGGCCATCTTCTTCTCAGCCAGCTGCTCCACCATTTCCTCAGCCCCTAAGGCCGCGTCCACCCGCTCTCTTAGATCAGCCACCTCCAACTCCTCGACTTACCAGGTCTTCCAAGGCCATCTTCTTCTCCGCCAGCTGCTCCACTATTTCCTCAGCCTCTAAGGCCGCGTCCACCCGCTCTCTTAGATCAGCCACCTCCAACTCCTCGACTTACCAGGTCTTCCAAGGCCATCTTCTTCTCCGCCAGCTGCTCCACCATTTCCTCAGCCCCTAAGGCCGCGTCCACCCACTCTCTTAGATCAGCCACCTCCAACTCCTCGACTTACCAGGTCTTCCAAGGCCATCTTCTTCTCCGCCAGCTGCTCCACCATTTCCTCAGCCCCTAAGGCCGCGTCCACCTGCTCTCGGAGATCAGCCACCTGCGCCTCCAACTCCTCGACCCTGGACGAGAGCTTCTCCTTGGTGCGGCTCAGTTCGGCTATTTCGGATTTGTATTGTTCTATGTCCTGTGGAAGTGGAAACCGGTTGAAAATATGCAATGTTAGCATAAATGGATGTGTATGGTTGAAAGAATGGATATCTTTATGGATGGGTGGACGAAACAGTTTATGGGTAGATAGGCGAGTATATGAGTGGATAGTGAGTGTGTCAATGTGAGTGTGTATTGATGAATGTTTGGATAGAGGGATATTATGTATGTAGAAGTATATTTTGTCGTATTTTTATAAGTTTGCCTTTTGCATCTTCTGCATAGCATGTTTGTCATGCGCGCATAGGTTCGTAGATATACCAGGGTGTCTCGCAAACGCACGTTTTGTTGCTGAAGCTGCCGCAGCTCGTAAGTAGTTGAATGTGTACGTGAAATGACGGGTGTGTATATGAATATGGTGTGTGTATGTAAAAGGAGAGTTCATTGTTGGATAGGTGAGTATATGAGTAGATGGCAAGTATGTGTGTGTGTGTACGTAAAGAGATGGAGTGGTATGTATAAAGATTTATATTTTGGCCATTATAATAAGTTTACCTTTTGCATTTTCTGCATAGTGTGTTTGTCATGGGCGCTAAAGTCCCGTAGACGTACCAGGGTGTCTTGCAGAAGCATGTTTTGCTGCTGGAGCTGCCGCAAGTCGTAAATGGTTGAGCGTGATGTAGAATGAAAGATGTGTGTATGTGGATATGCTGAGTGTATGTAAAGGGACAGTTTTTTTTTAAAGTAAAAAGTATTTATTTCACCATAAGTGGGGTTTCACAAACTTAACTTAATTCTAGGATGCTATAAGTTTGTTACATCAAACCCTGGCTCCCAAACTAGAAGATGTTCTGTCTTTTGGGAGACAGTGTTCATACCGTGGGATAACACATTCAATACATTATTAGCAAGAAGAAGTAATATAAAACAAAAGTAAAAACATGCAAGAGATAGACAAAAAATAAAATAATTTATGGGTAGTTAGGTGAGTATATGAGTGGATGGTGAGTGTATGAATATATAAGTGGGTGTATTAAAGGGTACATGGATGGATGCGAGTGTCATTTACACTCGCATCCATCCATGACTGGGCGGCTGTGTATATGGATATATAGGTGTATACGTGTACGCTTGGATGAGTGTGTGTTTGTTTATAGATGGATGGATGTACAGGTGTGTATGTAGGTGCATATTAATAAGATAACCTTTTGCATTTTCTGCATAGCGTGTTTGTCATGCGTGCTGAAATCCCGTAGATATACCAGGGTGTCTCGCAGACGCACGTTTTGTTAATGAAGCTGCCGCAACTACTAAATGGATGAGCGTGTATGTGTGGATTGACGGATGTGTGTGTATGTAAGAAACAGTTTATGGGTAGAAAGGTGTGTATGTATATGACTAGATGGTGAGTGTGTGTATTGATGGATGTATGGATAGAGTGGTATGTTTACCTTTTGCATCTTCTGCATAGCGTGTTTGTCGTGAGCACTGAGGTCCCGTAGTCGCCCCAGGGTATCTCGCAGACGCGCGTTTTGTTAATGTAGCTGCCGCAACTACTAAATGGATGAGTGTGTATGTGTGGATTGACGGATGTGTATATATGTAAGAAACAGTTTATGGGTAGATAGGCGTGTATATGATTAGATGGTGAGTGTGTGTATGTGAGTGTGTATTGATGGATGTATGGATAGAGTGGTATGTTTACCTTTTGCATCTTCTGCATAGCGTGTTTGTCGTGAGCACTGAGGTCCCGTAGTTGCACCAGGGTGTCTCGCAGACGCGCATTTTGTTAATGTAGCTGCCGCAACTACTAAATGGATGAGTGTGTATGTGTGGATTGACGGATGTGTATATATGTAAGAAACAGTTTATGGGTAGATAGGCGTGTATATGATTAGATGGTGAGTGTGTGTATGTGAGTGTGTATTGATGGATGTATGGATAGAGTGGTATGTTTACCTTTTGCATCTTTTGCATAGCGTGTTTGTCATGCGCGCTGAGGTCCCGGAGTCGCACCAGGGTGTCTCGCAGACGCACGTTTTGCTGCTGAAGCTGCCGCAGCTCGTACCCGGTGGCGCCCTCGCCGGCCGCTGCGTACGGGTGCTCTGAATGAGCACGCAATACCAACAGTGATACATGCAGCACGGGTTACACCTCCGTCTGTCTGTCGTTTTGTCTTAGAGTGGTGGTTATTTCAAGGGAAAACGCCGCGACGCAGTCGGGGTGGCGAGTTAATCGTTGGCTAAATGGGTGTCCTTATTTATCAACTTGGGTGGTTAATTTTTGTTAGACGTTTGCGTATCGATCGATCTTTATCCCCAACTAGGGTTGCGGATATCGATCTTTGGTAGGCTATAGACCCCAAAATGGGGAATCTCACCAATTTAATTTTTTCACCATCGTGTCTCAATGGGATTCAAAACTAGAAAGTCCGGATCGAGGGCCAAAGGCTCTTTCTGATTCTTTTTTCATGTTGATCGCAACACTTACACATTTTTGATAGATAGATAAAAATCTTTATTTTTGAACTTTTATAAAATTTTAACATGGGTCTCGCACTTACGTGGTTTATCTGCAAGGACAGAGTACCGCTCGTACGGCTACAAGTTCATACTAGACACAAAAACGCAAAACTAGGTTTTGGATCAGTTTTCGGCAACGCAGATAGCATTTCTATCTGATGATAAGATTGGAAGTTCAAATAAGCCATTTTTATAATGAGGCAGTTGGATATAATCGTTAATACTTGTTTTTACTTTTAAATATACGTATTAAAAGACACGGAAAATTTCCTGTTATTTGTCAGTCAAGGAGGCTGTAAAATAAAATAAAACACAAACATACATGCAAATTATACAAAGACTCAACACATTCACAGTTCAAATGACATTTATTAAAAAATATATGTAACGCCATAGATAAACAATGCTTCTTGGGCAGTAAAGACTTCTATTAGCTTTGAGTTTTGATAAGACTGGCTCAAATCCCAGCACCTCCACCATTTCACGCAATTGGCTAAAGCTGTCAGAAAAAACAAGTTTGTAAAACAATAACAAGGAAAGTATGTCAAGATCGTAGCAGGTGGAGGACTGTGGTCTCTGCTTACCCCAACGAGAAAAAGTTAACAATGTTATTCTTTCCGTCAAATACACTCTGGTTTTAGTGTTATGGCTGCAAAATGTGTTGGTGAGCGTTGGAATAACACAAAAAGATGGATCTTAGGTGGAGTCACGAGAATTTTCACCTAATGCAAACCAACAAAAACAACTTTAAATTTGCGTGCTTAAATAAATAAAATTATACCCGTCATATTTAACTGTTTCATATCAATAAGTGAAGAAACCAGATATTTAACACAAAAACTAAATTTCTAATTTTGTTTTGGCCGTTTTTTTATTTACATAATTTTTTTTTTCTGAAAATAATGTCTATAATGAAAAAGACATACTCAAATTGTACACTAACTAAAATTTTATTAATTTTTTAGGCAACATTGACTTGCCTGGATTGGCCTGCTTTGACCAACATTAAAATTCCGAATGGAAAAAGGCGTGAATGTGTCAAGTATACATGCATTAACAAAAAAACATAAACAAATATGTATCTATATGATGTAGAATAAACAATATGATATCCTAATATGATAAATAAATAAATACAGCATAAAAAATATATTTTACGTACACTATTAAGCTGTGCGTGTTTTTCGCATTTTTTATTTTCTAGAATAAAAATTATGTATCATCATAACGTCCCAAGAAAGGTCCACTGCAGGTCCACTCCCTCCAGAATTCCACCAGAAACGCGTGGTCGAGGGGAAGTACCATACCCCTTCTTAGCGTTACGGTTGGCACCATGGACCGCAGTTGTTGGTGACCGCAGTATGTAAAAACGCAGCTGTCCATCCTCAAGTTCATAAGCCCTTAGTCGCCTCTTACGACACCCACGGATAGAGATGGATTGGTACTATTCTTTGCCGGCACCATACTGGACATTCTTAAAGTAACATATAAATAAAAGTGCATTATTGTAAATAAATAAATAATAATGTTACAATAGCAATAAAAAGCAGTAACATTAAAAATTGTTGGTAATATTGTGCTCTGTCTTTGTAAAATTTACACATAACAGTTCAGTTAGGAAACATCAGAATCACGAAGGCAAATATAGTTCTGAATTAGGGAATATGCATGATTTTATTTTATAAAAAAAAAATCTCATTTTGGTAAAAAACAGTTCAGTAAAACAATTTTTCGAATAACTATTAAATTAAAAAAGATATAAGCCATCGAAGATTTGTTTCTGTCTCTTTCCAGCAAAACGAAATTTAACACGGAGTTAATATGGCCGTAGTGACATGTGACGTCACTGTCCATGTCGGATCACTGTCTAATCGGCGCGTAAATTTGTCACGGAGCGGGGCTGCATGCCTCGCATGCTGCCTCCTTTCGTGATCCTGGCTCTATTGTCCTGGCCCAAAATTCCAAATTCCTATTTTAAATGTCTTCTATCTCTGTCTTTCGATGTCATTCGTGTCAAAAACAGTCAGTTTACCTTTGATTCTGGTCGTGCTCGGACGTGCCCGCGCGCAGCACGACCACCGCCTTGTATTTATCTACTTTATCATAATAAACTCTTAACTTTATGTTGGCATTTTGGATTCCCCACCCTGAAGAGTCTTAACTTCTGCCTGCCGCTGAGTGGTTTTCGGTGACAAGTTAATAGTTTTAAAATCTTATATCGGCCGATTTAAATTTCAATTTTTATCATCTCTACTACGGTATTTTAAATGCGACTAAAGAAATTATGCATTTTCCCTATTAGCTTGGGTAATATGAACTCGCAAAAAACAGCTTTTTCTTCATATATGTTTGAACGAATTATATTTAAGTGCTGACAATCGTTCGTCTTTTAGCGACTTGAAAACAGAGGTGGTAGGGCTTTTGTGCAAAGACCGTCTGGGGAAGTACCACCCTCTTGCTTTTTTCTGACGTGAAGCAGCAGTGTTTGCATTGCTGTCTTTCGGTTTGAAGGGCAAGGGAGCCAGGGAAGTTACTGGCACATGAGACATACCATCTTAGTTCTCAGGGTGGGTAACGGGCTTTGCTGTCTTATTAGTGTCAAATTATTTCACTAATAAGACAGTGGGTGTCACGGGCGGTGGTGACCACTTACCATCAGGTGGCTCACCTGCTCATTTTGCCACTTGTGATATAAAAAAAAACTCTCAGCAGATATGTTGGCCACTATCTTGGAAAAGCCTAATCTGCATTGGATCTGGTTTGCTCTTTTGGTTTCGGACGTCAGGTAGCAAAGTGCTGGCAATCGTCCGCCTTTTAGAGACTTGAAAACTCTCAACAGACATGTTGGCCACTTACCTGGCATTGGATCTGGTTTGCTCTTTCGGGGTGTATGAATGTTTCGCGTAGAACACGGTGTATAAGCGCCGACATCCTTATTTCAAGCTCCGCCATCTTTATTAAAGGGCCGCATCAACTTGTCCAAAGCTATTTAGACTACAAAAAAACTTACGAATATTGCCCCCAGCTTCCATCTCAGCCTTCATGAGCTGCAGATCAAGCGTCGCCTCTTCCAACTTCTCCCGGCATTGCTCTAATTCCAACTGAAGAGCTTCGGCCCTCTCTTCCGCCATCTCTTTGTCCAACGCCGCCATCTCTGCAGCCTCTTGCAGTTCCGCTGTTTCATCGTTGTGGATCTCAAGGGCTTCTTGGGCCTCGCGTACCTTAAAAAAAAAATTAAGACTGTTTATTACGAAAAATTAAGGCGCTTAATCTAGAATTCAATTAGATTATGTGCGCCCAAAGAGTTCCACAATGCAGTTTAAACATACAGAGTGATATTTTTTATCAACCAGAATATTTTAAGGTAGTTCTGCCCATGAAACTGAACAACTTTTCGCAACGTAGGTCGAAATACAAAAAAAAGTATGGAACTGAATTGAAATGGGGTCAAATTATCCCCGTGTTTAGCCCGACGTAGATTTGTAGTCTAGGATTAGTCGATCCATTTCAGATTTTCAAAATAAAAAATGAAACCACAAATGTTCAATTCGCATAGGAAACGTATGTTTAAGGTACCTCGAAACTTAGCTCATAGACAGGGATAAGGTCAATAAGTAAAAATAATAAATACGATTTTTTTTCGGTTGCAAATAATAAAGTTAAAAATAATTTTGTTCTTGTCAAATATCGATTAGCCGTATGGCAGAATGGAAAGTAGCCATGGCCAGTCTCAAAAAAAAACTGTCAACTGTTCTTGGTAGTCTGTGGTCGGTTTATACAGCTGTTATTTTTTGAGTATATCCGTGGGAAAATGTGTTTATCTTTTTCGAATTTTAACAAAGTCGAAGGTAACAAACAGCAAGTTTCTCATAATTAACGAATCAAGCATTAATAGGATCAAGCGTTCAATAGAAATTTTCATTTGTTGAGTTTGACATTTCTAGATTTTTTTTGTAGAATTAGACTATTATAGAATCTGTAATTTTGAGAATCTGCCATTTTATCGGCTAAATCGGGTATAGTCTGACCGCAAACACATTATGTACCTTAGTATAGATAGTGGGCGAGACAGTTCACCATGAATTTTCGTGCTTACCTCCTGCTTGGCCCTCTGCAGATCCCTTTGCAGCTGCGCTTGCGACTCCATGATCTTGGTTTTGAACTCATTGGCCTGTTCTAACTGCAACTTGACTCGTTCAAACTCTCTCAACTTCTCCCTGTCTTCAGCCCGACGTAGCTTTATTGTTTCTAGCTTTTCTTTGAGATCTTCGACTTCTGATTTTAGTTGGGTTATCTGGAAAAAGAAGTTTATGCTTAGATACAGACTAAAATAATAGTACTATCATACAGGACACTCTCCGCCCCCCTTGCGTCCATGCATGTGCAGACATGCACCCTTGCGACGGTGGGCCAGACTGTGAAACATGGTTTTCACAAACATCTCATCACCAACGAGCTTCTTGGCTCTGCGATCTATCGAGTCAAGTGCGGCTAGTTGGTATTTGGCCTATATCCACTTTGCAATTGACCAAGTATGACATACTTTGTGTTGTTATCGCTTGATGAACTTCCAATTTATTTTATTTATGTAATTAAACACCATTTTCACACTAGTTCCACAATTTACTTAGTAAAGTTTATACAGAGTGCGACCGGTTGTGACTATGTTGAATGTGACGATGTTGAATGTGACAATCTTGAATGTGACGATGTTAAATGTGACTATGTTAAATGTGACTATGTCAAATGTGACGATGTTAAATGTGACGATTTTAAATGTGACTATGTTAAATGTGACGATGTTAAACGTGACGATGTTAAATGTGACAATGTTAAATCGAAACTTTACTAAATTAATTGTGAAGTGTTTAATTACATAAAAACACTACTGTGTCCCGCTAATGAACACTCTCTCTCACTACCATGGGTTGGCTGGAAGAAATCTCTTTTAGAGATAAGCCCGCCTTTGTAAATGTCCTTTTGTATGTAACTTTCTGTATGTGAATTTGTGCAATAAAGAATATATACAATGGACCAACCTCTTGCTGAGCCTGAAGGGTGGCGAGTTTGTCCTCGACGGTGGTTGGTTGCGGGGACGTTATGCTCTGTCCTGGCGTGTATTGCGGCGTCAGAGTTTCTACGAAGCCCGTCTGAAAGTTAAAGAAAATCCTTTACTGTTAAACTAGCAATATTTGTATACCATAATATCCTCGAAAACGGCTCATTACGAAAGAAGAAACTTTAAAAATGAATAACAATTTTACTGGAAGCAAAAATAAAACGCAGACAAATTTTTTTCTCAGTTTGACGTACGAAGCAAAGACGCCGTACTTGAGATTATTATTCTTAGGCTATGTCCCACTGCTAGGCAAAGCCCTCTCCCCTCTATCATGCCATTCGACAAAGGTCTTGAGATATTGTTGGCCAATTCTCTATAAAAACGTTAGGTCGTCTTGCCATCGCCTACGGGGCCTACCTCTCCGTTGGTGACAATCCTCCGGGACCCATTGAGATTGATAGTTCTTTGAGATGATTTTGAGATGCTTATTGGTTCTTGACAGCTGATACACCTCCGGAATCAAAACAATAACCTTATATTTTGTTATTGGAGGGGTACTTTAACAACAGCAAAATATGTTCATCTCACTCTCGCGCATGAAGACTGGAGAGAGTAAGACGCGTTTATTTGGTATCGGTCACTCAACAAATTCCACTATTAGTTTTGCTTACATACCTCAACAAATGCTGATCTCTTCCCTACATCTGGGGACGAAGCCCTTTCAGTTGTCGGAGACGCATACGACGTTAGCGACTGCCGACTACTAGCTAGGGATGTCCGCGAGCTGAAATGTATCGATATTATTTGTTATCGTCGCAATGATTTGATGCCATAGAGCCTTCTTATCCCAATCAACGAGATCTATAGTTTTCCAGTCAATCTACGATATGAGGTTGCATTAAATCATGGACGAATAACGAATAAGACTGACAATCCCCATACTAGAAACCGTAACCCGGAAAGGCATAAAACTAATGGAAACTAGATGGCGCTTTCAAATAATCTGGAAATTAATTATGGTCTACCGAGTATTCTGCCAAAAAATCATTCAAAATTTCAACATAGTTTCAATGTGAAGAAACGCTATCATTGAAATTCTGTCTGCCGAATACTCGATAAATCATAATAACTTCCCGGACTATTTCTTAGCGCCATCTAGTTTTATACTTTTCCGGGTTACGATGTCTAAAAGGGGATGGTCAGTCCTTCTTATTGTTCGTCCATGATTAAATGCACATTTATAGAAATAATTTTGAAATACCTAGTAATATAGGCTATTTGAAGCTGTAAATAATTAAATCCGGCAATTTTATAAAAACACATTTTTTTTGTAAAAGTGCCAGTATAAGCTGACCTGCGCTACATAGTAAATAGTATACAGGTTGAGTTCACCTTATATTGGTTTAAGGAACATCAACGTTATGTCGGGGATTACTGTGGTTCAAAAATTTTGAATGTTCTTACTGGTAATTTAATAAATTATTCCCTAAAGTGCATTTAATGCAACCCTCTCCATACAAACTTCCATAGATTGACTGGACTACTACCTCCAAAACCGCCTCTGTCAAGCACTACACCTGTCTATTTAGGAGCTCTATGGCATTGAGAAGCCATTGTACAAAGCCGGTGCACTCCCAACCTTTATGACATGACGTGGGGGAATGCAAATATCACTGAAAAAGCACATTTAGCAATTAGGGTGAATTACCACCAGTGCTATGCGAAGGAAGCTACTGTGACCTGGGTGCTCAGCAGATGAAGGGGCGGGCAGACACGGGCAGTCACGGACATTGCCCGTCAGTGTGGCCGGTATTGCGAAAATTATAGTTTTTATCAGAATAAAATTCAAACATAACATGTTTCAAAATTGTTCTACGTTTTAAACTAAGTAACAATCAATCTGAACAACCTTTTCGACTGAATAACTCTTTGAACTGGACAACTATTCAGGCTGTTTTCCTTCCAAACCAAAGATTTTGGAAAATACGCACATAGAAATGGAGCGATTTTCTCATGTCAATGACTATAATAATACGAAAATAATTGCAGTACCGGCCACACTGGCGGACTGTCAGAACCATAGATTTATTACTTCGCGCGCGGCGCTTTTAACCAGATTTTGCTCTTCCAAAAATTATGCGAGCAGAGTAGGACGTAAGATGAGATGAAGCTGTCCCTTTCTAATAGATTTTGCATGACATTTTGTTTATGTTGCCATGACAACATCAACAAAATGTCATGCAAAATCTTTGTTAAAAATCATTTTACCAGAGTTTTTAATCCAGATAAATCAAAAGAAAATGATTTTCTGCATTTATCAATATTTAATGAAAACTGAGAGAGAAGTTTATACTTTGCACGTTGAAAACTATTCAAATAAGTATTTAAAAATACGTATAAATATAAATTTGTGTATATAAAAGTTAACATTTTGCACGGAAATTGTGCAAACTTCATTAGTATGGCAATAATTAGAAAGGGACGAAGTACATCGACTATGATGTCTTGCTCTGCTCGTTTTGCCTCTGTACAAATTGTTAAGAGTACGCTATCATGGTATATGTAAGATCATTGGTCAGAACAAAAAGTCTGCCGTCTGCTGTGCGTCTTAAATTCCAGCCAGCCAATAGGATTGCGTCTTATGACAGCTCATTTGACAAGTAAGGAAAATGGCGCAATACTATTGGTTGGAATGTTCCTCAGCTGACGGCTTAGCTTCCTCGCACAGCGCTGATGGAAAAACAGCCATAAAATATGTAAATATAAGGTTATTTTTTGGACCTGATATGCGCATGCCCACCTTATTAAAGAGGTCAAAAGCAATTTTTTTTGTTCTACGACTTTGCTAACAACGCACGAAAAATTTTCAACTTCCCATACAAAATGGGTCGGTCACGTGACCACTTTAGTTATGAAGAGTCGAAAATTTTTTGTGCGTTGTTAGCAAAGTCGTAGAACAAAAGTTGTTGCTTTTGACCTCTGTAATAAGGTGGGCAAAAGGCATACGCATATCAGGTCCAAAAAAATAACCTAGTATACAACAAATAATTGAGAAATAAGAGCTCTATCTATACAGCGTGAAATAAGGTTTGCTACACACATCAACGGGCCGGCATGTTCGGTTCGATTTTTTCTTAGAACTTAACTCAAGTCTGTTTAAGGCGGTTGCTGGGTGGCAGCACCTTACTTTTAGAAATAAATTTATTGCGTCGCAAATACAAAACTTTTCAGTAGTATTGTTCGTTTGGCGGCAATATAGGGTAGTTATATCTATATATATAAAAGAAGAAGGTGACTGACTGACTGACTGACTGACTGACTGACATATCAACGCACAGCCCAAACCACTGGGTCTAGAGATTCAAAATTTGGCACGTAGGTTCCTTATGAGGCCTAGGGGTGCACTAAGAAAGGGTTTTACAAAATTCCACCCCTAAGGGGGTAAAATAGGGGATGAAAGTTTGTATGAAAGTCCGTCAGTTTTGGAGTTAGGATCTCCAAAATTTGTATTTAGGCTGACGACTAAAAATTAATAATTACGTGTCTCAGGGTTTTTGAAAATTCGACACCCTTAAGGGTGAAAAGGGGGATGAAGTTGAAAATTCTTTGTTCTTAAAGTAAAATCCACATAATTTATTATTTAGGCATTAATGATGTAATTCATTGCAACGTTCATCACTGTTATTGAAATTCCACCCCAAATTCAACCCCTAAAAAAGGGAAATGGGGAGAAAAAGTCTAATAACCAATATGGGTATCATTTGTATGGTTTATCGGGTCACTGATTACAATAACTACAACAATTTTTAAATCCAACGTGGTGGACGTGAAATACCATCATCCCCCTGGGGATGGAGTTGGGGTGCGATAGGTTTGAATTGTCTAAAAAATCAATATGGGTGTCATTTGTATGGTTTATCGGGTCGCTGATTACAAAAACTACAACAATTTTGAAATCCAACGTGGTGAACGTGAAATACCATCATCCCTCTGGGGATGGAGTTGGGGTGCGATAGGTTTGAAATGTCTAAAAATCAATATGGGTGTCGTTTGTATGGTTTATCGGGTCGCTGATTACGAAAACTACAACAATTTTGAAATCCAACGTGGTGGACGTGAAATACCATCATCCCCCTGGGGATGGAGTTGGGGTGCGATAGGTTTGAAATGTCTAAAAATCAATATGGGTGTCGTTTGTATGGTTTATCGGGTCGCTGATTACGAAAGCTACAACAACTTTGAAATCCAACGTGGTGGACGTGAAATACCATCGTCCCCTGGGGATGGGGTTGGGGTGCGATAGGTTTGAAATGTCTAAAAATAAAATATGGGTGTCATTTCTATGTTGGGGATAGCGGTTAAATTGGCGTAAGGGGTATCGGGACAGTATTGGGGTATAGGGACAGGTAGAGGTAGAGGTAGAGAGGTAGAGAGGTAGAGTGGTAGAGAGGTAGAGAGGTAGAGAGGTAGAGAGGTAGAGAGGTAGAGAGGTAGAGAGGTAGAGACGTAGAGACGTAGAGACGTAGAGACGTAGAGAGGTAGAGAGGTCGAGAGGTAGAGAGGTAGAGAGGTCGAGAGGTAGAGAGGTAGAGAGGTCGAGAGGTAGAGAGGTAAAGGGGTACAGGTACAGGTAGAGGGAGAGGGAGAAGGAGGGGAAGGGGGAGAGGGAGGGAGTGAGGGAGGGGGAGGGGGTGATGAAAAGGGAAAGGGAGAGGGAGGGGCAGGGGGAGAGGGAGGAGGGGGAGGGGGAGAGACAGAAGGAGGGGGAGGGGGAGAGACAGAGGTAGGGGGAGAGGAAGGGGGGAAAGGGGTTTTAGTTTTTCTCAATAACTTCTGCGAATTGGCTCTGTTTTGAAATATTACATAAAGGTGTCTCTCATCTCTCTCTTTACATTTGTTAGGATACTGCTGCTAAGTTCCTCTGTTCTGAGTAATTTATGAGTAACGTCTGTATATTATATAAAATTCAGCTGGATCTTGAATTATACTCATTGATTTGCGCAGGGTTAGTCCTGTTTTTCCTTAGTTTAAAATTACCCCGAAATGACGGGAAAATATCTCATTGCTTCGGAAAACCGGTAACAACATAAATACGAAATCCACGCGAGCGAAGCCGCGGGCAACAGCTAGTATGTTATAAGTGTTATAACCCATGACATCATAGCTTAGCTTATCATTTATAGCTTTGTATTGGTAAAGTGCTAAAAGTGGCCGTTTTTGGCAGTTTTACAATACAAAGCTATTCGCGATAAGCTAAGATGTGATGTGATGGATAATAAAATATAGAACTACCCCAAATTGCCGCCAATCAAACAATCCTTATTAAATGTTTTGTATTTATGACGCAATAAATTTATTTCTCAAAGTGGCAGCACTTCTGCTCAGCAACCACCTTAATGAAAAAGGCCGAACCGAACATGCCGAATCGAATATGTGTGTAGCCACTAGCAACCCTGACGGAAAGGTATGATAATACTAAAGGGTGTGAATCTGCCTATGAAACTGATCACTTTTTCTCAAGAAACAAAGGTCATAGAACAAAATCAATTTTTGACCTGCAAAACTGAAAAACTTAATACAAGACAGAGACAGATGGAGAAAGCTACACCGACAAGAGCATGGCTCTTAAATAATGAATGAATCAGTCGATATCGCATTTTGTATGGGAAGTCGAATTTGGTTGACCTTTGTTCCTTGAGAAAAGTTGTTCAATTTCATGGGCTGATTCTATATGTCTCTAATTGGGAACCTCTCCTCTATTGCATGAAACTACCAAGATATATGTTGCGCTAATAACAAAAATATACACAAAAATAAAATAAAATTGAGTGCACAATGCAAAGGAATTTATGAGTGGTGCCACTGTTTGCTACAAAAGCTGAAAGGAATTGTTTTTCCATACAAATAAGGTGCCCGGATCAAACACTTTCCAAAGGGAAATATTTAACTGCACATCAAACATACTGATTACGCACCAAAAAATATTGGATTGCACACTAAAATTTGCTCATTAAAATATATATATTCTTTATTGCACACAAATAACATACAGTTTTTAAATGAAAATTGTTTACAAAGGCGAGCTTATCTCTTTAAGAGATCTCTTCCAGCCAACCTATGCCTAGCCAAATATGTGCTTTTCAAAACCTTAACAGTAACAATTGCCTGGTTGGAGTAACAAATAAATATTAAGGCTAAGTTAGCTATTTTCGCATTACAGCTAGAAAAGTGTTCTGCACTATGTTGTAGAGAATTAAATTTCCTATAATTTAATTAATTTATCTAATCTATAATTTAATTTATTAATTTTGTACGTATGAAAAAGTTTTTTGTGCTGAATTTCTAAATGTCGTAGATTAAAATTGTTGCATTTAACCTTAACAATAATCCCTTAAGGCAATTCTCATTGTGTTCTGTAAATTTTGGCGTTTTTTGAGACGATATAAGTAGGTCGTTATTTTAGAAATAAATCCGAAAAAAATATATATATTTTGACTATCTATGTTTCAGCTATAGTTTGTACATTTATATTTTCGACACAATTTAAAATACCTTAAAAAATAATAATAAAGCAAAGTGCTTTCTTCAACCAAAATCACACTAAATTCGATATTTCTCCTAAACGGATGTATGGATTTACAATTTTTTTGCTGGAAATGATTTGTTGTAACTTCGTTGTTAAACTGTACATACCTTTATAATAGGTCTTTACCACGGAGTAAAGAATTTCTAACAGATTAATGAGATTATAATTCCTATAATTCTAATGCTATTTTTTTCATTTGATTTATATTTGAAAGTTGACTTCAAGGTTATCAATTTACGAATAAAATAAAGTTTTTATTTTTAGTTTGATATATAAAATTAAAGGTTTGAAAATTGTTCGTCTTAAATGTCGTCCGATTTCATCATTAGATTCGTTATATTTTTTTACAGATATTTTTCGAAAATTAAATTTAAGCTTCTATTAGCTTAATGTCTTCCCAATAATGCTTTAAAAAAATTAAAATAATTGGATTTATAATTCCTAAGAAAAATGCAAAAATGTTAGTACTGAAAATTGAGTTTACCTAAAATTCGCCATACAAAACGGCAATTTCATAGGTAAAGACCTATTATATAATCAGTCAATGTCTTGATACGTAAATCCTAATTTGTCTCAGTGTGCACGACCAATTACTCTGTACGACCGATCGTAACAGCCACGTTACAGAGCACTCTAATATGATCGTTATTCAGGTGTGTATGAGGTCGACATTTGCATTGACGTGCTTGTAGCTGCTAATTTTAGTGAGAAGCGTCTTCGAGTTACAAATAACCCTGTACAAGGTGTAACAAAAAGGGTATATCAACCCTGAAGGATGTGAAACTGAACAACTTTCTCTAAGAAATATAGGTAGAAATACCTACGAAAACAAATTTACCTCCCATACTTAAAGGTCTCTGACATGACTCAGTAATGCCTACTTCCGTAGATAGTAGCCGAGCCAACGGATAAACGTGCCTTCCGAAACACGATATCATTTTTAAGGATAATCAGATAAATCAGCCTACAATGTCCTACCTAATCAAACTGGGGACGTCGCACAAAGAGAATATCGTTTGACAGTGGTCCTACAGGGAATCGAACCCAGAACCTCCGGATCGAGAGCCGAGCGCTCTAACCACTACACCACCGGGGCTGGACTTGTAATCACACCAGAGATGGGCAAAATTTATTCGAATGACGAATAACGAATAAATAAATTGTTTTATTCGTTATTCGCGAATAATAAATAAAAATATTTATTCGAAGAAAAATTATTCGAATGACGAATAAATTATTTTATTCGTTATTCGAATAACGAATAAAAATACAACGAGAAAATTCGGTATGAAAATCAATAGTTACGAGTATATTTTGCTTATTAATTTACAGTTAGTTAGTGTTCCGTCTGGGGAAGTACCACCCCCTTGCCTATTGGAAGGTGGTAGGGCTTTTGTGCTAAGTCCGTCTGGGGAAGTACCACCCCCTTGCCTATTTCTGCCGTAAAATAGCAGTGTTTACACTGCTGTGTTTTGGTTTGAAGGGTGAGGGAGCCAGCAAAATTACCGGCACACGAGACACACAATCTTAGTTCTCGGGGTGGGTAACATGCTTTGCTGTCTTATTAGTGTCAAGTAATGCCACTAATAAGACAGGGGGCTCCGTGGGCGGTGGTGACCACTTTCCATCAGATGGCCCATCTGCTCGTTTGCTCACTTGTCACATAAAAAAAAGTTAGTACATAATTATTTAATAACATTTGTTTACATGACTACTCTTTTTTCGAACATACTGTCTGAAAGTCACACACCCATCTCACTTCTGAGCCATGTCTACAAGCGTTCTCGAAAGTCATTACGAACCGTCTCACAGGCTCGACGACTTCCAGCCCCCCGAACAAGCCTGTTTCCGTAAAGGCTTCAGTACCATAGACGACATACATACGCTACGGCAAGTTATACATAAGACCGAAGAGTATAACCAGCCACTTTGCCTAGTGTTTGTGGACTATGAGAAGGCCTTCGATTCGATCGAGACGTGGGCTGTGCTACGATCTCTCCAGAGGTGCCAAGTCGACTATCATCGGTACATTGAAGTGTTGAAGGATCTGTACAAAAACGCCACTATGTCAGTTCGTCTTCAGGACCAAGACTCGAAACCTATCCGATTGCAGCGAGGAAGACGTCTTCAAACTCCTGGAATGGAAAGGAATTGGCATCAACATGAATAGCGAGTACATGACATATCTTCGATTTGCTGACGATATTGTCGTAATGGCTGAGACCCTGGAAGATCTCGGCACGATGCTCAATAACCTCAGTAGAGTTTCACAACAAGTGGGTCTTAAAATGAACATGGATAAGACGAAATTTATGTATAACACCCACTCAAAGTTGGAGACTCTACGCTCGAAGTTGTCGATGAATACCTACGTATACCTGAGACAAACAGTCCAGCTGGATAAATCCAACTTAGAGAAAGAGGTCACTCGTCGAATCCGACTCGGATGGGCAGTGTTCGGGAAGCTCCGCAATATCTTCACGTCCAAAATAACGCAGTGTCTCAAGACGAAAGTCTTTGACCAGTGTGTGTTGCCAGTGATGACATATGCCACCAAGACGTGGCCGCTCACGATGGGACTTATCAGGAAGCTCAAAGTCACCCGAAGGGCTATGGAAAAGGCTATGCTCGGAGTCTCTCTGCGGGATCGAATCAGAAATGAGGAGATCCGCAGAAGAACTAAAGTAACTGACATAGCTCTGAGAATCGCTAGACTAAAGTGGCAGTGGGCAGAGCACATCGTAAGAGGAACCAATGGCCGATGGAGCGTAAGGGTTCTTGAGTGGCGACCACATACCGGAAGACGAAGCTTTGGCAGGCCCCCCACAAGGTGGACCGACGATCTGGTCAACCGGTCGTCATGGAGATCTTTAGGGGAGGCCTATGTCCAGCAGTAGACGTCTTTCGGCTGATATGATGATGATGACTTGTGAAATATTATTTTAACCTCAGGGTAGCGGTCTTAAACTTAAAAACTTCAGCCAAATATTGAGATACTATCACATCAGCTCTTATTTTGGGTGTTGCCTATGCTGGGCTTGTAAGTCAGCTTCGCTTCCTGAGTCTGATTCGAAGTCATAAAAAGATTTCTCTGGATCAACAGCAACTCTGTCACACGGAAATCCTTTGTATACTTAATAAGTTTGAAAATTGCAGTCATCTGGGGGTGCTCTTTCTCGCTATTTTTATACACGTCTTGCTTTGTTACGCCACAATCCTTTGTATTCTTAATTACTTAGAAAATTCCAGACATGTAGGGTTAACAAGAACTTGTTATTCTTATCACGCTAAAAACACAAATTTAACGAGTCTGATATACTTATAACCGATACAAAAATGTGTATCATGCTATTTCTTATGAACAATAAAATCATAAAACTTTCTAAACGTTAAAAGTACAGAGCTCCTAAAAAGTATTAAATCTATTAAATTTTGCGTTCGACGGTGGTAAAACCTTTTTGAAACCTGTTTGGAATGGGTAAATGAGTGTAAAATATTTTTATTCAGAATAACGAATAAAATCATGAATAATTTATTCGTGAATAAATTATTCGCGAATAATTTATTCATAAATAAATTATTCGCGAATAATTTTGTTGCGAATAAACTTTTATTCGAATAATTATCTAGATAAAATTTTATTCGAATAATATCACACTAATATCATAATGTTGAAGGTTTGTATGTTCGCATGTTTGTTACTCTATCACGCCCTACCGCTGCACAGAATTTTCTGAAATTTGATAGGAATGTAAAGTATGATTTAGAAAAACATGGAGTCGGGAAAATTTTCAATTTCCACGGGAAAATGTGAAAATGCGTAAAATTTACTCTTTTGTGAACTCGACGCGGACGCAGTTGCGGGCAACTACTATTGGGATATAATGAAGAAATTACTAAGTAAAGCCAATAAGGTCATGAACCATGCAAGAATAAACTTCTTTTTTATTATCAATGGGCTTTTTCTGACCTCGATCTAGTCTTAAGGACTGAGATAAGGTCGATGATGAAACGAGCTTGCCCAAAAGAAGCCTATTCACTCGCGTCTTAAATAAAATCGGGTTATATGAACTCGGGAACACAGAAGCAGGCAGAGAATTCCAACTCTCTAGCCATGCGCATAATAAAAGATGTTTTAAAGTGCTTTGCGCGAATGTATATCAACCAAGTATGGGTGATATCTTGCGGTAAGTCTGGACTCCCGATGGTAGAAGGGGGATGGAGTAAGCTCGTGGAGCTCTTGAGCACACTCTCCGAAGTAAAATCTGTAAAAGACCGACAGACATGCAACCTTGCGACGGTGGGCCAGACTGTGAAACTTAGTTTTCACCATTATATCATCACCAACGAGCTTTTTGGCTCTACGATCTATCGATTCAAGTGCGTCTAGTTGGTATTTTGTTGAGCCATCCCAAGGGTGACAGTAATTCTCCATGCAGGATCGGACTTGCAGCTAAGAGATTTATTTCTCTTTAAAATGTTCACAGTTTAATTGAAATGTCAAAAATTTCCATTTGATTGAGTTCTATGCTTATCACAGACCTAGAAGTTCGCTACGCTACGCCCATGAAACATAAGGAAGACATATAACAACCTTTGTGAACACACTGCGAGAGAGAAAGAGAGGCATGAAAGAGTACAAATATGTCAAGGACCGGAACCCGAGAAGGTTTTTTTTTCACGTCATAATCAGGTCGAAAACGAGATTCCATTTGATTTCAAACTAATTTCCATATGATTGAGTCCTATGCTATTATTTATCTGCAATTAACAAATGACTGTTGTTATTATGGATCATTATATTATTCAAGATTCGTTTTCCAAATAACGAGGCGTAATATTATGATTTATTACAGTTTAGTTGTCTGACTTGAAGGAAAGATTATATGCCTTAGTTCCAATTAAGGGTTCGACATGGCTCATTTGCTGTAGTATTCACTCAAAGTATTAATAAGTATTAAGGAGTTAGTGGCCGATTTTCCACAGTCACATTAAATATAACGTTATACAGATTACACAGATAAAAGGTGGAACCCATTAGCGTTTGCATTTTCGAATTCATATAACCCAAAACTATTCTTTTTTTATTTATTTTCTATTTCTACTATTCATGTCGCGAGTGCACAGGCTCCGTCTGGATGAGCTTTAAGCCAAGAGAAAGACGATAATAATATACTTGGGTAACAAAAATTATAACTGATCAGTTGAAATGAAAATACTTTATCTCTTTTCCTGTTTTTCGATGAGTTTTTGTATGGATAAAATATTAGAAACAATCAGAAGTTATAATACCGACAATGAACTTAAAAACTGTGTTGTGAAAACTCTATTAAATAGATTAAATTCTTCCGATCTTGAATATAAAGATACAGTCCTGATGAATATTAGTGATAGTGTAACTAAGGAACTGCATAAACTTAATGGATTCAGATACGAGTCAAGATCATTACCTGGACTTAATAATAATATACCTATAGATGCATATATCACATCCAATAATGATGTTGAAACTGTAAAAGAAACTGTGAAAATACTAAGAAAAGATGTCTACTGGAACCCAAGGGCTATATTCATATTTGAAATTAAAGAAACCGTAATTGAAACACAGAATTTGACAGAATTCCTGGTAAGCTATAATATCTTTAACGTTAGTATTATAGCTAAAATAAATGAAACATATGGCATTTATGCTTTTAGCTCTGAAATGGATGAATGTAATCGGCCTAAAAACTTGAAATTAATTACTGATTGTACCAATGTTAACGATATAGAATTTCCGAACGGGAAATATCGAAAGTTAGATGAATGCGTTGTAAAATTTATGTCACATCATTACTGGCCATTTGTAAATTTAATAAACGATACGGACAAAGGTTTGGATCAATACTTCCTAGAGTTCGTTTCTACATATTCCGGTTTAACTATAGAACTGGTGCAGGATAAAGTTCGTGAAAATTTTGGAAGAGTTTTTCCGAATTATACTGTCACTGGAATTATTGGACATGTCGAAAGCCATGAGACAGAAGCAGCAATTGGCGGAATCCATCTTACAGGCAAAAGGTTTCAGCTTTTTGATACTCCTTATCCATATTTTGTTGACAACATACGCGTGGTTTTACCTAAATCACCGTTGCTAAATACTTGGGAAGCGGTATATCGGCAACTCAAATTCACATCTGTTTTTATGATCGTTCTTTATTTTGTAATATTCTATGTTTTAATCGCAGTATTGTCAATATTTGAAGTAAGCCGCAAAGATCATACTCATAAACTTCTTACAGTGTATGGCTACTTTTTAAACAACATAACAAGAGTTAGAATTGCTAAAGAAATTGTAAAAAGGTGGATATTAATAAATATGCTATTCTTTGTCATAATGATGAACTGTACACTCCAAGCAGCCGTATTTAGCGTCTCAACCAGACCTTTTAAAGGGGAAGTCATAGACGATGTAATGACTGCAGTTAGATTGTACGAACCTATAGTTCACCAAAGTATGAGTAAAAGGATACCGTTAAATGTAAAATTGACTCGAAAATGCAAAACTATGTACGAATGCATTTTAAAAGTTATACAAAGCGAGAATACTCTATGTACGTTCGCATCAGATACTGAGTATAGGTATTATAAATGGCTTTTGTACAAAAATGGATCCCATTCTTTGAGTAGTACAAAAGGCTCTGTTACAACGGTACAAGAAGCGATATATTTCCGAAGAGGATCTCCTTTGTTACCGGTTTTCGAAAAAGTCAATAAATACTTATACTCATCCGGCCTTTTTTATCACGTTGCTGGAAAATTGGAGTTCAACGAAATGATAAAATACAAAATCCAAGATGCGAATTCAGGAATGAATCCGAGAGATTTGTCAGAATTCAGTCAAGCTTTTTATATTTTAATTTATGGTCATTTAATTTCTGTAGTTATTTTTATTGCAGAACTTTTATGGTATAAAATAAAGAGCTCTTAATAAAATCTACATCTCTTATGACTATTATTCGTACTGAATTTCTTTAGGCCTCTTTCAAAAAGGATCCTAACAACTATACAACGTGTTAATGGAATAAGCGAAACCCTCATACACCCCAACAGATTTTATTAAAATAACTCCAATCCCGTAAAAAAAATCTTAAAAAAAGTTTTTTTTATCTAGATATTGTTATTTTAAAGTTGCATCATTTTTCTACTTTCATCGTTGTTCTAGTCCGTGCACTCCCGGCACGCCACGCCCACTTCCCTCTCCCGTCCTCACTACACCGCGCGTATCCACAGAAATATTTAGAATAGAAGCGGCAAAAATTTAAATTATAAAAATAAATAAAAAATATCCCTATCAAAAACCCGTGAAATTGATTCTCCTCTCGATTCTGAACAAACTATTTTCTCAGTTTCGCTTATTCCGTTAACACGTTGTATACAGGGTGTAACGGAAAGGTGTGAGAATACTAAAGGGTGTGAATCTGCCCATGAAACTGAACAACTTTTTCCAAGGAACATAGATCATAGAACAAAATAATTATTTTACCTACCATAGAAACAGCATCAGCTGATAGTGGATTTTGTATGGAAGGTCAAATTTCGTTTTTCTTATTTCGACTCATGATCCTTGGGAAAAGTTGTTCAGTTTCATGGGCATCTCACACCCTTCAGTGTTATCACACCTTTGTATACAACGTAAGGGACTGAAGGGTCTAAATACGAAAAAAAGGACGGGTTGCAGTCTGGGAGTGCCGGCAGAAGTGAAAACTTACATTTTTGAATATTATGCTTTTTGTGAGGGTCAATCGCGCCACTGCTTGCGTACTTCTTTGATGTCACTGAATAAAAACCCGTAGGTATTGTAATAACAATACGGTTGACAGTTGACGCGTTTTCGATCAGGCTATAGATCTGACGCGACATCTGACGCGAGTTTAACATTTTTTACCCATCTAAAAAAAGTGCCAAGAAGTTTTCACTTTAAAAAAAAAATACAAAATACGCTAATATCAGCTAATTCAGTTTTTATGGGAGCTTAAAATTGTTTTTTCTATTTCGACCATATTTTCGTTGTTCCTCAAGGAAAGTTGTTCAGTATTTGGGCAGAATCACATCCTTGGGTTGGTATACCCTTTCTGTTAAACCTTATATGTGTTCCACTTGGAATAATAATTTTGGTTAATTAAGTATAATTATTTTGGTTTTTAATTTTAATTGATTATTTCAACGCACATTTCTGACACACATGTACACATATTCACAAACACACATCTACACATACAAATACTTACGCATACATCTGCAATTTTTTACTTGCACAGTATTGTTATCCCCTTTTTTTTTGTTTAAAAATATTATTTTCACCTCCAAAGCTCGGAAACATTTGTTTTGTCGGTTAAATTCTGCGGCCAAAAGCGATTTTTGGCCCCTAGCGGGCAAAAGGTTTTTCTGCGGCCAAAAGCGATTTTTGGCCGCTAGCGGGCAAAAGGTTTTTGAAATTCGAACGTGATGCAGTATGGCAGACCTCCACGCTGCGGTACTGGCTGCTTCCTCGCTTTAGTGAGGTGAAAAATTTTGTGTTTCGCTCGGCAGCAAAGTTATTTTGCGTTTCGTGCCTTGAAACCTTCGCTACGCTCAGGATTCTTCTTTTGAACCACTCGCTTCGCTCGTGGTTCAATTCTAGAATCCTTCGCTTGCTCAGGTTTCAATACAAGGCACTCACGCCAAATAACGCTTTTGCTGCCTTGCATAACAAATAACTACTTACTTTTAACAAGAAACCTTGTATTGTATTTAGCGGAAGAGTGCTGGCAACCCACAACACAGGGTATCCTAGTGTGGGTGTCAGCTTGCAATGTAAATATGATGTAATCTTTTTCACTAATAAACTATTTTATTTATTTATTTAATATTTAATTTAATTAATGTATTTTGCATGACGAATTAATTAATTGACTTATTTATACCTAATTGTTAATTATTTATTTTTGTATTTAAATTTTAAGTGACTATTAATCTTATTGTAAAAAAAAAATAATTGAAATTTATTAATTAGTTTAAAATTATGTTTTGCTGTTCCCACCAGGGTCCAAAAATGAGACGAAACTGAAATTTATAACATAATTTTTACGTTGTGGAATGGAATAATATTTTTGAATTTGAATATCTTTGAAGCTGATCCTACGCTACAAACACCTGAAAGCAGAGACCCGCTAACTGCTATTACTGACGTGCGGCCAGGTGTACCTTTATTTACATGGGGTAGGATTTAACTGCAAATCAAAAAAACTGAATCAGCAAATCAAAGAAAATCCCACCCAAACCCAAATAGAAAAATACTGATACAGCAAAATAGCTACAGCAAATTATAATAGATTTTACAACAAGTGCACAAAACAAACCATTTTTGTGAGACTTTTAGCAGCCCGAGCCGTAGGCGAGGGCTAATAGTAATGTCGAGGATAAAATTTTTTTTTTGGACGAGTTCTAAACTCTGCTTGTGTAAAAGTACTCTCCAAATGTAACTGAAGAATGAGTTATTCTGCTTTAGTGAAGAATATGTTGTCGCGCGGGCGGCGCGGGGGGGCAGCAGGCCCGCGCGCGGGGCGTACACCACCGCGATTACTTGCATGCCCTAGTACTTACACAAAATTCGATTTTGTGCAGCCTATATCCTGCACAAAAAAGCACTTTCAGAGCATGAGAAGTGAAATAATTTTAGCAACAATTTGAGTTCGTGGCGCATCGCTATTAATATGTCGCAGCCATATCGTATAACACGCTAAGGCGTGACAAACGGCCGGCCAATACCGGGTGTAAGGGACAGCCTTCCGAATACTGAAAGGGCATGATCAGTCAATGTAACTGAACAACTTTCAGCGAATAAAACTTTCAGGAAATTAAAAAAAATATCGGCCTCTCTGTACAAACTGTCCAATCAAGTTTGCAATTTTGTATTGCAAGGCCGAATTTTTTTTTCATTTCCTGAAAGTTTTATTCTCGGAAAGTTGTTCAGTTACGTTGACTGATCATGCCCTTTCAATATTCGGAAGGCTGTCCCTTACATCCTTTATACAAAATTCGCCGTTTTACATAATGGCGGCGGCATTTTACAAAACGGCGAGTAATTCGTTTCTGGCACTCGGCGGCCGCTGCCAGTTAGGTTAGGTTGTAACAAAACTAAAGATTTTTGATGCACAACCATTATTTTTGATGTGCATTTGAATATTTCCCACGAGAAGTAGCAATTCGATATTTTTGATGCACAGTCAGTATTTTGATGTGCAATCAGTATTTTTGATGTACAATCAGCATTTTTGATGTGCAGTCAAATATTTCCCTTTAGAAGTACCAATTTAGTATTTTTGATGCACAGTCAGTATTTTGATGTGCAATCAGTACCTATTTTGATGTACAATCAGTATTTTTTGATGTGCAGTTAAATATTTCCCTTTAGAAGTAGCAATTTGGTATTTCTGATGCAGTCAGTATTTTAATGTGCAATCAGTACCTATTTTTGATGTGCAATCAGCAATTTTGATGTGCAATCAGTATTTTTGATGTGCAGTTAAATATTTGCTATTTACATGGAATGGGCTATAACTCACATAGACAAGGCGGGTAGGGACGAGGCTTGCGAGGATAGAGCTCGTGGCTTATTACGTCTAAAGCTGTTGTACAGGTGTAAATAAAAACAGCACATGAGACGCGTGATAAAAGAAAACTACAAGGTCCAACAAAAAGGATGTGAATCTGCTCATGAAACTGAACAACTTTCCATAATAAACATAGGGCGAACTAGGAAAAAAAATTTGACACCCCCCATATAGAAACTGAATCAGCTGATAGCGCATTTTGTATGGGAGGTAATTTTTTTTTTTTCGACCTATGTTCCGTAGAGAAAATTGTTCAGTTTCATGGGCAGAATTACCATCTTTCAGGGTTAATAAACCTTTCTGTTACACCTTGTATATGGGGTGTAAGGGACAGCCTTCCGAATACTGAAAGGGCATGATCAGTTAACGTCACTGAACAACTTTCGAAAAATTACAGGAAATGAAGAAAAAAAATCGGCCTCTCCAAACGAAATTGCAAACTTGAATGGACAGTTTGTATAACGGCCGATTCTTTTTTCTTTTTTTTTTACTATGTATGGGCTTACTCTTGACCTCGATCTAGCCTTGAGGACAGAGATGAGGTCGACGATAAAACGAGCTTGCCCAGAAGAAGCCTATTCACTCGCCACTTAAATAGATTCGGGTTATAAGAGCTCCGGAACACAGACGCAGGCGGAGAATTCCACTCCTTAGCCGTGCGCATTATAAAGGATGTTTCAAAGCGCTTTGTGCATTTCCTGAAAGTTTTCTTCGCTGAAAGTTGTTCAGTTACGTTGACTGATCATGCCCTTTCAGTATTCGGAAGGCTGTCCCTTACAAACGTAAAATCTAGTATTAAAAAAATAACAAATTACATTGCAGTAGGTAGGTCATTCCTAAATTGATTGACTTTAGTTTCTTCTGCACAATTATGGATGCTGCACTATTTCTACTGTATCTAAGTCAACCTAAGTACATGTTCTTTACTAGGATTTATGCAAAATAGTAACTTAACCGACTACTAAACGAAATGCAAATCATATAGTACCTTAAAAATTTAAGTAGGGTAAAACAATTATTACGTGCAGGGTTGAGTGGGTAATCGGCCATTTTAAATAAAATAGAAAGAAACTGACATATTCTACAGTACAATTTGTTTTCACCATTGGACTATCAAACTTGTGATAACAACTGGTACACGTCGTACAAAATAACTCTGGCTATGTCAGTTGATGCGTAGAAGTCAAGACATAAGAAAATAAAAGATTTCTGACTTCTGCGCATCAACTGTCATAGCCAGAGTTATTTTGTACGACGTCAAAGTACGACGTAGACATACAAATTAACTCCAGCACTGTCGGTTATTTTCGGCGCATGGGTGACAGGTGGAGAGCCAATGAACGATTCACACGCCCCCACCTGCCCCGCTCGCCCCTGCGAATTTTTTTTTAAGTGTTGCGAAATAACGGTCAGCGCTAGAGTAAACTTAGACCTGTCTAAAAATATGTTTTTCTACGACATTTAAGTAGTGCAACTAAAAATATCTGTAGTGCAAAGGAAAATTGTAGCTAACTCAAAAAGAAGGCTTCAGTAAAGTAGGGCCAACATAAGAATTCCGTTTTGACGTGTCCTTAACACCAACACACAGAGTTCATATTTCTTTGCAGGTCTTATATTTCATACGTTTAACAGCTGTCACAAAGTAACTATTACGATAGCCTTACTTTAAACATTTACAGGTGATTTTAAGTTAAGAGTTACCTTGACATAGAAAGTGTGCCGGCCTTCGGCTGAGCCGGCGACGCTTTTCTGCGGACCCTACCCACAGGTTAATGGGTTAGTTAAATACATAAATAAATAAACTACAGTTAAACAAACATTTATAAAACCAGTTGTATAAAGGCACATTTACGTAAACGTCGTATTAAGTCTCCTAGAGGTGACGAGATAATTTTTTTTATACGATATCGACCGATATCGATTCTTTATTGCACATTTAACATACAGAAAGTAAACAAACAAAAGGACATTTACAAAGGCGGGCTTATCTCTATTGGAGATTTCTTCCAGCCAACCCATGGTTGTGAAAGAGAATGTTCCCACGTACGATCAAGAAAGTGAAGCAGCTTTAGCAGTATAATCCATTTTTTTTTTCGCTTATTCCAACGCTTACCAATCTTTTTTGCAGCCATGTCACTAAAATCAGAGTATAATTGACGGAAACAATAACAACATTGTTTTACAAATTTTAACAGGCCCGTTGGTGTAGTTGGTAGTGAGCCAGCCTTTCACGCCGTGGGTCGCGGGTTCGATCCCCGCCCAGGGCAAACATTTGTGCGATGAACGAGTGTTTGTTCTGTGTCTGGGTGTTGTTTATCTATTTATTTATGTATATCTGTCTCTGGTACCCATAGTAGTCTAAACCTAGTTTGGGATCAGATGACCTTGTTTAAAATGTCGCAGTTTATTTATTTAAAAAAACTTGTCTTTTCTGACAGTTTTACAGAGCTGAAAATTGTGTTGGTAAGCGTTGAAATTAGTGAAAAAACGCGTAATGTAGGGTTGTGAAGTGGTGGCGAAGCCCAGCGCCTGATTGCTATTTATATTTCTATTATGTAATAGAAAGTAATAATAGGAGCAATTGTCGAAAATTTGAAAAGTTTTTCGACAATTATTCACAGCTCAATTTCGGTAACCACATAAAATCTGAAAACCATTTCGAGATTAGGTTCCACGCTTCTCGAAAATTTTCACGTTCACGTTGTACTCAGTAATTTTAAAGAATTTATGAAAATTTTACAATTCCTGCGATGACGTCACAACTGAGGCTCCAATACAATGTTGATAAAAATTCTTAAGGAGCCTCAGCTGTGACGTCATCACCGGAAAAAATTGACGACATTTTAAACTCAAATAAATATAATAAAGGATGAAAGTTTTATGAAATGAATAAAATACGTGTCCCCTATCATTCTATAATCTTGCAGAAAATCCAGTAAAATGGGTTACATTTCACAATGAATGGTTGTCAATTACGATTATTCCGTACTACGCCTCTTGCAGCCAAAACTGCAGATAGCTTCTATAAAACCATGGACGAATAATAATAAGACTGACAATCCCCATACAAAAAAACGTAACCCGGAAAGGCATAAAATTCATGGAAACTAGATGGCGCTTTCAAATAATCTGGAAATTAATTATGGTCTACCGAGTATTCAGCCAATAAATCATAACATAGTTTCAATGTAAACAAAAGCTAACATTGAAATTAGGTTTATGTTTTTAACAGAATAGTCGATAAATCATAAGAAATTCCCGGACAATTTATTAGCGCCATCTAGTTTTATACTTTTCCGGGTTGCGATTTCCAAAAGGGGATGGTCACTAATGGTCAGTCCTTCTTATTGTTCGTCCATGTCCTAAAATCTAACTGAAACTTTATAAAACAAAACAAAGTGTCTACAACAGGAGTAGCTTAAAGGAGCTTTAATTTTAAAGACGCTTTATACAACTGGCGGTTAATTTGATATAAAAACACGCATTAAAGTTAACATTCAATGTACCCAACCAATAGACGCGAATTTTTAAGAGAGAAGTAAATGAGCACTTTATCACTTAGAGACTCAGCAGACGAGAGATGGGCAGACGCGGGAAGTCACGGACTTTGTCCGTCAGTGTGGCCGGTATTGCGAAAATTATCCTATACAATTAAACGAGCAATTTGTAATCAGTTTCTCGAAAACGGATCTAACGATTTCGATGAAATTTAGTATACTGGGGTTTTTGGGGTCAAAAAATCGATCTAGCTAGGTCTCATGTCTGGGAAAATTCATATTCACCGTCTTTTTTAATGTTTCTTAACGCGTTTTAGTGCGTTCAAGATACTTACAGCGCCATCTGTTGTTGAGTAGCATAGCTTGCTCACCCGATGACATTTTAATCATACAGAGCTCGGTCGCCCAGGTACTATAGTTTTTATCTGAATAAAATTCAAACTTAGCATTTTTCAAAATTGCTCTACGTTTTTAATACCAATCTATTTGAACAACCTTCTCGATTAAATAACTCTCGGAACTGAACCATTATTCAAGCTGTCTTCCATCCAAACCAAAGATTTCGGAAAATGCGCGCATAGAAGCGGAGCGTTTTTCTCATATCAATTACTATAATAATACGAAAATATTTGCAGTACCGGCCACACTGACGGACTGCAAGAACAAAAAGTCTGCCGTCTGCTGTGCCTCATATAGGTAATCTTAGCTTTACAATAAGTCCAAGAGCCAATTGCACAAAACTATGTTTCATCAAGTTAGGTGAATTATTGTAACAGCCACTAATGGACAAGACCTCCCAAAATGAGCCATAATGAAGAAGTATGGTTAATTTTGAGGGAATTGCCGCAACCGCGGTAAGGGTGGCATCCCTCCAGAGCTGTGGGTTTTTTTGTCGCTTCTTTTTTTCCACATGGCGCCACTTTGTTTGCGAAGCGACACGTAAATGTAACTGATGTCAATAAGAGATTTTTAATATCCTACAATGAATAATGAACATTTTGATTTGAGCTATTCTAGCAAATGAGGTGGAAAAATTCTTCCTTCAATAGGATTGCTTCCCTCATTTGACTTTTGAGGTTATCCCACCATGCACAAAAACGATTTAACCAACTCCACAAAACTTCGAAAAGTGATAAGTAGAAAACAATTTGTCGCTGATACTTTTGTGGTTTTGACAAAGAATTTGAATAACTAACTGTGGGGTACGCTGGTTCATATCCGGCTCGAAGGACCATTTTATGTGGGGTACGCTGGTTATAATCAATTTAAACCACATAAATAAACTTGAAAGATACTGTATTTCCGTAGGTTGAAACAATCACATGGAATTAGGTTTACACGGTTCGGCGGTTAGTTAGAGACTGGCTGACAGATACAGTGATAACTATAGCTACCTATTGTATGTCTTATACACTAACAGGTCAACGACCACTGCAAGATAGGGAGCTCCCTAAGAAACTGCAGCAATAACGCATGGTGCTTTGGAGGAGATATAACACCACGCTTGTAAGCGTTGCGGCTGGCGACCGCTGTTGTCGGTGACCGCAGTATGTAAGATAAAGATTCTGCTGCCCTTCCTCCTATTCATAATCCCTTAGTAGCCTCTTCTGACACCAGGGTTTGTGAGGTCGGTCATCGACCTTGCAACCCACACGATATGATGATGATGAGTAGCCTCTTCTGACACCCGCCGGTAGAGATGGGTTGGTACTATTATTTGCCGGCACCCAACGGACTATATAGTTTTCTTACTAAATCATAGGAGGTAGGGCTTTTGTGCAAAGTCCGGGGAAGTACCAACCCCTTACCTGTTTCTGCCGTAAAGAAGCAGTTTTAGCACTGCTGTGTTTCGGTTCAAAGGGTAAGAAAGCCAGTGAAATTACCGGCACACGAGACATACCATCTTAGTTCTCAGGGTGGGTAACGCGCTTTGCTGTTTTATTAGTGTCAAATTATTTCACTAATAAGACAGTGGGTGTCATGGGCGGTGGTGACCACTTACCATCAGGCCCACCTGATCGTTTTCTCACTTTGTAACATAAAAGAGCTTCTTGGCATGAAGTTGTGTGCAAATATGAACTTTGTCGCTAACATTGTGACAAAAGCCCAAACTGCGGAAAAATCCCTTAGTCGCCTCTTACGACACCCACGCGTAAAGATGGGTTGGCACTATTATTTTCCTTCACCACACGGACTATACGGTTTTCTTAACAAATCATAATTCTGTACAATGGTCTCTTAGACTACAACTAGAGGTGCTCAAGCTACAAGCTAGGTGCGCGTGCGTCTACACAGTGGTACTTACGTGGTTGGTCTAGACCTCTGAGCCACGGTTATACTAGCCAAACAAACAAACACACTATCAGTTAGACCATAGAAAACGTTAAGATTACTATTATAGATAAACCGCCTAAATGAGTACAGGGGCGCGGGGGGGGGGGGGGGCATTCTCATTCTCTACGCGCATCCTCCCCCCCGCACCTGCCCGCACGTACCCCAAGGGCGAGACGCATTTAGGCGGTACTACTATAAAGACTCACATATTGCAATAGTTAAGCCAGGGTTTAGAAACCGGTTTTTTCTTATATAAAACCGGTTTTGCTATAATTCCAAAGAGAACGATTTATTTCGGTTTCGTTCAAACGTAACCTATATTTAACCAGTTTTTTCTTATTTCAAACCGGTTTTGCTATAAGTACAGAGAACGATTTATTTCTGTTTCGTTCAAACGCAACCTACACAACGTGTAAAGGTAAGGTGTGGTAATCCTGAAGGATGTGAATCTGCCCATGAAACTGAACAACTTTTCCCAAGGACCGGTTTAGGTCGAAATACGAAAAACCAAATTTGACCTTCCACACAAAATGCGCTATCAGTTGATGCAGTTTCTATCAGAGGTCTAAAATTGATTTCGTATATCGACCTATGACGTCCGTCTGGGGACGTACCACCCCCTTGCTTTTCCTGCCGTGAAGCAGCAGTGTTTGCACAGCTGTGTTTCGGTTTGAAGGGCAAGGGAGCCAGCGAAATTACTGGCACATGAGATATATATATCATCTTAGTTCTCAAAGTGAGCAACGCGCTTAGCTGTCTTATTGGTGTCAAAATATGCCATTAATAGGACAGGTGTTATGGGCGGTGGTGACCACTTACCATCAGGTGGCCCACCTGCTCGTTTGCTCACTTGTAACATAAAAAAAAATGTTCCTTTGAAAAAGTTGTTCAGTTTCATGAACAAATTCACACCTTTAGTATTACTCACTCCTTTTCGTTACAAGCTGTATATAACCGGTATCGAAGTCAAAAAGGTTTATAGAAGGTTTTCGTAATTTAACCGGGTTTATTGTTTTACTTAGTTTAGCTGACGTCATTGAGAGATTTTTAGTATTTTTTAAGTTGTTAAAAAGCTCGCATTTCGATTTCAATCCGAGCGAAAAGAAATCGGTTAATAACCGATATTGACCGGTTAATTTCAAACCGGTTTCAAACCCTGGGTTAATTTAAAAATCACACACCAAATCTATCATCAAATAAGAGGTTTATTTCTAAAAAGTTAGTAGCTATTTCCACATGGTACAGTCTGCACTAAATTTGTTTTACACCATCAAACAACAAAATAGAATTTCTCTTCTAACGGTTATAACATACAGGGTGTAAGGGACGGTGTATCGAAAACTAAAAAGGGGGGAGTCAACGAAACTGAACAATTTTCACTAAGAAAAATTTTTACGAAATGAAAAATAATTTTTGATCTCCACGCAAGAAGTTTTGCTCACTCTGGTCCGAACAGTTTAATATGGAGGGCTCAAAATTATATTTTAATTTCCCAAAAATTATTCTTTGGGAAAGTTGTTCAGTTTCGTTAATTGAGAACACCCTTCCAGTTTTCGGTACACCGTCTCTTACACCCTATATGGACTCTGCGGGCACCGTAAATTATCCTACGTCATCGAGTACACGAAATTTGCAACTTTGTAGCGATAGTAGTGGCCTATTAGATACACATTACGGTGGTCTGCCAATGCGCTACCTGGCTGTACAGTCGGTGAGAAAAGTGGTTACGTCATAGAGTACACGAATGACATCTGTTCGTAGTAATAGAAGGTGTACCGAAATTGAAAAGGCGTACGAAACTGAACAACTTTCCCAAAGATAAATTTTTTGGAAGTGCAAAAAAAAAATTGACCTTTCCATATAAACTGTTCAACCAGAGTGGGCAATTTGTATGGAGGTCAAAAACTTTTTACATTTCCCAAAAAATGTTTCTTTGGGAAAGTTGTTCAGTTTTGTTGACTGAACACGCCCTTTCAGTTTTCGGTACAGGTAAAAACAAGACAAACAAGGCTGTCTACGCTACTAAGTAGGGAGTAGAACTCTGCCAACAAACTATTCTGTAGGGTGACTTTTAATTAGTTTTTGATAGCAAAAGGTATGCATGTACCAGCGAACTACAATACTATGGAACTCTAACTCAGAACAAATTCCACACAAAAAGTGGCCCTACGTGAAACCAAAAGGACGTATATTCAAAATACGAATCAATTGGTTCAAATTCAGAACGAGAGCAGGGATTGGTTCATCACCCTCATACACCCCAACTTATTTTTATTAAAATAAATGCATTCCCGTAAAAAAAATCTTAAGAAAAGTTTTTTTTCTAGATATTGTTATTTTAAAGTTTCATCGTTGTTCTAGTAGGTTTTTAAACTATCATGGCACGTTCGCCTTGCGTCCGCGCACGCCACGCCCACTTCCCTCCCCTCCTCACCGCTCATGAATCAGAAATATTTAAAAGCAGCAAATATTTAAATAATTAAAAATTTAAAAAAATTACACACCTGCTGAAGTAAGACGAACTGTTATAAAATTAGACTTTAAAAAAGCACCAGGCTTCGAACTAATAACGGCAGAAGTACTGAGAAACCTCACTAAGAAGGCTATCATTTTCATTACGTCACTCTACAATGCAATCCTAAGAACTTCGCATTACCCAAGCGCATGGAAAGTCTCCCAAATAACCATGGTTCCGAAACCTGGCAAGCCTCAACACCTGGCATCATCATACAGGCCAATAAGTCTACTCCCAGTACTCTCAAAGGTTCTCGAGAAAATCATAAAGACACGGTTGAATGATCATTTAGAAAAATGTGGATCCATTCCAGACCATCAGTTTGGTTTCCGAACAGACCATGGAACTATCGAGCAAGTCCATAGTGTGTGAACATATAAGAGATGCTCTAGAAACTAAAAAGTACTGCTCAGGAGTATTTCTGGATGTGCAGCAGGCTTTTGACAAAGTCTGGCGCAATGGGCTGCTGTATAATCTTAAAAAGCTCCTACCACACAACATGTATTTACTACTAAAATCTTACATTGAAAATCGCATCTTCTATGTCAAGATCAATGAATCCACTTCAAATTTCTATGACATAAAGGCAGGAGTTCCACAGGGATCTGTATTGGGTCCAGCTCTTTACCTCTTGTACACAGCTGATGTACCAGAATCAAACGATGTTATGACAGCCACATTCGCTGATGACACAGCAGTGCTTACATCCAACAAAGATCCTGATATGGCTTCGAGTGTACTCCAAACACATCTGGACAAAGTCCACAAATGGATGACATCTTGGCGTATTAAACTAGTGCTCCCAAATCGAACCACATCACGTTCACGCTAAGAAAAAAGGATTGCCCGACTGTAAAATTAGGGCAAATTGTACTACCACACAATGAAGTAGTAAAGTACCTTGGCTTCCACCTAGATCGCAAGCAGACCTGGAAAACTCACATCCAAAAAAAACGTGATGAACTTAACCACAGGTTAAGCTCATTTAAGCTCATTGGACGGAAATCTAGACTCTCCATAGAAAACAAAGTCCTTATTTATAAGAGTATCCTAAGACCTATATGGACCTATGACATTCAGCTCTGGGGAACAGCTAAAACATCCAATACTGAGATACTGCAAAGATTTCAAAATGGAGTACTTAAGGCTATAGTGGATGCTCCATGGTTCACGAGAATGGATGAAATCCATAACTACTTGAAAATCACAACTGTAAAAGAGGAAATAAACACAATAACGAAGGCCTATAAGAGCCAAATAACTCACCACCAAAACAGACTAGCTCATTGTCTAAATAAGCCATTGCAAACGAGACGTCTGAAACGTACACATACGTGGGACAACATATAAATAAAATTGTATGTCTAATTACACATGAAGGCAGCCTGACACTGGAAGGGCCCGCCTAAAAGGCCATCACAACATCTATATTAACTGCTTATGGTCTGAAGATCGATCGCATGTTGGACAATTAATATAAAAAAAATATATACCCCTATCAAAAACTCGTAAAATTGATTCTTCTCTCGTTTCTAAACAAACTATTTTCTCAGTTTCGATAATTCCATTAACTCGTTGTATATGTACCTTCTATTATTTATTACGTATAGGATTCATTCATGTACTCTATGACGTAACCACTTTTCTCTCCGACTTTACCAAACTCGCCAAATTGTACATTGGCAGACCAATGATATACGGATTTAATAGGCCTCTTACTCTTGCTACAAATGAAATTAAAATGACTTAGGATAACTTACGAGTAAAAGCCGTTTCTTCCAAACAACTTACTATGGACATTCACATAGGACGTCTGATTTTATCTACTTTAAATCTGGCAACTTAGAACTAATATTGTTACTTGCATTTTGTAAAGAATGTTAATTCTGTACCGTATAGTAGTAGACACAGGTCTTCTATTAGTTTCTGACTGTACTCGACTATTAAGAAGATAAAAAAAACACATCATGCAAAGAACTACAGTTTAATATTACTATTTTTAATTAAGTCTACACACTACACCCCAAATGTGAAAAATAATAGCCAATGTCAAAAAAAAAAACACTATACCCAAATATGATACCAATAAAAAATATATGTCACACACACACCACAATTCTTTGTTGCGGGGTTAACACTATCAAAACACTTCATAATAATATATATACCGGGTGTAAGGGTCGGTGTACCGAAAACTGAAAGGGCGTGCTCAGTCAACGAAACTGAACAACTTTCCCAAAGAAACATTTCTGGGAAATGAAAAAAAATTTTGACCTCTCCATACAAATTGCTCACTCTGGTCGAACAGTTTGTATGGGGAGGTAAATTTTTTTTTTTCATTTCCCAGAAATGTTTTTTTGGGAAAGTTGTTCAGTTTCGTTGACTGAGCACCCCCTTTCAGTTTTCGGTACACCGTCCCTTACACCCTGTAAAGGTACATCTAGTATGATGGGTGCCCGACCACAGTCAATCTGAGGCGCTACCGGTGAACTTAATCATTATCGATTCTCTTTTTTTCTATACAAGAAGAAAAGAGAGAATCGATAACGATTCAGTGCGCCGCCGCTGATCGCGATCCGGTAGAGATGCAAGAAAGCAAGAAATAGGTATATATCTATGGTCCTAAACTATAGCTTTAACTTTCTATTTTATAGCTGCATCACTACCAGTAAGCTTAGCACGCTGCCCGAGAGAAAGTAATGAAATGTCACTTTATTTGAGGAATTATGTCATCTAATCTATCACCTCCAAGCGCGAAGAAATATCAGTGGAGGAAAATGTTTAGCAAATCCACAAATTACGTTTTTGATATTTTAGACAGAGTTAGCTTTATACGCTAATACATGTAGCCGTCCTTGGCTTTCAAAATGTGTAGCACTGCTCGGATGTCAAAAAAACGTAACCATGCTTAAAGTCTTTAATCTATGGGCCTAGATAAACTGACAACTGCAGCGTGCTAAGCCGGCAGGTGAACCGGACCGCAATAAATTTTGACTGTGTGCGGGCACCCTTTCCCAGATATGACATTTCTCGGATACTAGAATTGATGCTCTGATATCTATGATAGATAATGCATTAACCCCTGATATTCTATGCTTTTCGAGATGTTAGAGGGCAGGTGTTGCTATAAATTTTTGTATAACTTTTATCTATAAATTTAACTGGGCTTTAACTTTAAAAATGCTTTCACTCATGTAACTAGCAATTTGTTTATAAGAAAATTACTATATTATTGGATACAGAGAAACATTTAGATTATCCGTAAACTTTGTCGGGCTAGTCTAAAAATAAATAACAAGTACCTGCTCAGTCTTCGATTAGCAGCCGGAGTCTTAGTGGGGGGAGGGTCATCGCCACCAGCAGAGGATGACATGGACGTCTCCATCGGATTGTCTTCTCCATCCAACAATTGTATTTGGGTCTGACGTACAAACACGCCATAGTTCTCTTCGCACTGAAAGTTGAATGTTAAAATCATTCAAACTAAAACTAAGAAAATTCAACTACAGGGTGAAATTGAAAACATTCGACAAATTTTGAGATTGAGTGCAGACCACAAAACTGAACGAATTTCCCAAAGGAACATAAAGCGTTAGATGTGAAAAAAAAAATGGATCTCCCATACAAAATGTATGGTCAGCTGACTGACTTTACTATGAAAGGGTAAAACTTTTTTCATCCGATAACCTATGTTCTTAGGCAAAAATTGTTCAGTTTCTGAAATCTATCTCAAAATTTGTCGAATGTTTTTAATTTCAATCTGTAGATATGATCAGAAAATTTTAAAGTACTGGCAGCACTGGCGTACTTTTCGTTCCTGTCCACCGATCCCCTTAGCCGATTTTGATGTAGATATTATGTCTTTACCTATGAAATTGCCGTTTTGTATGGCGAATTTTAGGTAAACTCAATTTTCAGTACTAACATTTTTGTATTTTTCTTAGTAATTATAAATCCAATCTTTTTTATTTTTTTAAGCATTATTGGGAAGACATTAAGCTAACAGAAGCTTAAATTTGATTTTCGAAAAATATTATCTGTAAAAAAAAATAACAAATGTAATGATGAAATCGGACGACAATTAAGACGAACAATTTTCGAACCTTAAATTTTATATATCAAACGAAAAATAAAAAGTTTATTTTATGCGTAAATTAATAACCTTGAAGTCAACTTTCAAATATAACACAAATGAAAAAAATAGTATTAGTATTATAGGAATTATGATCTCATTAATCTGTAAGAAAATTTCGGCAATTTCATAGGTAAAGACCTATTATGTCTATACTTTCATTTGGAGAGTCAATTTGATATAGGCCTTCTGGCCACAATAATTGGTAGTAAATCAAGAATGAGTCAGAGAATAAGGGGAGGGGTGCGAGGGGAAAGGGTAACGGTAGGAGGATAAGGGTAGGAGGTAAGGGGAGGGGAGCGAGGTTGATGGGGGGTCAAGAGGCAAGTGGAAGAGGCGTTAAGTGGGAGGAGTGGTGAGTGTACCTACCTACATACACGAAAACATGTAAAACCAACATGTAAAAACAACATACAGCCAACCAGGCATTTTTGGTATGGGTTTGCTCTTGGCCTTTCTCTAATTCTGGGGTTGCAGATGGGTCGACAACGGAATGCGCTCACCCATAAAAAGCTCATGCACTAATGCTGACAGGGAATTCCACTTTTTAGATGCGCAAAATTAAAAAGATATTGCAAAGCTCTTGTGCCAATGTGGGGATTTTTAACAAAATATGGGTCATTAACTTGGACTTAATGGAAGACCGAGGATGGCACAATTAGCTCACGCAGTTTTTGGGTATACTACTATTCATTTTATTACATAGCATTTACATTTCTTTTTTTCATATGAGCTGTTATTAGAAGTGAGAGTATTTCCACTGAAATGTGTACTGCAACTTGTTCATAGTTCCTGAACCAGTTTTTTATTGTATGTTTAAATTAGAGAATTAAAGTATAGTGTCCAGGATAAGTTTGGCTCTGACGGTTATTTTCTGTGCATTGGTGACAGGCAGAGCCAATGAATGATTCGCACTTCTCCCCCCACCTGCAGTGCTCACCCCCGCGACTAATTTTTTTTACTTCTGTTCATTAACAGTCACAGCCAGAGTTATTTTGTACAAAATACACTTGGGTTGGGTTAAGAAAGCTGCCAATTTTTTTTTTTTTTAATTTTAGATTTTCGGTAGGGCTACCGAGACTAGCGTAGGTTAGGTTGAGTTAGTTACTCTTACGATCACAAGCGAAATTGCGCGACAAATCTTAATAGTACTAGCCAGTGGCCAAAAACTAAAAACTTAAAGAAATTGAAATGTGCGATGATGTTCTAAAATATGGGTATATTTTTTTTTAATTTAGATTTTCGGTAGGGCTACCGAGACTAGCGTAGGTTAGGTTGAGTTAGTTACTCTTACGATCACAAGCGAAATTGCGCGACAAATCTTAATAGTACTAGCCAGTGGCCAAAAACTAAAAACTTAAAGAAATTGAAATGTGCGATGATGTTCTAAAATATGGGTATATTTTTTTTTATTTTAGATTTTCGGTAGGGCTACCGAGACTAGCGTAGGTTAGGTTGAGTTAGTTACTCTTACGATCACAAGCGAAATTGCGCGACAAATCTTAATAGTACTAGCCAGTGGCCAAAAACTAAAAACTTAAAGAAATTGAAATGTGCGATAATGTTCTAAAATATGGGTATATTTTTCTTTAATTTAGATTTTCGGTAGGGCTACCGAGACTAGCGTAGGTTAGGTTGAGTTAGTTACTCTTACGATCACAAGCGAAATTGCGCGACAAATCTTAATAGTACTAGCCAGTGGCCAAAAACTAAAAACTTAAAGAAATTGAAATGTGCGATGATGTTCTAAAATATGGGTATATTTTTTTTTATTTTAGATTTTCGGTAGGGCTACCGAGACTAGCGTAGGTTAGGTTGAGTTAGTTACTCATACGATCACAAGCGAAATTGCGCGACAAATCTTAATAGTACTAGCCAGTGGCCAAAAACTAAAAACTTAAAGAAATTGAAATGTGCGATGGTGTTCTAAAATATACCCAAGTAATTCAACTTTATTATTATATTTCGCATACAGTTGTACTGTTATAAATAATGAATAAATGATTGACTGATTGAACTCACTCGGAAGTAGGCATGTCCTCTCACAGTCCCGTTGTTTTTTCCCTTCGGTTCGTCCAGAATAACTCCAATCCATTTACCAGTTGCAAATGTTGGATACCCTACATAAGCCACTGCACCTTTAACGTCCTTCCCGACCACCATCACCCGCTGACCGAGGGTTAACTTGTCAGACATGGTGACAACACGTTCAATAGACTGCAAATTTACAAACAAATCGCAGATTTTATAGAGAAATAATCACGAACTTTGCAAAGAAATTTCTAAAGGAAAAACTTACTACTAAACAATTAGGGAGTGTTTTGTTACAGTCCTCTCTACGTAAACTAAAAATGTGCTCAGAATTACAACATTCTTGCAATAATTACGATGATATCCTACTAACCCATCGAAATATTAGCAAAACGAGCCAAACTCACGCAGAAAAACCGTAATGAGCTAATCAGTGTTGCCGGAAGCTCGTTCCAGTTGGTTCCGCTATCCTCGCCAAAAAGATCCGAAAAGTTCCCATTAAGTAAAAAATAATTATGATTTTTTTTTGGAACGCGCATAGATTTATATAGTCAAGATAGGGTCTTGGGAACAAGCGGTTCAAAATTTCCCCATACAAGAAAAAATAGCGCCATCTGTGAAAAATCGCGTGAACTACGTTGTGTAGTACTTCGGTCGGTACTAAATACACGGAACGGAAATAATATGGCGGGAAAAAACAAAATACTTTTTACTGTTTATATGTGATTTAGGCCTGGTTTTTCAGTTTCATTAATTGGATTATAGTCAAAAACAATAATAAGAAGAAATAACAATAATAATAATAAGACTATATTGTTTCTTCAACTAAGAACAACATTTTGTTGGTAAGTTTATTTGCATCCAATGTTGACAATATGACTGACATTTGTTGGTCCTAAACGTCAGATTTCGGACCAACGAATTGGGGACATTGTAACGTGCCGATGGGCTAGTACTTATATATAAGTAAATGGGAACGCGGCAAAGGTGGCAATCAGAAGTTTTCAACCACTTTCTAAACATTTTGAGTTGCATTGCACTTGCAAGGTAACTAAAACTTTATAGCCCGAGTCACACTGAGGCGGTAGTGGAATCATTCTGGGGGCGGTATTTTTTGTAAAGAATGAGTTCTTATGCACCCTGTCACATTGAAAACCGTTCGCGGCGCGGTATTTTCTTCCCGCAGATCCGCCCCCAGACCACTTTCGCAGTCATACCGCCTCTGTGTTACTTGGGCTTATGTCAGTTTTTGTGTTTTCTGGCAGGTCTGGCAGTTTTGAGCCAGTTAGTAAGCTGATACAACGTGTAAAGAAGCCATAGCTAAAAAAATCAGTTTTAACCATTCTTAATTTGATAAATTAATGCATTTTCGCGATTTACTTCAAGACAAAAACTGCTGAGTTAGGCTCTTGACGTTTTCTGTTGGCGTAATTGAGAGCGTTATTTCGGACGTATGGTTGTCAAAGCTTCCTTCCTCTATTTCACAATGACTCTGATAAAAAAATCAAAAAGATGCAAAAAGTTCCGATTATACTAAACGTCCTTTAAAGTTCCGCCAAGGACCCAAAAGATCCGAAATTGGAACAAATGATCCGCTTCGACAACACTAGCTGAAATCGCACCAAAATGTCAAAATGACAGTGACAGAATGAATTCCGAGTACATTCCGATTCAGTGAAAAATTCGGCGCTTTCTTTTTCGAGTTCTGTCGGCTTTCTTGAAAAGCAAAAATTTAAGCCGATATTGTCGAAATGCCTCTTAGGTTTTATAGATATTATGGTAAGAGAAAGAAGAAAAAATGCTCAGGATGAGACTAGTGGGCATTTCGAATAATGAGATCAAGCAAAGTTGGTTACCTGAGCAGATGTGGTAGTTACTGGTCTTGTTTGTTCGTGCCTGTTGGTCAGGCTCAAGGATTCATGGTCAGGAGGCGGCGTAGTTGATGAAATCCATGTTGTAATTAATTTCGTATTTATTCACATTATTACATGTCTACAGGAAGATGGGAAGTATCATAAAGTCTAGAGTCTCAACCATAGACAATCGACATCAATAGTGCTGTACTTAGAATATGTAACAACTGGTAGTACAATTGGTAGATGACCCGGCACCGATGAGTTCACACAGGCTCCATCTAAAATGTTTACACAACATTGCCATCTCCACCTCTTAAATATTGAATCCTCAAGAGAAGGGCCGCACTGCGGTGCAACACTTCTCTTTTCTCTAGGAATGAACAAATGGTTACACGGGCATACATGGAAAAGTTAAGAAGACAAGTCGATATATAATAAATATCATGAGTGTGAGATTGAGTGACAATGTCTCGTGTTCAGCCTTGTTCAGAGTGCTTATGTAAGGTGTTATTATGTGCCTACGGGAAGGTGTTCTCAAGTGACTCCGTGGGGACTCCTTAGCCCGTCTGCATGGTCCTCTTCTCCGGTCAATTGGGCAAGTCTACATTCGGTAATGTAAGTAACCGATGACGAAGTTGGACATCCTTGGGTGCGTCAAGCCAGGACTCCTTAGGGTGCCTCTACCCCGACCGCAGACGCCACGTCTCGGCCAGGCATAGAGGCATTAAATTATTATTAACATAGGACTTTCTCAAAGCCTTCATATAAAGAGGGCATCCACACTGGACTGGCTCAATCAAATATAAGCTAGCAATAATAAAATAAACTCACAAGGAGTTTCGAGCTCGTAATAAATAACTTGGTGGGTAATTCCACATATCTTACGAGTATTATCTCACGCCTGAGAGACGCTTAACAGAATATTAACATATCGTCGCTGGTTCAAACGTTGGATCTAGGTGACATCATGTAATGGTCTGGGTCTGTGTTTGAGATAGTTTAAATGGAGTAAGACATGGTGATGTCTGGTGTAGGTAGGCTTATGAGGCACATGATAAAACAGATACGCGACACAATTGAGAAATGACAGGATAAAATATTCAAAAAGTGAAGATGACTTAACTTTGTTACTTCAGCCGTCCTCGGGAACGGGATCTCCTTTTTGCACCGTTATCGAAGAACTACTTCTTGAGTCTGCTGCATGGAGAGTGGCCATCTTTGAAATGGGCTCTCACGGTGAACGTTCGAAGTGGGCGGAAATCACTATCTTTATCATTACGTTGGCTGTACTTCCGGTGTTACCAGTTGCGAAAATTACTATTTACATTTTTACAAATACAGTTCGCGACTGCTCGTCGCGACACATATACAGCTGTATATTTCTTTTTTATATTAACAGAAGAGTATTCTGTCACGCTTTACTTACTTGGTCGTGTATTGTGGTCGAAAAAGAGCCTAACTGCTAATCTTACACTATAGTCTGTTTTTCCTAATGGTGCGGTACGGAAATCATGAGGGCTGTTTATACTGGCTTGTAATAACGGGGTGAATAAAATCGTGGTCACTATTACGTGGCTACATAGACATGGTGTTAAAAGGCGTGGCTGAAGTGGTGATAACAAACGAGGCGACTATTTGAACTACGTTGTTATAACATCGTTCCTGAAAGTTCTATAGAGGCCGTTGACAAGACATGACTCTGAAGAAGGGTTATCCGTGTAGGTAAATAAAAGGGTGCCAAGTAATAAGAGTCAGCTAATATTTATAGAACTGTACCAAACATGACTCTTCTCATGGATTGTATAAAAAACAGTTCTTGCGTCCATATCAGATTATTAATGTGACGAGAGCGAGACAAAAATCATTCATTAAAATAAACCGTGTTTGGCTGTATAGGCTGCGTGCGTTCTCTTTGATTGTTATTTGATTAAATTCGAAAAGAGAACCATGTCTTGTCAGCGCCATCTATCTGTGATTTTTACAACTACGCTCATACAGCTGTCAGAAAACCTCCCAAAAATTGATAATGTAAATATATAACCATTAAATAAATGATGATTAACTGTTATTTCTATGAAAAAGCAAATCATCATCATCATTTTATTAAATATTTTTGACCCGTGTGTCTCATGGAGCGGTTTATTTACACAGCGGTTAAATTTTCACGGAATCCGAACACACTCTTTTTATTATAAGTGTTGCCAGTAAACTAAAAGTTAGCTAATTTGGTTGTTTAGAAGACAAACTTACTATATAGCGAAAACACACGTTTACTATTAATGTGGCTCACGCTAGAATAAATTGTGAGGGAGATGTAAATAATCTTAATTTCATAACGCCAGTTGCACAAAGCACCTTTAAAGTCAAAGCTCAAATCTATCACTCTTTTTTCTTCACAAAGAAAGTTTTAAAAGAAGCTTTAACTATTGAAAGAATCTTTGTGTGACTGTCTGAAAGAACTGTCGTTAAAATACTGTTTATTTTCTTTACTGGTTGTGTTTATTATTGGATTGGAATAAACATACAATGATAACTATAGAAGAAACTCTTAAGTGATTTATTAACTAATAGATAACAATTAATTTTGTATGTTATGTAGGTAAGTGTTTCATAGAAGAGCAATATAGGCTGCTTCCTATCTGCATTCCTTTGAGCATGTTACTCGGACTGTTCAGTTTTATGAACAACTTACCGTTAAAAACATAGGACGACATGCGAAAAAGTTAATTTGATCTTGCATACAAAATGTCTTATCAGCTGATACTGTTACTATTTGAGTAAAATTTTTTATTTGTATGCAGCTGATGTAGAATCACTCTATGATAGTACGGTTTCACTTATTAACATCGCCATTCAAAATCATGTTAATTTTGTTTTTTGTGAATCTTGAAATATATTATTTAGTAAAACTCCGTTTAGCCTTCTGTTCAGCTGCGTCGCTGGCTTCCACAAATGTCCTTTTAAGTTTATGCTTTCTGCTGTCCCGGTACTTAGCTGAAACTTTCTCAGCCAACTGAGCTATACGTTTCATAGTCTGTGGTGGGTATCTGGAAGAAACATGAAATATAAAATACCTAGTAATTAAAATATCATTTTATAAAGAAGTGTACATGGGAGATATTCTACACCAGGGGTCACCAAATTGCAGACCGTGGTCCGCATCCGGACCGCCGAATATGAATATGTATTATTAACATTACATATTAGCTAAGTTTTTCAAATATTTTTTTTCATGTAACAAGTGAGCAATAGAGCTTGTGGGCCACCTGATAGTAAGAGGTCACCACTGTCCATAGCGCCTACTATCTTATCAGTCATTAATGTTATATTTAGTCATTTATGGCATAAATAAGATCTTGTTTCATATTAGTAACTCACAACCACTATGATTCTTACTATCAGGTGAGATAGGAGTAAAACTAAATGGTGGTAAAATTAATGTCATGGCCAGATTTTTTTATGTGGTCTAAAATAGATCTATGCAGGTAGCAGTGGCCCTTGGGAACCAGGAGCCCGGCCCCTTTACCCTCAAAACATAAAACATGACATGGTCACTTCATGAAATGCAACCTAACATAACCAAACCTTTCATGAAGTGGTCATAGGAAGATCAGCTACCTACATTAATAAATGATCATTTCTAACGATATGGCAACAACATCTACATTAAATAAATACCCTATAGTTATTATCAACCAGAGGCTCAAGTAGGTTTTCAAGCCACGAATGACCTATGACTTGAATCAACAACCACTATTAGAATAGCTGCCATCTGAAGTTCAGAAATATTGACTTTTTGTTTTATATCACAAGTGGGCAAACGAGCAGATGGGTGACCTGGTGGTAAGTGGTCACCACCGCCCTACACCCACTTTCTTTTTAGTGAAATAATTTGACACTAATAAGACAGCTTGTTACCCACCCTGAGAAGATGGTATGTCTCATATGCCAGTAATTTCACTGGCTCTCTTACCCTTAAAACCGAAACACCAGTGCAATTACTGCTGCTTTACGGCAGAAAAAGGCAACAGGGTGGTACTTCGCCAGACTGACGTTGCACAATAATCCTACAGCTGATAGGTAAGTAAGAGTGAGTTCCAAAACAGTAATAGTTAACATTTGACAGCAGTCTGTCTCGACCACACTGATGGACGTCATATAACGCTATCCTGCTGTCAGGGTAATTTCTACCTGATTCGGAACGCAAGTCAACCTAAATAAGTACATAAATTTTTCTTATAGATGCTTTTGTGCACACCGTACCCATGCGACGCAGTGACGTTATTGCTTCAGGACCATTCTTTTTGTAAACGGTAAACATCATCATATCACCCGAAAGACGTCCACTGCTGGACATAGGCCTCCCCTAAAGAACTCCATGACGACCGGTCTTGCGCTGCTCGCATCCAGCGGCTTCCCGCGACCTTGACCAGATCGTCGGTCCACCTTGTGGGGGGCCTGCCAACGCTTCGTCTTCCGGTACGTGGTCGCCACTCTAGAACCCTCCATCCAGCCATCGGTTCTTCTTGCGATGTGCCCTGCCCACTGCCACTTTAGTTTAGCGATTTTCAGGGCTATGTCAGCTGCTTTAGTTCTTCTGCGGATCTCCTCATGTAAACGGTACAAGACCTTTAATATCTTACCTGCATCCTAAAAATTCGATATTAGTAAACAATTGAGCTAAGGTTATCAATTCTTCTTGTTCGAAATTATCCTTGTGTTCCATCATGAAGTTCCTCCTTACTTCCCACTGCTCCTCGGATTCATGTTCGGAGCGAAGAGAGTCCACGTCGACCTGGGGCTTCATTTTGTCGAAATCAAAAAAACTCTACCAAATCAAAAATTTGTAATTTTTTTTTTTATGGCAATTACTCTAAAAGTGTATCACTGCCAGATGAGAGAGCAAGAGCAAAAATAAAAAACTTAAAAATAAAAAAAACACAGAAAAGCTTGCATGTATAAATACATAAAATATAAATAAATAACAGATTAAAGTTTTAAGTTATTATATTTACAAAAATAGGCCAATGCATAAAAAAATTTAGGATCTTTTGAACATAAAAGAGTAGCTAAACAGGTAGGGAAAGGCACTTTTAAGAAATGTAAAGAAACATAAAAATCTGAATGTGAAAGGGCAATGAAAGAAAATGTAGAATTATTATTTTTTTTATTTACATAGTTTGTTCTGTACATAACAATTTAAGAGGACAATATTTTCTTGTTTTGGAGATAAACTTGATGTGAGATATGATGGAGACCCAATTTTTTTTTCGTTTCCGGCGTCCGCCGTCTGATGCGTTCGTACGGACCGCGGTCAAACGCATGCGTGTCACGCAGCGTTCGCTATCCGCACCACGCGGCGTCTATTACGGACCGTTACGTCGCGTTCGAACGCTTTACTCGTCGTCGGCGTCAGTACAAATTCGTCTTTATGGTATACTTTGTACAGCCAAGACCAGGTCAAAGTAAATAAATAAACAAATCAAATACTGACTCAAAAATGCTTCTAATGGTCATTATTTGTTTATATACAGGGTGTTAGGGTAAGTATAAGCAAATAAAAAAAAAACAAACATAATCAAACAGGTATGTATTATCTACTATTGCGGTACTTAAGGGGCGCTGGACAGTAAATAAAGCGCGGCGTTCGAACGTGCGTATGAGAAACGCACCGTACGAAACGGTTCACGCTGCGCCGTTCATACAAACTCAAACGTCGACCGCCGAACGCATGCGTTTTGCGACACGCACCGTATGATCCGTGTCATGTTGCGGGTTTCATAGAAACACGAACGGCATGCGTCGAACGCACGTAAAAACGCATCACGCGGCGGACGGCCGCGTTCGTACGGACCGTGTCACGCAGCGTTCGCTATCCGCACCACGCGGCGCTGCTAGTACAAATTCTCATTCCTGCCATACGGACCGTACGTACGTCGCGTTCGAACGCTTAACTCGGCGGCGTCAGTACAAATTCGTCTTTATGGTATACTTTGTACAGCCAAGACCAGGTCAAAGTAAATAAATAAATACTGATTCAAAAATGCTTCTAATGGTCATTCCTTGTTAATATACAGGATTTCAGGGTAAGTATACAAGGTGTTATTTTAGGATAACTACTATATGTACAGGGTGTTAGGTAAGGATAACTATACAGAATGTTACGTTAAGTATACAGGTTGTTAGGTTAGGGTAAATACACAGGGTTTTAGGGTAAGTATACAGGGTGTTACTATAGGATACAGTGTGTTAGGGTAAGTATACAGGGTGTCAGGTTAGGATCACTATACAGGGTGACTTTTTGAGACGGGTCAGTAAGGGCAGGTACCTTAACCGTTACAGTTACAGGAAAACGTTCCTAGGAGACCATCCATAACTTTTAAAGATATTCTGAACTGCATTCACAGATTTTCAAAAAAATGTACAGTTAGCAAGAAAATACGCATTTTACACAAAAAAAAATTTGATGGCAATCGATCCTGTTTCTAATACTGATCAAAACCTTCTATGGGACCAACCATCGTTGGAGTACTCAAAAAGTAACAAATTGCAAAAAACTTTTCCCGTACATTTTGTAAGGAATTTGTATAACTGAAATACAAAAAATAAAATAAGACAAATGATCACGTATAATTTTAAACATATAAATAAAAAGGCGTATTAATTTTCTTTTTTTGTTAACTAACATAACTTGATAATGTTATTCATATTTAAAATCTTGCTGTTTCTTGCCCTACGATATCAAATTCTAAATTGCAGGTCATTTTTCTCTAATAGCTACTGTCCAATTATGCGCTTATTGTGAAATTCACAACACACTCAGAGCTTTTCTGATGCATCAAACTGTCAAGATTGCTTTTTATTTAATAATTATTCCTAGATGAAGATACCAAAAATTCTTGGGTGTGCGGGGTGAGCTGAGGGTGTACTCGTAGTAGGGGGGGCAGAAGGTCCCTTTTTTCAGGTTTTTGTTCATATAAGGAAAACCTGCACGAATAGAATAACGGTTTTCCTAAAATTTCCTAAAAGTTTGATCTTATAAATTTTACTGTACGATCGATACTTTATAAGTAACAGAGTCTTTAAGTTGATAGAGAGATACAAAAAAGAGGGTTTTAGAAATAAAACAAAATTGTATTTGAAACTAAAAATGTTTGTTAAAAATGTATTTAAAACTAGAAAATAACAATAAGACAATCGTAATTATGTCAATCATCGTCTTCTTCATCATCATCTTCGCCTTCTCTTACTACAAAATTTATAGGTATACCATTTGTGCATGAACCCAAACAGCCGTTGCATACTCGACTGCATGTAATACGAGTACCTACCAGCTTTTCGGCATCCGCAATTTCCAGTGCAACCACTTTTGCAGCGACCAAAAATTGAAGTTAGCACGGTGTCAGGAGCTGGAGGATCATTAGTGGTGATAGGTTCGAGGTTTCCATCAGCTCCTCGCTTTCAACCCTACATTTCAGGAGGCAGTGCTGTACATAACCACTCTTGTGGTAAACTCGGAAAGAGTGAAATTTTGCTGACCCTTTTGTGGGGTGGGGGGGAGAGATGAAAGATCGGGTTTGGGTTTGGTGCTGGAATTTATAAAAGCGCGATACACCATCAAAAACACTCTTTCTCCTGACTTTGCTATTTCTTCAGAAGATTGGAGAAGATGGCGGCTATATCCTTGATTATTGGTTTTTGCTCCAATAGCTTAATAACTGACACTTTGCCTTTCCTGTGAATTGCTGACGTAGCGGATGTGACACGCTGAAGCTATGTAGAAAAAGAATGGAAGAACAAAATGAGAGTTGTTGTAGATCTTGTGAGGAAAATATCTGGCATTCCACTTTACCTCTCTTCCTGGCTTCACAAAGAATATTTGCTTCTCTGGTGGTGACAGAATAGTAATAGCAGGTATTTGGAATAGTTAAGTTGTTTTCGTACTCTCGGACGTTCTAGCCTTTTTCTTTTTTATGAGAAAGGTTCATCGGAATCTTAAAATGCACATTTTCGAAATTTGTCGCTATCTCGCTTACTACTGTCTCCTCCTCATTTGAGAGACAACATGAAAATAGACCCAAAATAAATCCGAAAATGACGTTTCGTAATCCACTGTTTTCTCGTCCAAATCTGAACTGATTTTGTTAATTCTTTCGTTATCGATTTGAGAAAAAAATAGTCTTTGTTCCTATGTTTTGTTTTTGATAAAAATATTTGTTTTAAATGTTATAATGAGTCCGGTTTGATAAACCTAAAACGGGGGGGGGGGGCTTTTTTTCATTTTTAGATAGGCTTAACTTTTTTATCTGATGACTAACTAAAAAATCGGAACACAAAAAAATACTCGACATAAAAATACATAACATACTAAAAAAATATTTTACTCGTGTTGAAATTCGCAGAGAAAACAGCGGATTACGTTTGTATGGCAGAAATACTACTTTCGTCTCCTCTTAATGAATTTGACCCCCCTGTAGTTTCTACAGTATCAACCCCGTACAGCAAAATGAACAAGACCAAATTTATAGGAAATTTAATGTTGAATGTTTTTCTCGAAGTAACCTTAATGTTATTCGTGCAGGTTTTACACATATGATCAAAAACCTGAAAAAAGGGACCTTCTACCCTACAACCTCAGCTCGCCCCGCACACCCAAGGATTTTTGATATCTTCATCTAGTTATATCAAGGAATAACTGTAGCAATTTTCAAAACTACACAAATTATTTCCGCTGTTTAAATTAATTTTCTCAGGTTAAATAACTACCTGTGTATTTATCCAAACCTAACACCCTGTATACTTACCCTAACAAAAACACAAACATTTAGCAGGGCGGATAGGGTTCCTAAGGCTTGGAGATGCAAGGCAAACACAGTTTAGGGTATGGGATGTTATTATTGCCACCAAACCAGACAAAATTATTATAAAGCAATTTTCATTTTGAGATATGGCTGCTGACAGACAAAAAACAAAAGAACAACAACTATCAAAAGCGCGCAGGCTTTTGAACTGCGCGCCAACCAGCCCTTCTCACTGTCTGTGACCGAGCCTCGGGATTGGTTGGCGCGACCACGCGTGTTCCTAATTGGCTAACAGGCGGGGAGTACGTTCTCGCTGCTGCTGCACGCGCTATACTCTCCTCCTCCAACTCGCAACATCGTCTCGATGGTGAGTTGGCTTTCGCCTCCGTCAGTAGTATATGTGTATTTTGTTGTGGTAGTGTTTTATGGTGTCTGCGCGGTCTTCCGCTTTGGCGCCATGGTTGTACAGGCTGAATCAACGTGTCGCCATCGGCAATAACGTTAGCCTCTCCTGGTGTACGAGTAAATTCATATTTAATGTTGTACGCCTGAAGTTTCAGGGCCCATCGCAATAACCGTCCGCTGAGTGACTTGAGGTTTAAGAGCCACCTCAACGGCTGACAACCACTCCTTACTATAACCTCACGACCGCCAATATATGGCTGGTACTTCTCCACTGCCCAAACTACAGCAAGTGCCTCTCGCTCACTGGTGCTGTATTTTCTTTCCGCGGCTGAGATTAAGCGGCTCGAGTACTGTAATGGACGCTCCTCCTGGCCTTCGCCCTGCAGTAGTACAGCATCTAGCGCACAATCACTGGTTTTGGTACGGACGATGAATGGCTTGCTGTAATCGGCTTGAACTAGAATCGGAGCTGTGGTAAGCCTCCTTCTCAATTCCTTAAACGCTTCACGTTGCTTCTCTTTCCACGCCCACGGCACGTTCTTCTTGGTGAGTGTGGTAAGCGGATGAGTGACTTCTGAGTAACCAGGGACAAATTTTCTAAACTTGTTGCATGTTTTGAGGAAAATCCGCAAGTGTTTCAAGTTCTGCGGCTCATTCATTTTAAGTACCGCCTCAACCTTCCAACCGTCGAGCTTAATGCTCTCCGCCGTCAGTCGACACACAGGTTTGGCCATGGGAAGATGACCACCATAATTTATTCTATGTTCAGCATAGTGAGTCTCTCCTCCTAGACCAAAAGTATCCTCGTGTTGACAGGGGACCCCAGCGAGTTGCTGATGTTGGCTTATTGTCGATCTCGTCCTTACAACTTTTTTCAGCACGTTGGTAGCGGTCATAACGGGACGAGCAGTCATTTGCTTCCTCTCCTCTTCCAGTGCGTTGGTAGAAGCCACGACAGAATATGAGGTGGGGTGACTACTTTCTACCCCCTCAAACTCCAGAGGATATATTTGTGAACCATCTGAAAATTTCCATGTTGAGCTGGCAAAATTTATTATCATTCCAGCCGCGTTTATAAAATCTATTCCCAAGAGTGTATCGCTGTATTCAGCGTCTGGGAAAATCACAAAATCTGTCGTTACAATTTTATCTATTGAGATTGTAACGTCAACTCGAGCCACTAACAGATCCCGTGACTGGGTTATCCCGTCGACCTTTACTCGCCTCTTAACGAATTTCTGATGATGAGCTTTCAAGAAACGGTACAGCGAGTGACTAGCAACGCAACACTTAGCTGCGGTATCAAGAAGTGCCACGCCACGTGAACCGCAAATCTGAATATTTAAAATTGGTCTGCGGGTCAGCGCTGAATTCTCGATCGGTACAATAATAGTGGAATCTACCGAATTTAATAGTATAGAACTGGGTTCCACATTTTCATTTTTGTCGTTACTAGAAACGTTAACAAAGTTTTCTGTGGCGTGTACGTGGTCATTGACGGGCACACTTACCCTACTAACGGAAATCGATTCAGTATAGTTTCCGTCATTAGGTAATTCCATCTGACTCGCCAAACTTGCTTTTATAAAATTCGGACGAGGACCACCGATTGGTACGCTCACCTTACTTATCGTCTCGTCATACAAGAGCGAGGCGCCAGTTTCTGGGTAGTGTGAGCTCTCCTTTAAAAAATCATTTAACAAAATCTGAGAGCACGCTTGTGTTTCAGGCGTGTTAGTTTGTGTAAATGTACGTGTGATTTTTTGGTCGTGTATATCGTGTAAGCGAGACTTCGAAGCGGTTGGAGGGAAATAAGAGTAACAAGAGTCTAAACAATCATCATCAGAATCGGTAGCAAGAGAATATTCTAAATGGCCGTCGAATGCCGAAAATGTTAGTTGATTCGGACTACAAGTAAGACAACGTGATCGTACTACTCCCTTCGCTCCACAACCATAGCAATTTAGTTCTGGTACATTTAAGTTATCATTACCTACGCTTACGGAACAGGTTTCGCGGCTATGACCATACACATTGCAATGTAAACAATACTTTTGCTTCCACAACGACGTCGTTTTCGGAGTTACCTGATCAGACGGCTGTGTTGAGTAACTACGCTGGGCAGCGTCTTCGCTTGAAGTACAGGTAAAAAACGTCATTGTTTTGTGTACGGAAGTTGGAGTCGACTGCGAAGTGCGGCGCGACGTCTCTGGTGGAGCGGCGCCATCAGTCGAAAGATCTGTGCGACCCGAACGCACGACGTATGTTGAACCTGCGAATCCGCTGAGCTCCGAAGTGTCTTCGATTTCACGAGCACGACGAAGGAGGTCAGAAAACGTGTTTAACTCTTCTCGCCTCAGCTTTCCTTGTATTCTTGGGTGCAGCAAGCTATATATCATGTCTAGTTCCACCTTCTCTTTTAGATCGCCTCTCGGCAAACGAGCGAGCAAAGCGCGCGCCCGCGCGACGAAAATGTCCGTTTTTTCAGGGCCTTGCTTCATTGAAAAAAGTTCTCTATAGATACGGGCAGGAGGACGACGGTCACCGTAGGCGCTGCGGAGATTCTCTACGGCTGCGCCCCACGACGTGACGGTCGACTTCAGTCCTTGCCACCACGTAGCGGCTTCGTGCGTGAGCAGCATCGAGAAACCCCGCAGTGCGGCGGAGTCGGACACGCTCGTGCACTCCTTGTAGCTCTCCACGGCATCTAGAAAGCCCTCGACGGATTCATCGGCGGTACCACTAAAACGCGCTGAACATCCCGCGAAGTTGCTTGAAGGTGCTGCAGGCGGCGTTGGCATCGACATTGACTGTCGCTCAAAGACACGATCTATCAAACCTTCGAATGCTTTAGTTTGAGAACGTTGTATTGCGGCTATCATTCCAGCCACCGTTGACACCGATAACACATCCTCCTCGTCTTGACGATAAGAAAAAAAGTCTATGTATTTTCATAGATCTCAAAAAGGCCTTTGATACAGTCTCTGTCCCCATCCTTGTACGGAAATTAGAAAAAATCGGCATAAGAGGTACTCAACTCTCTTTATTCATGGACTATTTGACTAATAGAAGACAGAAAGTTAAACTTGATCAGTGCACCAGTGAGGACGTTGGCGTGTCGTGCGGTGTACCTCAAGGTAGTGTATTAGGCCCAACGCTTTTCCTAATCTATATAAACGACCTCTGTAATATGTCCATTGAAAACGCCAATATCTTCTCGTACGCCGACGACACTGCCATTGTCTTCACTGGTCCGACCTGGGAAGCCACTAGAATTAGTGCTGAAAAAGGTATGGTTCAGGTTTCTGAATGGTTAAAACTCAATATTCTAACACTAAATACAAATAAAACTAATTATATTTGTTTTAGTATTTATAAAAACTCTCAACCAAATAATAACTTTGAAATAAAAATGCATACATGTAAAATTGCAAATAATAAAGATTGTAACTGCCCAACGATAGATAAAGTAACATATATTAAATACTTAGGTATTCTACTAGACCAGAGACTGTCCTGGCTACAACAAATTGAACAAGTAAATGGAAGGATAAGAAAGTTCATATGGATGTTCAAAACGTTAAGGCATGTAGTTCCAACTAATACAAATGAAACAGTAAATACTTCGAAAAATCTCCTCAATAAAATTTATATCGCATTAGTCCAGTCTATAATAACTTATTGTATTCCCATATGGGGTGGCACTTTCTAACAGTGGAACGAGGTCAAAGAGCCTTACTGAAGGTAATGTACTTCAAGAAACTCAGATACCCTACAGAGAGTCTATATAAAACATGTAACCTACTATCTGTTCGTAAATTATACATCTTACATATTATTTTAAAAACACATCAGAAAATAAGGTATGATCCCAACATGCAAAAAAAGAGGAGGAACGACATTGTAGTGAGTTCTCATTCAATCAGAACAACTTTTGCGAGCAATCAGTACACGTATAGATCAACCCGCTTATACAATAAAGTTAACAATAAAGTAGAAATATATACTAAAAACTATTATGAATGTAAATCGACTCTAGTAACTTGGCTAAAAAATATAAACTATGAAGAATGTGAGGATCTCTTAAAGACAATAACATGATATATACTACTACTTAATAGGCATACACTCTGATTTACACTCGGACTCACACACGCACTCACACACACGCTCACACACACACACACATACACACACACACAAATACACGCACTCACACACACGCACACATACACACACTATATAACTTCACTAGCACGCCTGCAATCATATATTTCCTTTACCCTTTACTGAAATGGTGTTTTCTATACTCATACATACACGAAATATAACATTTATTCAATTGTTACATATATGTAATGTATTAAATAAATATATGATATGTTTCCAAATATGCTCAATTTTATATTTTATATTGTGTGAGACATCTTGAATTAATGTTATATTTTTAAAATTTAAATTCCGATGGCACTTTTACGCTAGTAATACTTACTATAAAATACCTGGTTTTCTTAATTTATATATTTATATTTGTGCACTCAACAGCACGTCAGTAGAAACACTTTTGGACCTTATGGCGTGGTAGTAGAGTTGAGAAGGTTTCTGCCGACGAGTGGTTGACCGCACTATTCCTTAGTACCTAGATTATTTTCTAAAACTGTTTTTGCACGTACGTGCGTTTAGGAGGAGCGGGGTCTTCTGGAACAGGCTATTAAGGCTTAAAAGAAGGTCCTAGCAACATGTTTTGCTTAACTTTAAGTTTTTGAAAATAAATATTTTATTTTTTATTTTTTTTTTATTTTTATCAGAAACTGCATCAGCGAAGAGCGCAGACTGCCTCCGAGACTGCTGTGACTGCCGACGGTTCAATTTCGTCGGCGGCATTTTACTAGCCTTTCTCCAAACCACACTAGTTGGGCGTCCAATTTAGCAGGGCGGATAGGGTTCCTAAGGCTTGGAGATGCAAGGCAAACACAGTTTAGGGCTCCCGCACACGACCGAGAATCGGTGGGCGATTATCGGCCAGAACAAGGAGGGAAGATGCAGGTGATAACACGTCAGAGCGGGATGTCGACAAAAAATCGGTCACCGATTCTCGGTCGTGTGCGGGAGCCCTTAGGGTATGGGATGTTATTATTGCCACCAAACCAGACAAAATTATTATAAAGCAATTTTCATTTTGAGATATGGCTGCTGACAGACAAAAAACAAAAGAACAACAACTATCAAAAGCGCGCAGGCTTTTGAACTGCGCGCCAACCAGCCCTTCTCACTGTCTGTGACCGAGCCTCGGGATTGGTTGGCGCGACCACGCGTGTTCCTAATTGGCTAACAGGCGGGGAGTACGTTCTCGCTGCTGCTGCACGCGCTATAAACAAACAAATTGAAAAAAAAAAACAAAATCAAACAGGTATGTATCTACTATGGCGGTACTTAAGGTGCACTGGACTGTACATAAAGCGCGGCGTTCGAACGTGCGTATGAGAAACGCACCGTACGAAACGGTTCACGCTGCGCCGGTTCACATGACCGATAATCGGTGACCGATTGTCTTGTATGACGTTTAGGGAGGTGATCGATCAAAATAATATCGACACACGATGTCTATGATTTTATTTTTTGTTAGTAAAATAAAATTCCATTAACATATTTTTTTATAAATCTCCGTATTATCAAAAATGCTTCTAATGGTCGTTATTTGTTACTATACAGGGTGTTAAGCTAGGATAACTATACTGGATGTTTGGGTAAGTATAGAAGGTGTTAGGTTGGGATGACTACTATATGTACAGGGTGTTTGGGTAAGTATACTAACCTAACCTAACTACTTGCCCTAACATCCTGTATAGTTATCCTAGCCTAACACCCTGTATATTAACAAATAATTACCATTAGAAGCATTTTTGATGATACCAAAAAAAATATGTTTACGGAATTTTACTAACAAAAAATAAAATCATCGACCTATACAAGAAAATCGGTCACCGATTATCGGTCGTGTGCGGGAGCCCCAAACTCGAACGTCAGCCGTCGAACGCATGCGTTTTGCGAGACGCACCGTATGATCCTTGTCACGTTGCGGCACTCGTTGTGGGGTTCATAGAAACACGAACGGTATGCGTCGAACGCAGGTAAAAACTCATTACGCGGCGGACGGCCTGAAAGTTTTGTTCACAGAAAGTTGTTCAGTGTCGTTAAGCCTGTCCCTAACACCCTGTTTAGTAATCTACAACTGCAAGCATTTCGGCATCTTTTCGGATCAGTCCTTTCCATTGACGACGTAAGAAAAACGCTGCGTGCGCGTAGTTTCCAAAATCTTTGGTCCTTTCTTGTCCACTTTTCTTTTGCTCTTGCCTCTTGCTCACTGGCAGTAATACTCTTTTTAGAGTGATGGCTATGACAAAAAAAAACCGGCCAAGTGCGAGTTGGACTTGCGCACTGAGGGTTCCGTACCACCACATAAACATAATTGTATTAGTTGAAATTTCAGTAAGTTAATGTGGTAAATTTTTTGAGTCCGACACGCACTAGACCAAATTTTATTATTTGTTGTTATATTATAGCCTATGCCCTATAAACATACCAATTTTCAAGTTTGTAAGTGTTCCCGTTTTTAAATAAAACTAAAACAAAAATCGCCTCAGCAACCATCCAACTTGACCCCTCTCTTATATGAATGTTCTTGAAACGGGAGCTCACCACAATTGGTTACCATTAGTTGTGAGAAAAGTTGTAATATTTAATGATTTCGGACTTTTCCCATTATTTGTACTGTGAGACCTAGCTTCTTGCAAAATTTCATAATTTTAGGTCAACGGGAAGTACCCTATAGGTATTTCATTTTTGAATAAATGTATGGAGATGAGGACATAAAATGCCATATCTTTTGATTGCGTCGTTGTAAAAAATTGAAATTTTAAGATCTTGTGTGGTTCATGGATCCTAATATATGGTATCAATTTCAACCTGATACTTTTACCCGTTCGTGAGATAAAGGGTCTTGACAGACAGACAGACGGACAACAAAGTGATCCTATAAGGGTTCCGTTTTTTTCTTTTGAGTTACGGAACCCTAAAAATGTACCTAAGCACTCGGTCCCCAGATTAGTAAGTATAGTACAGTAAGCTGCCGATATTCATAATCTAAGTACAGAAGTAACTCGGTCGTTTGTCAGCATTTGAAGATGGCAGACGTGAATTTGTTTCAATTTTGATTTTATGTGTTGATTTGAGAGTTTAAAGTATAATTTTGATAGGATATTATCCAATAAACGTCTTACAAAGTGATCATTTAATAGAAAATGGAAATATATTCTTCTACTAATGTTTTTGGATGGTGAGAAGCGGCTTTCTTCGAGACATCAATAATATCCCCTATCAACTTATCGGAGTCATCGTGGTGCACAGGCTTTCCTCGTCGTCGATCTTCGAGATGCGGATTCCTGTGTAAATCATTCTTTCACTGGACATTGGCGTGTCGCCATATTTTTATAACAATTCCTTTACTTTGACATTGGCGAAATACGTTTTGTAATGAGATGTGATGCCATTAAATAAATATACATACATACATACCTAAGCCCAGATTAGTAATTTAATGTACAGAGTTACCTAAGCACTCAAAAATTATTTTTATTTTATTGTATAATATTTATAATAGTATCGGGCCGTAAACAGTTACGGAACACGTGTTTTTATATTAGGTAAAACAGTGTTGAAGTGTAACGATGTCTTTTCGTCAGTATCTAAAGCGCTTATACGTGTCCATAGATAAAATAATTTTAGGACTGACTTTGTACAAATTACTGTGTATTGCTCTTACTATCTATTTTATTGTACCTAATATTTTCTATATTAATTGACTTAATAAATAAGAAGCCTAAAGATTTTCCCAAGTTTATGACTATATTGATGAAAAAGAGGTAAATTTAACAAGAAATTTCATAGAAAAAACGAACAAACCAGCAATAATTTGGGGGAATTCACATGGTTCACATGGCGAAACGAAAGATTGCCCGGACAAGATAAGATGTGATTTATTCAGTATGACTCATAAACTACGTCCGGACAGTAATGGAGCATACATATTTCACGCTCCTAGCCTAGATTTCTCTGACCTACCGCTGCCCCGATACCCTAAAAAAGTAATTTGGGCTCTTCGTCACGAAGAGTCACCGAGATTCGTAATTGAACATTACACGAACCAGGATTGAATCTCTTCAACTTTTCCTCTACTTTTAGCAGAAACAGCGACGTCCCATTTCCGCTACAGGAAATGGTATCATTAATAAGGATAAAAACTAGAAAACATTTCATTTCTACTAAAGAAAAGAAAAAGCACTTGAACAAAATTTCACCAATAATCTATATAAGTAGTAATTGTCATACCTTTACTGACAGAGAAGAGTATGTCAAAGAACTGATGAAACATATTTCAGTTGATTCATATGGAAAGTGTTTAAATAATCAACAGTGGCCTAAGGATTTTCCAAAAGATTATTGGAATTACTTGGATGATGAATCATTTTTGAACTTTGTTGCGAGATATAAGTTTGCAATAGCAATTGAGAATGGCATTTCTGAAGATTACATTACAGAAAAGTTTTGGCGACCTATACAATTGGGAGTCGTTCCGATTTATTTCGGATCTCCATCTGTTGCAGACTGGTATCCCAATAACAAATCCGCAATACTCATTCAAGACTTTGCATCACCAAAGCATTTGAGTGAATACTTATATGAATTGTTGCAAAATGATACTCTTTATGCAGAATATTTAGAACACAAAACCAAAGGATACATAACCAATACTCGTCTCGTTGAGGACGTTAAAGCCAGACCCTACCAAACCGATGTACGGGAAACTTATTTAACGTTCGAATGTTTTGTGTGCAAAAAACTTTATGAGAACATAAAAGAACCTGCAGTAAATGTCGTGACTAAGAGACATTACAACTGTTCGAGACCTATTTCAGCACTGACATTGAAACCTAAAGAACTTTGGGAGTTTTCGAATCACAGTGCGAAGGATGCGGAGTTGTTATACGAAAGAGTTCGATCTGCATCATGACAATTTTCTTGCAATAAATACCTACATTTTAAATATGTCCTGTCGTTTTCTCTCTCAGTTCCCTTTGATAATGAAAAAAGACAATAGAAGGATGATTTATGTTTAATTTATTCTACAGGGCGGCCCATTGATAGATAGATAGATAACTCGAACAAGATCCCAATATGATCAGGTGATCTAGGTAAATGAAACTACAGCCTTCGGTGCGAGAACGCGCAAAATTTATTGGGCAAAGCTTATAAATCCACCGTTTAACACACTGTTACCGTGTTTCAGTAAGACGCTAGTGCCATCTATTGACAATATTAAACATAAAATAAATTTAAAGGCTAAAGTAAAAATAGGTTTTAAACATTCCGCCCACCAAGAACGGCGTTTCAGTCTGTTCTTAAATCTACCAAAAGAAAAATTTGGATGCTTCATGCAAAGGGGTATCCAAATCACCCCCATGTATGTTCCGCGATTATTTGTAGTTTTCGAGGTATAAATATATTTTTTTAATTTTTGTGCTGAAGGAGTTTTAAAAATTCTTATCTTTTTTTTACTGAACATATTTTGAATTTTCTTTTTGTGTCATGATTGCCTTTAACGCAGCTTGAACGTTACTTTCATTCATAAAATAATGAACCTCCTTACATTCCTACTTATGACTCGAAAAGTGTGGTTCGTATTTCGTGTGAGTGTGTTTACAGAATTGTTCGTCGTTGTCTGATCTTTCAAAATTTACCAGTTTCACAAGTGGCCGCTAAACTTCGGAAACGACGCCAACTTTAGTCAAACCCCTTTATTGCACTGGCTGGTGAAGTTTTTTCACATTTTCCCTTTTAATGTAGGCGGGAATTTTCGTCAAGACCTGACCTTCGGATGACTCCGCAGCCACTGATTCTCGACCACAGGTTCATGAGCAAATTTGCTCCATATGCAGCCTTTCAGGAATACGTCGAATTTCCAACCCAAGTGCCTGATACACGGTCGGCAACAAGTTCCCAACAGAGGTCACCTTGGTTTGCAATAATTTTGGTCCGTTTCAACTACACAGTCGCCAACTTGTTGACAACAAGCATTGAAATCTTCGATCTCGAAGATTGAAATAGATTAAAAATACGATGTGGTGTTATACGTTAGTATTATAATAATTTAAAATGTGGTGATACAAAATGAAATGAAATGAGATGAAATGAAATGAAACCATCGATATAGGGCCTGTACTGTTAACAAATGAGAGGGAGTTGAGAAATATGTTAAATAAAACACTCGAAGTCTACTTACGTTTTGTAATAAGTTATTCACTTTACACAGTGTTAAAATGGGTACATTAACACAATACCATACATATGAAGAAGAGTCTTCATAATTTTACACAATACGTGATTACTCCTTTAAAGGTACAATCTCCCAGTTTGAAGAACAAAATACGACTGCCTGAGCGAGGCTGGCTCGAACGTTCAAGAGACCTCTCTCACCACAATATTACCCTTTCCATAAAACGCTGGGATTGGTCGAAAAGCCGCCGCGCTCTGACAGTTCGAACAAAGGAGTCAATACAACAACCATTTATGAACAATATCGTAAAGCTATGAAAAGTTAGTAAACACTGGTGACTTAAATATTATAATATTGGAGATCAGAATATCTGTCATGACAACAGTCGGCCATCCGATTGTGATAGGTACGTCCTCGTACCGTCTCTCAAAAACGATTACATGTACAACACTTTTCTTTATAAGTTATAGAGATCCGAATGTTTGCTATAATATGGCACAATATTATTTAACACTGCTTTTACATTATGTGAAATTGATCAAACACAAGATTTAATTATGATTATGAAGTAATCTGACAGAATTAATAAAGATTGTCAAGAATTATTGACGTTGAATATTACAAGACGTCTCATACAAAATCTAAATAACAAAAAGGTTGGGAACTCGTAGTTCTTTGAAATATAGTTTGTTTACATCAGTTGTTATCACGTAAAGTACGAATTAAGTACAATAGATTCAAAAAGATTTTAGTTATTACATAGGGCAACAATGCCTATATAACATTACTACTTACAATAAAATTATGATACTATTAAGTCTAATACAAGGCAACAAACAAACAATGATAGTAATAAAAATTATGTAGAACTGTAGATAACAAAACCAAAATTTGGCACTAGGACACGGTTTGGCAACAAGGCCAGGATTTGGCAACAAAGACATGGTTTGGCATCAAGGCCATTATTTCTAATCTGAAATAAAAGATTATTATTTATATGACAATGAGTTGAAATATGAAATAAAAGATTGTTACATGGTTTGGTTTGGCATCAAGGCCATGGTTCGGCATCAAGGCCATGGTTTGGCATCAAGGCCATGGTTCGGCATCAAGGCCATGGTTTGGCATCAAGACCAGGGTTTGGCATCAAGGCCATGGTTTGGCATCAAGGCCATTATTTCTAATCTGAAATAAAAGATTATTATTTATATGACAATGAGTTGAAATATGAAATAAAAGATTGTTATTTATATGTAAATGAGTTGGGCTATAAGACCATAATATGTCAATGAATTGGGCTACACGGCCGTATATCAATGAGTTCGGCTACAATACAAGGCCGCATAAATTACGCAACAAGGCAATAGGTAAGTTCCTAAGTGCAAGGTTAAAGGTTCCAATTTTCATGAAAGCTTTATTTATCGTCACCAAAGGCCTTAAGGTTATGCCCAGTGTAGTAAAAATACTACAAAGTAAAAAGTTTAGGTGTGATTATAAATAATTAGCAAATTATTAATAATAGTCGCATATTTAAGATTTATTCATTCAAATTTTAATCTCAGTGGCCGAAGATAGATGCGAAAAATTTATTGAAACGTAGTATCATTGTTTATACAAAACATTCATACACATAATATGTGAATAAGGGCCTTTTCCTTAATGAAAGGTGTTATGTGCATAGGTACACCCAACTGCACGTCAGTAGGAACACTCTGGACTTTATGGCATGGTAATAGAGTATCAAAATTACAATTTGGGAATAGTAGAGGTATTAAAATGTTGACACTTAAACTAAAGTAATATTTAGTTAGCCAAATTTATTAAGCTTCTTTAACTGTATTGTTAGTTAGGGATTTGCACAGTGCTAGGTAACTTGCACATCTATTTTGCAATGTATATCACCTTTAGCCTCAATAATTGACTGGAAGAAGTTCCATTTCGAGGTAAGTCCGCATTTTCATCTGTTGTAATGGATCTTAAGTAATACGTCTCAATAAATTGAAGTGCAATAAAGAGCCACCCTACGAAATCACAAAACCTCTGAAGATAAGACAATAGATGAAGCAAATGTAGCTCTTTACGCCTTAAGGCAATTCTACATAAAGTGCAATACATTTTCCATAAATTCTCAGGGAACTCTATGAAAAATTTACAAAGGGATTATAATTAGTACTTAGGGATTATAATCAATATTTTCCCGTGTCCAATCGAGTATTAAGAACTCTTGAGGATGTTCACACTCGTTTGAAGTGTCATATTTCTTATGATTCTTTCCTTTCTTTCTTATTAATTAATTACAATAACTACACCATCTTTTTGTTTTATTATTATTTTGATGTAGCATGCAAGCATGAAAGGAGGTAAGCCTCGCTAATGCTTGTTCACTCTAGCTTTGAAAAGATTCAGATAAACATAGGGAAAAGTTTTAGTATTTCCTTTGGAAAATGTGTTTTCTTTACTCTTTCGCTAGATCATCGCAGACGAAGTCGCGGGTAATAGGTAGTTAAAGATATTCTCGCTTTTATTTCTGCTTAATATAACTGATATTTATCGTTCAATGTATGGAATAATCATATGTATTTTAAATACAGTATTTTTCTAAACCAATTTTTTTTTTTTTTTATTCATTTTTTTTTTGCTTTGACTCAAATTAACGCACACATTGTCAAATCAAAATTGGTGACGTGAAATCGTGATACATGTTTATCTATACGCCAATATATATATATTTTTTTTATTTATAGTCAAGTTACGTGTAATTTGGGAAAGTTTAACTACATTATAGGTATGGTAATATATAAAAGTATCAGAAAGTTGATCTAATGTAATGAGTTGGGCTTTATCAAGTCTTAACTATTAATTAGTGTGCTATCAACCGAACAATTGTCATTTTCTCTCTTCTGTGTACATCACTTCGGTCGATAAAAGTGATATTATAATTATAATTAATCGATAAAAGTGACCGTCTTCGTTGTTTTGATAAGATTTCAAGAGACGAGCGATTGTATAACGTGATTGGTTAATCAACGAATTTTGAAAAGAAGGTATTTGTCAAAATCATCAAATTTGTTATTTTAAAGTAATTTAAACCTCGCTTACTAAAAGAGTTAGTTAAGTAAGGAATACAATTAGTGTGAATTGTGACCAACAGCAACGAAAAATAGTGAAGTGCAGTGTTCACCGACTAGCCAAAATAAATATACTTCAATCGTCAGTTTACCACGGTATATATCAGCAGTCTCTTTTGTAAGTGCAACAATACTTCGTCTATTATGCTTATGCCGCCGATCATCTCACATACTTTAAGTCGGCCAAAATCACATTCTGACGAATATTGTTTTATTGAAGATTTTAATTAATTATGTTTTACTGGCAGGGCTCACCATATGGGCAGGGCATATCGCGAGACGAACCGATCGCCGAAGAGGCGTAAAGGCACTAGAGTGGCGACTCCCGTATCAGTAGATGAAGCGTAGGCGGGCCTCTCAGAGGGTGGACCGACGGTCCGGTCAAGGTCGCGGGAAGCCGCTGGATGCAAGCAGCGCTGGACCGGGCATCAAGAAGATCTCTAGGGAAGACCTATGTTCAACAGCGGACGTCTTTCGGCTGATATGACGATGTTTTAATTACCGACATAGCGCAGATAATACTAACGATATTTAGTGTTCGTGATTATTCTGCTTAAGGGCTTAAATTAACAATAAATAAAATTGTGATTCCTATCGACCAGGCTGTCATTTCGGTCTATTTTCAAAAGTGTCAAGTCTAAACTATTGATATAATTGATCTAAGTATGCGTTTTTTTTTTTTTGTAATTCAATAAGCATGTTGAAGAAAGGTTAAAGAGAACTTCCTATATATATATAATTTTTGTTTTTTTGTTTTACCCAACTACTTATAATGTCATTTTGTCACACCATAAAAAGGGGACTTTGCCATAAAACTACCTAACAAAAGATACCAATAAAACTGAATAAAACACAGATCTATGCGGCATAGAAAAACCACTTAGTTCGTATTATTTTTATGTATATAGAATCGAGTGTAAATTTATTGCGAGCATCCACCCAGAGATACAAGAAAGCACACTTGAATAGAGTGTTTTCGACCACATTTTGAAATGTTCACTGGATGGCGCTGCAAATCAGCACGAGGAAAAAAAATAATGCCACCGTGTAATCGGTATGAAATTAATTAAAATTTTATATATTTTACTATGATTATAAAGATTAACTACCAACAGATACAGATACCACCCATCGACACCGAAAAAACGCAGTGACAGACATCAGGCAAAGCTGCTTATTTGATTGATTCGGCAAAACGGTTGGGCGAATGGGGTCTATTCTCAACAATCAGAATAGAGAAACGACCGGAAATCCACTCGTAAAAATATTTAAAACCAAAGCAAGGAACTATTCGACCGAGTTACAAGCTGTCAAAACTTTCAAACGAATTGAAACTATGTAAAATTCAGCGTAATAACTAAAAAGATTTCAGTGGTTAGAGTGTCCCTCGCTGGAAATAAGATTGTTCACTAATCTACGCTACAATAATATTACAGATAAAATGTCACTGGGTTAATCAATTACTACAGAACAGATTTAACTGTTCATATTTCAAAAAAATACAACACTATCCCTAACATAAGCTACGATTATTTTTTTTTATAGAAATTGGTATGTTTTGAGATGAGTAGGTTTTCAGTTTTAAATTGTGACTAGTGTCATATGTGCCTTGAACTAATTTAACGGTATTAGTCACTGTTATATAAACCTTTAAATATTAAATTGTAAAGCTACTGATTAATAAATTCTTCTACCCTATTCTGAAGAGAAGTGCAGCTTAGTTCAGACATTTATTATGAAACTTATTTGCTTTAGCAGTTCTTTTTTTCTTCGTTTTTAATATTTTAATTTGGACAGTTTGTTTGATTTGGAATAGATATGTAGTTTTATTTCTTTAAGATTTAGTACCTAGTCGACCGAGCTTCGCTCTTAGCCGCCTCAGGTGAGCAAGCTGTGGTACCCGCCAACAGTTGGCGCTCTAGGTTTCTGTCTAAAACGCGATGTTTTTAAAAAAATGCTTAGAAACACGGGGAAAAACAGACATGAGACCTAGCTAGATCGATTTTGCCCCCGGAAACCCCCGTATGGTAAATTTCATTGAAATCGTTAGAGCCGTTATCGACAAACATTTTACAAATATATTATGGCTCGTTTAATAGTATAGGAATAAATTGGCTTGAATCTAACAATATAGTACCATGGGTATATCCTTCATGCTATTTTAGGACATTGTTTCCTAGTCCAACAGAAGATTGTTAAAATTTGTTTAAACTTAACGACATCGTTTACAATTTTTATTTTTGTACTGTCGAAATCAGTCACCGCATTGTTAAGGGTGTCTGCCGCATCAGGGTCAAGGAAGGTTAACTACAAAGCCTAACTACTGAGACTCTATAAAAAGAACCAAAAACCAAGTAATTGGTGTTACCTCCATATGCCCGGAGTTGACTACTCACTGGGCTGATTGTGCGAGTGGCAGCTGGTTGCACGCACAGCCTGCCGCTTACCAGTCGCCTTGTGTTGTGGCGCTGGCTGCACGGCCTGCTGTTCATCAGGCGCGGATGACCGTGGTGCTGACTGCATGGCCTGTTGTCCACCAGGCGCCGACTGCCAGCTGTGGTTCTGGCTGCATGGGCTGCTGTCCACCAGGTGACGACTGCTGTGGGCTGGCTGCATAGGCTGCTGTCCACCAGGCACCGACTTTTGAGGGCTGGCTGCATGGCCTGCTGTCCACGAGGCCCTGACTGCTGTGGGCTGGCTGCATGGCCTGCTGTCTACCAGGCTCCGACTGCTGTGGGTTGACTGCATGGCCTGCTGTCCACGAAGCCCCGACTGCTGAGGGCTGGCTGCATGGCCTGCTGTCCACCAGGCACCGACTGCTGTGGGTTGACGGCATGGCCTGCTGTCCACCAAGCACCGACTGCTGTGGTCTGGCTGCATGGCCTGCTGTCCACGAGGCCCCGACTGCTGTGGGCTGGCTGCTTGGCCTGCTGCTCGCCCGGCGCAGTCTGCTGCGCTGCGCAGCTAGGCAACGCTCGAATCGAAGCTAGACTCTTGCCACGGTTACGGATTTTGTCCATTATGACGTGCTGAAATGTAAAAATTCCAGCGCGAGTATCTATTGTATAGAAGCGATCAATGTTTGAAACGCTTTTAAGGCTTTAAATTGAATGAAATCTATAAACGTAATAGTGGACACTTTTAAGTAGCTTTTACTCGTAGTTAGATATTACGTGTTTTTTTTTTGCAGCAGTAAATTTCAAACAAAATAAAGAACATAATTAATTGAAACAGTGAACTACGCATGGGAATACGAACCAATAGACCTTCAGACTATTATTTTGAATACGTACCTACACCAAAAATTATTACAACCATATGTAAAACACAACTAAAAGATTAATTTGTCTGAATGAAAGCACGAAATGTTGTTTGTTTTAAACTCAGGCTTGATAATAAATGGTTAAAGTGAACTGTGTACACTTATTCCTTAGCAACGTCTAACGATTTTGTGCAAAAATGATTTAAAATGTAGGTAGCATGTAGGTAGTATACAATCATAACTATTTACTTTAAATAATCACTCGTCCTTAACACAACGTTAAAAAAAAGGTGAAAAAAATACCACATGAGAAAAAAAAAACAAGTAGTTGATTTTCCAGTTTTTCCACTCATTTCAAACAAGTCAGTTTTTGAGATACAGCAGATGTATTTTTGAACATTATCAGTCCACTTTGTGGGAAGTGAGGGCTCGTATCCCGCTTCTGACATGTTAACAAATGAGAGGGAGTTGAGAAATATGTTAAATAAAACACTCGAAGTCTACTTACGTTTTGTAATAAGTTATTCACTTTACACAGTGTTAAAATGGGTACATTAACACAATACCATACATATGAAGAAGAGTCTTCATAATTTTACACAATACGTGATTACTCCTTTAAAGGTACAATCTCCCAGTTTGAAGAACAAAATACAACTGCCTGAGCGAGGCTGGCTCGAACGTTCAAGAGACCTCTCTCACCACAATATTACCCTTTCCATAAAACGCTGGGATTGGTCGAAAAGCCGCCGCGCTCTGACAGTTCGAACAAAGGAGTCAATACAACAACCATTTATGAACAATATCGTAAAGCTATGAAAAGTTAGTAAACACTGGTGACTTAAATATTATAATATTGGAGATCAGAATATCTGTCATGACAACAGTACTAAGTAACGTAACACAGTATTAAAAGTATATATGTAGGTATACAACGTGTTAACGGAATAAGCGAAACTGAGAAACTAGTTTGTTCAGAATCAAGAGTAGAATCAATTTCACGGGTTTTTGATAGGGGTAATTTTTTTTAATTTTTATAATTTAAATTTTAGCCGCTTAAATTCTAAACATTTCTGTGGATACGCGCGCTGGCGGCGGGGAAAGTGGGCGTGGCGTACGCGGACTGGAACAGCGATGCAACTATCAACAATGATGAAGCTTTAAAATAACAATATCTAGATTTAAAAAACTTATTTTAAGACCTTTTTTACGAGAATAGATTTATTTTAATAAAAATCAGTTGGGGTGTATGAGAGTTTCGCTTATTCCATTAACACGTTGTATAGTAATATCATAGAGTAATACAAGCTTTTCGAATCAGTCCTTTCCATTGACGTAAGAAAAACGCTGCGTGCGCGTAGTTTCCAAAATCTTTGGTCCTTTCTTGTCCATTTTTATTTTGCTCTTAACTCTTGCTCACTGGAAGAAATACTTTTTTAGAGTGTCTGCCATGACAAAAAAAATTTATCTAGGCACTTAAAAATTGAAGCGCACATTATTTTACTAGATGTATAAAATTTTCTTATCTTTTTATTTTATTGTATAATATTCATAATAGTAACGGGCCGAAAACAGTGTTGAAGTTTAACGATGTCTTTTCGTCAGTTTCGAATGCGATTATACGTGTCCATAAAGAAAATAATTTTAGGACTGACTTTGTACAAATTACTGTGTATTGCTGTTACTATCTATTTTTGTATAATATTTTCTATATTAATTGACTTAATAAATAACAAGCCTGACGATTTTCCCAAAGTGGACTTTGTTAATGACGTGGTGAATTTAACAAGAAATTTTATAGAAAAAACGAACAACCCAGCAATAATTTTGTGGAATTCACAAGGTTCAGATGGCGAAACGAAAGAATGCCCTGACAAGATAAGATGTGATTTATTCAGTATGACCCATAAACTACGTCCGGACAGTAATGGAGCATACATATTTTACGCTACTACGCTAAATTTTTCTGACTTACCGCTGCCCCGATACCCTAAAAAAGTAATTTGGGCCCTTAGTCACGAAGAGTCACCGAAAAACGTAGTTGAACTATTACACGAACCAGGGTTGAATCTCTTCAACTTTTCCTCTACTTTTAGCAGATACAGCGACGTCCCATTTCCGCTACAAGACATGGGATCATTAAAAAGAATAAGAAGTAGAAAACATTTCCTTTCTACAAAAGAAAAGAAAAAGCTCTTGAACAAAATTTCACCAATAATCTATATAAGTAGTAATTGTTATACCTTTACTGATAGAGATGAGTATGTCAAAGAACTGATGAAACCGGTTGATTCATATGGAAAGTGTTTAAATAATAAACAGTGGCCTGAGGATTTTCCAAAAGATTACCTGAATAACTTTGGTGATGTATCATTTTTGAACTTTGTAGCGAGATATAAGTTTGCAATAGCAATTGAGAATGGCATTTGTGAAGATTACATTACAGAAAAGTTTTGGCGACCTATACAATTGGGAGTCGTTCCGATTTATTTCGGATCTCCATCTATTGCAGACTGGTATCCCAATAACAAATCCGCAATACTCATCCAAGACTTTGCATCACCAAAGCATTTGAGTGAATACTTATATGAATTGTTGCAAAACGATACTCTTTATGATGAATATTTATATCACAAAACCAAAGGATACATCACCAATACTCGTCTCGTCGATGAATTTAAAGCCAGACCCTACCAAACCGATGTACACGCAAATCGTTTAATGTTCGAATGTTTTGTATGCAAAAACTTCATGAGAACATAAAAGAACCTACATTGAATGTCGTGACTAAGAGGCATTACAACTGCTCGAGACCTATTTCAGCACTGACATTGAAACCTAAAGAACTTTGGGAGTCTTCAAAACGCAGTGCGAAGAATGCGGAGTTGTTATACGAAAGAGTTCGCTCTGGATAATGACATTTTTCTTGCAATAAATACCTACATTTTAAATATGTCCTGTCGTTTTCTCTCTCAGTTTCTTTTGATAATGAAAAAAGTAAATGGATAATTTATGTTTTATTTATTCTACACGGTGGCCCATTGATAGGCGTCCAAAAGTTAAATTTGGATGCTTCATGCTAAGGGGTATCCAAATCACCCCAACATTTGTTCCGCTATTATTTGTAGTTTTCGAGTTATTAATTATTTTATTAATTTTTAAAATTTTGTGCTGAAAGAGTTAAAACATTCATACGAGTATCTTTTTTTTACTGAACGTTTTTTTGTATTTTATTTTTGTGTCGTGTTGGCCTTGAAAGTTACTTTCATACATAAAATAATGAGCCTCCTTACATTTCTACTTATGACTCGAAAAGTGTGGTAAATAGAAGTTTCTAAGAATTTAATGGGCCGATTCATTTTTCGTTGCCTAACTACCTGTTAATTGATCTAAATCAACCGATGTCCCTTTATGGGTCAAAAAATAAATAGTCACGTTATAAGTACATGATGCTCATACTAAGAATTGTTCCTCGTTATCTGATGTTTTAAAATTTACCAGTTTCACAAGTGGCCGTTAAATTTCGAAAACGACGCCAACTTTAGTCAAACCCCTTTATTGCACAGGGTGGTGTACTTTTTCACATTATCCCTTTTAATGTAGAAAGGCGCGAATTTTCGTCATGATACCGCTGACCTTCGGATGTGAAGTAGAGTCTCAGGGCAGGCTAGGTACTGGTTGGTGGTAATCCACCACATGACCCAACATGATTTGATCTTGTTATGTATGTCACGTCGGACTGTGGTAGAAGTTAAGTTTATAATAAATATGTCAGTATTAGACATTGGTGATTGTCCTAGATAGCTGTAAAGGCTTACTCTTCGATTACAATCACTCATTATCTTAGCCACATCGCGTCTCACTGTAGTCAGACTTGCGTATTTCTCCTAATGGCTCATATCAGACCCCCGCACTATGATCTAATGTCCAAGCACAAGTCAGGACCCAAGTACCTTGCTCGGCTGCCGCACGTAGACCACAGAATACTATATACTAGACTGATCCAAAAATGGAAGCAGCGGAGGGGCGCGCACTCACAGTCACACCACTCTGAAGTTAGTTGCCATTTTTGAACTGCTCGTCAGTACAAGAACCGTATTCATGACACGGAATATAATATTTGTCGGGTATACTTACACCCGACAAATATATTATTGTGCTAATAGCGCTGGCGGCGGCACCACGCGGATCATGAGCGGTGAGGAGTGGAGGTAAGTGGGCGTGGCGTGCGCGGAGTGCGCGGACTAGAACAACGAAGAAACTAGGACAATGATGAAACTTTAAAATGACGGGAATGGATTTATTTTAACAAAAATCTGTTGGGGTGTATGAGGGTTTCGCTTATTCCATTAACACGTTGTATGCTAATCTGTATCTGTGCATATGAGTTGCAGAACAACCGCCTTTCAGGAATACGTCGAATTTCAAATCACCCTAATAGTATAGGAATTAATGAGTTTCACAGCGCGTTTTTCAAAGCGGGTAACCTAAGGTTTGTCTCCAAATAAATATGTCATCTGTATATTTGAATAGTACTTATTTAAAATTATTAGGAACTTTAGTAATCAAACTTTATAATTACGAACAAAAAAAACATCTTCTTTATATAATTTCTTAGCAAAAAGAAAAACAAATGAATCTCCCGTTTTACCCGCTTTACCCGGTGCCCAAAGCGGGTAAGCTAAATGAGCAAAGCGGGTAGGGACAGGGTATGGCGCATAATTGAGATCTGTTACTTAAAATTACAAAATAGGCATCAAAACATATTTTTGAATTAATCAACATTAATTACAGTCTCCTTTAAAAACCTGTCAACCCGGTTGCATCAGACAGTCTAAAACTGTGTTCTTCATAGTGCTTTCTTTCCACGATGCTTGGTTAGTTTTGCGCTTGTATTTGTTGACTATCTGCAAAATTAAATGACCAATTCTTTTGTATTTGATAAATCTCATCACTAAAAACTTGAAAAAGTAACCCCCATTAAAATCTAAAACTTTTCATCCTATCCCGGCAAAGCGGCTTACGATTTTATAGGGCATAACAGGTACCCTCTTTACCCTTACCCGCTTTGCCTTTTGGACGTTTTTGAAAGTTTTTTAAAATAACCACCAAACTTTTACTTCAACGACGATCAAACTTTTATATATATTAGGCTATTTAAGGCACAATAACACACGCAAAGTTTTAGAAACACAACAATTAACAGATTCGAATAAACCAAAATTACTTACCTTTGTATTTTTAATAAATTCTTCCATAAACAATATTTGCACACTGCGTTTAGGTCTAACTACTTCAGCGTCATGGGAAAACTGAATCGCGTCGGGACGTGTTCGGGTTCTTTCGCCTTACTCACCCATTTGCACTAAGGGCTCCCGCACACGACCGAGAATCGGTGGGCGATTATCGGCCAGGACAAGGACGGAAGATTCAGGTGATAACACGTCAGAGCGGGATGCCGACAAAAAATCGGCCACCGATTCTCGGTCGTGTGCGGGAGCCCTAATCGGTGACGTACATGAATGACGAGGCAGAGTTTGGCCAGCGAGTCGTATCACAACAAAACCGCGACAAATTTAAAAATTACAAGTTTTAAACCCTGAAAATACTGCAAAATAACAATTTGATACTTTTAGTTTAGTAACCAACTAAAAGTATCAAATTGTTATTTTATGGCATTTTCAGGGTTTAAAACTTGTAATTTGCCGCGATTTTATTGTGACACGACTCGCTGGCCAAACTCTACCCGCTATGGGCCGCCTTCCCCTACGTATCAAATGTGAAAAGTGTTGCCGATCGTTAGTTTATCGATAGTCAGCAATAGCACAAAATATCTATAGGTCTATCGATAGTTCAGATTATGTAATACTGTTGATAAACAGCAATACTATCGATAGTATTACCATAGTATTACACAGCAATAGCCAGAAAACTATCGTTTTTTTTCCGTGGCACTACCAGTAGTACTATTGTATTCAATAGTTTCAAACTATCGATAGTAGCCATTCGTTCAATAGTATTTGGTTGTATTTTGCATGCTATGTAAGCAGGCGTTATTTAAGTTCATAAAAATAAAATTTTCTTGGTTTAAATCTGAGGTGTAAGTTATTTAATTGTAGCTAATCTAGATACAAATAAATGAATGCTTGAATCAGACGTTATTTTAAACCACAACCAATACTATTGAACGATTGGTACAATCGATAGTTCAAAACTATCGATAGTTTGTCATAATAGCATCGATAATATTCTAGCTATTGCTGACTAATACTATCGACACTACTGCTTTTCATCAATAGCTATTGACACTATCAATAGTATCGATACTACTTTAATTTGCTGATAGATCTATCGATATTCTGATTTTTCAAGGTCAACTATCGATAGCGAACTATCGATATTTCGGCAACACTATTGAGACTATTTACATGTAAGACCATTGCAATACCATTTGAATGCAAATAAATGAAATATTGCGAAAATTAATAATTGAAATATATATAAACAAAACAATTTCTAAGTTGTTACTATTTTTATTCAATTTTCAAACATAACAAATATCAAATTTCTTTAACTAATTTAAACCCGTAACAATTTTTTATCGCGATACAATAAAATTTAATTTCATTTAAATTAGAAGTCCAAAAACACGCCAATGTACAAATTGTTTCAAACAAAGATATTTTTAACCGACTTCAAAAAAGAAGGAGGTTCTATGTTCCACTGTATGTATTTTTTTCTTATTGAAGGGTACCCTACACTTTCCCTTGTACATACAGCAATACTCGAAACGAAACATTAAAAAAAACACATAGACATTAGTTTTGGTCACAATACATTATAATAAAATTCTAAATACTTATGATGGAATTGAGGCTCCATTTTATAATTTAAATCGGAAGTGAATTTGCCAATGAAAGTGAACAACTTTCTTAAGGAATATAAGTCAAAAGTTAAAAAAAATGGTCTCGATTTAACTCGGCTACAAAAACCCACATAAATTGTGTAAGTCAGAACGTACCGTGTACGTATGAGGTCCTGAGGTGTACAATCGTTTACCAGAACAAATATGCGATGCACCTTCATCTTAAATTTTAAAAAACAAGATGAAGCTGTGGCTTCACGAACAGTTTTATGATTATAATATTATAATACCTTTTTTAAATTACCAATGTAATTATAATAACCTGTTTTAATTTTAAATCTAAATTATTGAATTATATTTAACTAATTGTTTTTAAATATTGGCTGTGTGTGTATTAACGTGCCACCAAATTTGAGTAAATTTTTACCAAATAATATCTACCAAATTTTGTCTACCAAAATGGATGAATGTTCACCGAATTTGCTGCTGGCACTTCGCCGGCCGCTGCCGCGGCCTTAAATATTTAAGTGTTCGATTTCTTTAGTTTTCTTTCGGAAAGTTTCTATTTTAATAATTAACTGCAGTATTTTATTTCTATTTTTACTGCAATTTTTCAATTATTATAGATGTGTAGCAATGTTACCAATAAATTGTTTCATTTCAACACAAAGTGCATCAGTTGATAGCAAATTTTTGTATGACATCAAATTTTTTTTTCGTATTACCGCTATGTTTCTTAGGAAAAGTTGTTCAGTTTCATGGGCAGATTCACAACCTTCTAACTTGTCTTACCTCGCCTTTTACACTTTTTACACATCATTATTAGCAACAAATATGTCTGTTTTTCTCCGCTGGTCGTTTAAGAGTGTTGCTGTGTGTACGTTTGCTATGCACAATTCACGCAGCTTCCTTTACGAGTAGTTTAGAGTATAAGCTAGTCAATATTTCCTCTTGGGCTGTAGATTCGAGCTCCTCGAACTTGCAACCAAACACTGATTCGAAGCTTTTGAGAAACAGCGGCGTCATCGATTCTGTGGTGCATTCTGTGAATAAAAATTGAGATTTTGATTACCACATTTATAGTCGCCACGCTTTTGAACACAACATCTATAGTAGCCACATATACAACGTGTTAACGGAGTAAGCGAAACTGAGAAAATAGTTTGTTCAGAATTGAGAGTAGAATCAATTTCACGGGTTTGTGATAGGGAATTTTTTTTATTTTTTATTATATAAATTTTTGCCGCTTTTTGAGCGGTGAGCAGGGGAAGGGAAGTGAACGTGGCGAGCGCGGAGTACGTGGACTAGAACAAAGATGAAACTAGAACAATCATGAAACTTTAAAATAACAATATCTAGAAAAAAAAATACGGGAATGGATTTATTGTAATTAAAATCAGTTGGGGTGTATGAGGTTTCGCTTATTTCATTAACACGTTGAATATTGGCTATATATAACACATTCGTTGTTCACGTTTATGTTGACCATCTTAAGAATGCAGTGAGTCATCGTTTTCCGCCGCTGGTAGCCAAGCCCCGTAACCAATCAGTTCGCTTAAAATTATAAAGTCAAATGTACAATAACTAACTGAAGACAAACCTTCGAAAAAAGAAAAAATATTTAAAAAATAAAAAATATTTATTTTAACTCCATTGTGAATACACCTTGACACTGTATTTTCTTAACGCGGATGGACTATATAAAGTTACTGCATTCTTAACGCGGACGAACTATAATGACTACTGAATTCTTAACGCGGACGAACTATAATGACTACTGCATTCTTAACGCGGATGGACAATAACGACTACTGCTTTCTTATCGCGGATGAACTATAATGACTTACTGCATTCTTAACGCAGACGAACGACATAGAGTTGCTGCATTCTTAACGCGGACGAACTATAATGACTACTGAATTCTTAACGCGGACGAGCTATAATGCTTACTGCATTCTTAACGCGGACGAACTATATTAACTTACTGCATTCTTAACGCGGACGAACTATAATGACTACTGCATTCTTAATGCGGACGAACTATATTGACTTACTGCATTCTTAACGCGGACGAACTATAATGACTACTGCATTCTTAACGCGGACGAACTATACAGAGTTACTGCATTCTTAACGCGGACGAACTATTACGACTACTGCATTCTTGACGCGGACAAACTATAATGACTACTGCATTCTTAACGCGGACAAACTATAATGACTACTGCATTCTTAACGCGGACCAACTATAATGCCTACTGCATTCTTAACGCGGACGAACTATATTAACTTACTGCATTCTTAACGCGGACGAACTATATTGACTTACTGCATTCTTAACGCGGACGAACTATAATGACTACTGAATTCTTAACGCGGACGAACTATAATGCCTACTGCATTCTTAACGCGGACGAACTATATTAACTTACTGCATTCTTAACGCGGACGAACTATAATGACTTCTGCATTCTTAATGCGGACGAACTATATTGACTTACTGCATTCTTAACGCGGACGAACTATAATGACTACTGCATTCTTAACGCGGACGAACTATACAGAGTTACTGCATTCTTAACGCGGATGAACTATTACGACTACTGCATTCTTAACGCGGACAAACTATAATGACTACTGCATTCTTAACGCGGACAAACTATAATGACTACTGCATTATAACGCGGACCAACTATAATGCCTACTGCATTCTTTACGCGGACGAACTATATTAACTTACTGCATTCTTAACGCAGACGAACTATATTGACTTACTGCATTCTTAACGCAGACGAACTATAATGACTACTGCGTTCTTAACGCGGACGAACTATACAGAGTTACTGCATTCTTAACGCGGATGAACTATTACGACTACTGCATTCTTAACGCGGACAAACTATAATGACTACTGCATTCTTAACAAGGACCAACTATAACGCCTACTGCATTCTTAACGCGGACGAACTATATTAACTTACTGCATTCTTAACGCGGACGAACTATAATGAAAACTGCATTCTTAACGCGGACGAACTATATTGACTTACTGCATTCTTAACGCGGACGAACTATAATGACTACTGCATTCTCAACGCGGACGAACTATATTGACTTACTGCATTCTTGACGCGGACGAATTATATTGACTTACTGCATTCTTAACGCGGATGAACTATAATAACTACTGCGTTCTTAACGCGGACGAACTATAATGACTACTGCATTCTCAACGCGGACGAACTTTATTGACCTACGGCATTCTTGACGCGGATAAACTATAATAACTACTGCATTCTTAACGCGGACGAACTATAATGACTACTGCATTCTTAACGCGGACGAACTATATTGACTTACTGCATTCTTGACGCCGACGAACTATATTGACTTACTGCATTCTTGACGCCGACGAACTATATTGACTTACTGCATTCTTAACGCGGACGAACTAAAATGACCACTGCATTCTTAACGCGGACGAACTATAATGACTACTCTTAACGCAGACGAACTATAATGACTACTGCATTCTTTACGCGGATAATATTTACGATGATTCTCTTGCTGCACCGTTGAAAAGTAGGGGATTGACAGTCTTTTGTAATTGTTCTTCCATGCTATGACGGCCGAATATAATACTGACCTTTCCCAGTTTCCAGAGTGAGTGAGGTGACACCTTTATCATCGAAACCGCACGGGTCGATGTGATTGAACCACGAAAGGTCGTTATCACAGTTCAGCGCAACGCCGTGACTCGTCACGTACCTATAACAAAGAGGTCAAGAATTTCGGTTAACTTTTCTACTCCTATGGAACTTTGGAAAAGTTGTTCAGTTTCATGGGCACATTCACACCCTTAACCTCTATAACCCCTCCACTCCAACTAAAACACTCCACTAAGCACCTCAAAATAACCGTCTAGCCCTGCCATACAAAAATTCGCAACAACCGTGCACAAACAAAGTGACATTGCGAATTTGCAATTTTTTCCCGCCAATAGACCTACTTACATTGGTCGGGTATTCAGTGCGCGGGAAGTAATCGCTGATATTTCCGAACGTAGCCACTCTATCTCTATGGTTTATATGTCATTGGAAAGGTAATTTTATAAGGTCTAAAGTCACTATACATGTCAAACCAAAATAAACCGTAGTTTTCTGCAATAAGGCAAAATTCGAAAATCTGTTTCCGGGTTCACATGTGAACGCGCGGTGCTTGACGAAAGGAAGCGATCTGGGTTCACATGTGAACCCACGGTGCTTCTGAGGTTGTATTATCACACCCTTCCGTTACACGCTGTATAGTGTGGGATGTAAGTTCAAGTACTTGGACGACGGAGCTTCGCTCTGCATAATCAAAGTCCATCACATGTAGCGCCATCTAGTATGGAGTAGAAAAACTAACCGCAATTGACCGGCCGATTTTCAGTGAAAAAATGAAAATGAAAAATGTTTATTGGTAACCGAATTAACATAGAATACACACTATTTAGTTAGTAAAATTAGGTTCATTAATTACGGAAACACCAGAGGCCTTCAAACTAGGCAAAGCCTGTATCTTGAAGGACCAGTATTCAAATTACAATACAGACTTTGATTGAACTAACAAATATATATAAAAACTAATAAAAATAAAATTGGAGGAATGAGTAGGTATGAACTAAAGCTAACACAGAAGCAAAATGGGAGTGAAAAGAAGAGAGAGTGGAAAGAAAGAGTGTAAAGAATGAAGTTTAAGAAGGGATTAAATTTTCGGTCGTCATGTGATCTAATTTGTATAAAAATGTGTGAAGTATCTTTTTTAATTCAACGGCTGAGCAAAATTTTATGTCATTGTGTTTTAGGATATTGTTGTAAAAAATTAATTGTTGTAAATAATTAATTGTTGTAATTAATTGTAAATTGTTGTAATTAATTGTAAATAATTAATTGTTGTAATTAAACAGTGTTGTAAAAAATTAAAATTTCGCTCTAATAAACTCTTAATATGTAAATAAATATATTGTTATTCATTTTCATTATAACATCCCATGAAACCTTCCAGAATTAAAGCAAAAACGCGTGGTGGAGGGGAAGTATTATTAGTAGTATTATAAAACCAAAATATATTATTACGAGGGCCAAACCGAAAAGATCGGGAATAGAATACTCAGGAATAAATTAGATTAAAACCTTTTTGGTTTATGACATGTAGTATTATTTCAAACACAATTCCATTTTTGAATTTTAAAAAAAGTAAAAAAGAAAAGAGTAGTAGCCATTTGAATTTGACAATTCAGTGGGGAAAATGGAGCTTACGCGGGAACATTTCCGTGCCATAATTTTTCACAACTTTCGTCGAGGTTTATCTCAAGAACAATGTCTCGCCAAGCTTGTTTCTGTTTATTTTTGTACTTTTTTCTATTCCCGATCATTTCGGTGTGGCCCTCGTAATGTCGATTAATAATAAAATTATTATAAAATCTTCTCTTTCTTAAAAATGCAGATAAAAGTGTGCAGATTACCTTAAGTAATGTGGAAGCTTCCTAAAAGAATAAGAATCACACTTGACGACGGTAGTTACTTTGACCCTAGCTAGCCTACGTATTTAGCACTCGCGGTATTTAATTGATGTTGCGCACTGGATACACTTTTGTAGTTTATAATTATTTATTACGAGATTTACGTATTTTCTGTTTTTACAAGTCCAGCATAAGTGACACAGTCACACAGTCAATAAGTCAGTAGCCTAGCAACGATTCATAGAGAACATGAATATGTATGCGAACTTCTTTCACTGATGCTAGACCTACCAACTTAACACTTTCCCTCATTGGTGTAACGGTGTTCGCAGCCCCAACCCAGCTCTTAGTAAAGTGAGCCTTGGCTTTGGCACTGCCTTCGTAAGCAAATCAGCTAGTTGCTGCGCAGAACTCGTCTTTTGTACGTCCACTAAACCTTCTTCCACAGTTTCTCGAACGTAGAAATGTCGCACGCGGATGTGCTTGGTCCGCTTGTGAAATTCGGGGTTGTGCGCAAGACGAATCGCTGCCTCATTGTCCACTTTCAATGTTGGTATACCTTTAAGGTCTGTAAGCTTGCTGTAGACTCGTTGTAGCCATACAAGTTCACGAGCACCTTCGCTGGCTGCTACAATTTCGGCTTCTGTTGTCGAAATCGCGACCGATGGTTGCCGTTGGCTCATCCACGATACGGCACCTCCTGCGTATAGGCATACCACTCCTGAGGTGGAGCGTCCAGTGAGCTCGTCACCGCCGTGATCAGCATCACTATATCCTTCTATGATGGCTTTCTGGCTTCCAGAGCTATAACTTATTCCGTAAGTTATGGTTCCTTTAAGATATCTGAAGATCCTCTTCACCTTCAGCCAATCAGTCCAGGACGGATTTTCTAATTTCCTGGACACCACTCCGACTGCGTATGCAATGTCCGGGCGCGTACCTGTCATAAGATACGCCAGAGCTCCTACTGCCTCTCTATAGGGAAAACTTTTCTCGCCAGGGTTAGCTTCAACTTTCCCTGCTTCAGTAGTCCTTTCTATGGGCGTTGTGACTGGATTGCAATCTGACATTCGAAAACGTTCCAGGATTTTCTTCGCATAGGCTTGCTGAGAAATCGTAATAGAACCGTCATCCGATCGATCTATCTCCAGTCCTAGGTAATAGGATGCTGACTTGGTAGTAATCTTCAGCGTGTCTCCCAATTCTTTCAGAAACTGGTTCGCTAATGCTTTATCTGTAGTGGCTACCAGCCCGTCGTCCACATACAGAGTAATGAGTATTTTCTTGTCTCCCACTTCCTTGGTGAAAAGACAGGGGTCAGCTGCGTTCTGTATAAAACCTTTCTCAAGCAGAATTTCCTCAAAGCACGAATTCCAACAACGAGGTGCTTGTTTAAGGCCATACAGACTTCTTTGAAGTCGACAGACTTTTGATGTGCCATCGCTGAATCCATCTGGCTGCTGCATGTAGATTTCCTCTTTCAGCTTGCCATTCAGGAAGGCTGTTGAAACATCAAACTGTGTCAGGTGCAGCTTCTCCTTGGAGCTGACACTCAGCAAAGCTCTTATTGTAGCCATCCGGGCAACAGGGCTGAACGTCTGTTCATAATCTATGCCTTTGCGTTGCTTGAATCCTTTTACTACAAGTCTAGCCTTGTATTTGTCAACTGTACCATCTGGGTTTCGTTTGATTCTAAAAACCCACTTGCATGGTAGTGCCTTGCGGTTTGGTGGTAGTTGGCACAATGTCCAAACCTTGTTGTCGCCTAGGGATTTGATCTCGCTCGCCATGGCTTTCTGCCATTCGGCACTATCTACCCTCTCTTTAGTCTCTTTGTATGTCTGAGGAAAGCTTTCAGTTCCTACGAAACACACGTAGTCTTCGTACTTCTTGGGACGTGCGATGGTTGATCTATCTCTCAGGTTGTATCGAGGCTCCACTGCTACTAGCGGCTCAACAACTTCCAATTGCTCTTGCTCTTCATCAGCACTGGCAAAATCATCCTCATCATCACCTTCGTACACAGCTCTCTCGCCGGAACGAACGTCCTCAGGAACTCGTGAAACTCGAACTTGATCTTGACCTTTTGGTCTTTCTCCCTCTAGAGCATGTTCTTCGTTTTCCTCGACATTCACAGATTCTGTCTCTTTTGGCTCTTGCTCGAGAACACGTCCATTATCGGCTTGTTCAGCTCCCTCTGACAATATAGGAACGTTGGTCGAAATCCTGAACTCAACATCGGATTGAAACGTTATGTCTCTAGACCTTACTGTCTTCGATCCGTCGTAGATGCGATAACCATCGTCGTTCTCGTAGCCTATCAGCCTGCCCTTGATTGCCTTCTTACATAACTTCTTACGATTTTGTTTAGGCACGTGAGCATAACAAATGCTTCCAATAACTCGGAGATGGGAAATCTTCGGTTTCTTACCGAGCCATAATTCAAAGGGAGTTTTTCCGTCGACTCTTGAAGGCCCAGTCCGATTAAGTACGTATGCTGCGGTATTCACTAATTCAGCCCAGAGTACTTGGGGTAGTTCTCCTCCAGAATACATCATTGACCTTGCAGCTTCGACCAATGTACGGTTCTCCCTTTCAGAGCAGCCATTCTGCTCAGGAGTGTACGGCATAGTGAATCGATGCTTTATACCGTGCTTCTCCAATACTTTACGGACAGCTTCATTGTCAAATTCACCACCGTTGTCGCTCAATATTGTCTTGACAACGTGTCCTGCGTTCTTTGCTTCTTGTAGCATCTGTACTAGCTTATCCTTCACCTCTGATTTCTGTCTGATGAAATAGACGAAGCGATAGCTTGAGTAATCATCCTTAAATAAAACGAAGTACTTGTACTTGGTGATACTGTCTGCAAATGGGCCGCAAACATCGGTGTGAATTAACTCTCCACATGCTGATGCTCTTTCCCTTGTTCCGAACGGTTTCCGGTGTGACTTTCCATATATACAGCCCTCACATTTCACTTTATCAGGACTAAGACTTAAGCCTAACTCGCGCTTCACTACGCGAATGACATGGTTCTTGTCCTGGTGTGCAAAACGCTCATGGTATAGCTGCAACATGTTTGAGCCAGTTATAGCATTAACCTCTATGGTCCTTTGCTTCGTTGGCATGACCGTCTTCATGTCCAACTTGTAAAGTCCGCCAAAAGGGACTCTCGTGCCAACAACCCTAGTCGTGCCTTCAACATCTAGTTTACACTCTCTAGTTGTTGACGTGAAAATGCTACTCTGCATCTTGTCTTGTGCCGCTAACGTCGAAAAAAGATTTTTCGTAAGTGATGGTACTAACCACACATCTCGGAGTGTCAGCCGTTCTTTCCTGCCATTGACATTTGACTCTACCTCTACGATACCCGTTCCTAATGCTGGAATCGTGGTTCCGTCTGCAGTTGTAACTGTGTGGTCCGAATCAAATTCATGAAACTCTTCAAAGAAGTCACTCCTTACTGCAATGTGCGTCGTTGCTCCATTGTCGACAAACCAGCTCTCTCGGTCTTGAATTTGTCCTGAAGAGCATGCATTAACCATCAGCGAAATCTGTTGAACCTGATTGAAACTTGAGCCTGAACCTGACGTGCCTGGAGTTGGTTTAGGTGGCCTCCCATCCTTAATCCACTTCTTACACTTGCGAACTCTATGTCCTTTACTGGAACAATAGTTGCATATCAGTTGCTCATCCTTATTGCGCTTGAAATTTCGCTCCGTAGGCATAGTAGTCACTAGTGCTTCCTGTCTAGAGCTCTCTTGACTGCCTAGTTCTCTTTCGAATGCGCACAGATGACTTGTGAGACTGTCTATGGTCCTTTCTGTCTGCTTAAGCATAAGCCAGCTTGACTTGAAGTTAAAGAACCTTTCATCCAGCGTGCCTAAGACCTTACATATCAGGAACATTTCAGGAAGCTTAGCGTTGGCGTCAATCTTAGCAACTTCGGCCTTTAACTCGTTCCATAGATTCTTTAACTTCGACATGTGGGTTGGAATGTCGTCCGCCCTATCACGTTTCAGTTCAAAGAACTCTAAGCACAAATTATATGCTCTATCTTCCGTTTGTCCGTCAAATAGTCTATGTAGCTCCTGCCAGACTTCTCGAGCAGTCCTAAATCTCATAACTTTCTTGAGTGTATCTTCTGACATGTTCGAAGTCAACATGAGTAGAGCGCCAGTCTCAGCTTTCTTATAATTGGCCAGTGCCGTATTATAATTTCTGGTTTCGGCGTCACCTGCTCCGCTTGCGAGTGTGGGCTTTTCTAGTCTACCTTCTATTACTTCGAGGGCGTTAACAGTGCCTTCAAGCATAATGGTAACCTTGTATTTCCAAGTTGACCAGTTTTCCTTGCCCGTAAGTTTGCCAATGTCTATTTTCGTCGTATAATCCATCGTGGAAACTTATTACAATTCAGTTGGGACCGATAACCTCTTAAAAATGCAGATAAAAGTGTGCAGATTACCTTAAGTAATGTGGAAGCTTCCTAAAAGAATAAGAATCACACTTGACGACGGTAGTTACTTTGACCCTAGCTAGCCTACGTATTTAGCACTCGCGGTATTTAATTGATGTTGCGCACTGGATACACTTTTGTAGTTTATAATTATTTATTACGAGATTTACGTATTTTCTGTTTTTACAAGTCCAGCATAAGTGACACAGTCACACAGTCAATAAGTCAGTAGCCTAGCAACGATTCATAGAGAACATGAATATGTATGCGAACTTCTTTCACTGATGCTAGACCTACCAACTTAACACTCTTAACCTCAGATCAAATAAATAGTCTAGATGTAGCGCTGTGAACAGAAAACTGAGGCCAACTTTTTAAACATGTGTTGCATGGACCGGTGTTGCCATAATCAAATTGTGCCAATGTAACAAATATAACGTTACGTAATAAAGTTATCACATACTATCGAATCTTCTTTTTCTTCTTGTAGGTATAGAAAAAAAGAGAGAATAGATAACGATTGAGTTCGGTTCTAGCGCCTGGTAATACAATTAATTAAAGTGATGGCGGTAATAGAAAGGAAATAGGGAGTTTTAGGAAATAAAATTACTGGGTAATTTGTATGTGCATTTAATAACTGACTTGTTTTCCCTGTAATATTTACATAAACGACTATGACTAACATATTCAGCTAAAAGAAAAAAATATAAGCAGATATTACATTTAAGGTAACATTAGGTAGGTTTACATCAGGTTAAGCTGTCCGTGTATGTTTGTATTTTTCTTTTATGTGAGCAATAAAGTGTACATCTATCTATCTATCTATTTATCAGTTACCTAGCATCTAAGTACAAGCTTCGCTTAAAAAAAATAACTTTGGATTACTACATAATCAAACCTAGTCCTAAAGGGACACCGCACATTTTCAAATTTATTTTGCATATTTAAAAGCAGACGTTTATAATTGATTTTGAAAGTACGTAGTGTTTTACAAGCTCGTATAGGTGGTGGAATATTGTTCCAAATTTTGGCTGCAGCCAACCGAAACGAACCAGTAGCAGCGTGCGTGCAGTGCGGCGGTAGCACCAACTGCAGGGCGCGGGCGGCGCGCTGCCGGCGCCCGCCCTCGTCCTGCAGCCGCAGCTTGGCCGCGAGCCCGGCGGGGGCGCCCGCAAGCAACACGGTGTATGTGAGGCAGGCCAGGTGTAGCTGCCTGCGAGACGCCATGTCGCCAAATAACACTACTTCTAAAAATATTTTTCCGTTCAATTACCATTACTCAATAATATCTTTGTCTTTTGTATTTTTAATGAACTGCTGAACCAATTTTAATGACACTTGCACTATACCCTTAAAGTAATAAAACTTTGTTCAACTAAAAAAGAATTATTGCAATTAGTCTTTTAGTTTCTTAGAGATGCGTGGACAATTTTTAGGGTGCCGACACCAAATTGGTAAAAAAAGGAACCCTTACGGTGCGACTTTGTCTGTCCGCCTTGTAGCGTCACTGATGTTAGTCGTTAAGCTCTTTATTTGGCTCGCCAACGCACACACCACGTTGCACTACCTACTCGCTGTACGGTCGGTTGCAGACTGAGTATGCACGCTCGAGACAAAGGCTATACACTACACGCCTGTCTGTCACACCTGTATATCTCAGCAACCACTCATGCTATCGACTTGAAATTTGGAACAGTTTTAGAATATGGTTGTCCAACTTAATTGCACATGAAATAATAATAAAAAAAAGATTATTAATATAAAGGGGGCCCAAATAGGGGGGGGGGGGGGGGGGGGCAAAATTTCAAATTGTCGTTAGTCGAGTGGGGTATCATATGAAAGGACTTTACTTGAGCATTCTAAAATAAATTTTGGTATTTTTTCACGACTCTTACTTTTCAAGTTATGATGAAAAATTTCAAAAAAAATACCATTCCCCCCCTTATCTCTGAAGTTTGTGAATGGTAAAATCTGAAATTATTACAGTCAATATAAGTTTATGTAAATATATCAGCAAAAATAAAACTATTTTTCTAAGTTACACAGTTTTTTTAGAAACCTGTACAAACAAATTTAGTTTTGCGTTCCTAAAAGTGGACTTTATTGCTTCCAAAAATACTAGAGATATATCGGAAACCTTGGCGCGCGAGTCCGACTTGCACTTGACCAGTTTTTTTTTTAAATGAACCGATTTTGATGAAACTTGCACTCAACTTGCACTGTACCCTAAGCAGAATATTACGTAGTTCCTGTCTTGAGATACGCGTCAACGATAAGTTTTACTGAACCGATTTTAATGAACTGCTGAACCGGTTTTGATGAAACTTGCACTTTTAAGTTGAAGAATACCTAGTTAAATTAAAAAAGAAATAATTTAAGAAAAACATACATACACTAATGAAATTTTCTGTTTAGAAGCTTAAATGGACTAGCCTACGCGAAAATTGTGTATTTTGACAAAACTACATACTTACGGATTGAATTGATAACCTCTCTTTTTGAAGTCGGTTAAAAACAGAATTATTTGAAATTTTGTTCTGTGTGCTTAGCAAATAGCGTAACTGAGTGCATCCCATTTTTTTTAAAGTATGTTTAAAATATGCAAATTAATTGAAAAGAACATACACATTTTTCTCGTGAACTTAATTTAAAACATGATTTAAATTTAATTCATTTTATAGCTCTACCATAGGACTACTTCATTATCAATACTAATCTGTAATAAACACCTGAACTGTAGGATTTTTTACATATTGTTTTTGTTTGTACCGGTCAAATTAATTATATGGCTCAAAATCAATCATTCCGATGCTTTAAACACTAATTACAGCTTTTATGGCAAACCACTAGCTAGCTCTTTTTGTGTAGACTCTTGAAATACTCACAATATTTGGAGGTTGTCTCAGCTCCACTTCACCTAATCCCTCTACTACGATGTTTGGTAAAATCTGATAGGCAAAACAAATCAGTGTTGTATAAATTATATCAACATGTCTTATAAAAGTGTAAAAATTGCAATTATTAGAAAGTTACCGTTGGATATCCGGTTTTTGATACACGACGTAACCCTTTCTTGGTGTAGTATAAATCGGTGACTTTAAAATGCTCTGAGCATACTCTACTGAAGTAAGTTGGTTGCCATAATGGTCCCTGTCGACTTTGACGTATGGCTGCTATCCATTTTTGTTTAATTTTTTGATCTCGATCCGGAAATCTGAAAAATAAACGATAAGCGTTAAATATATGATTACTAAGTTTTTAAAATATTTATCATATCTTCATTCCTCATAAAATAACGATACTTGTCACAGTTACCAATACTAGGATATTATTTATAATGGCAACACTTACTGTTCCAAGCAATTAAAAAAAAAAGCAATGACCTAAAATTTTATTTTATTTACTAAAAATATTAGTTTCAAAGTTTACTTACGCGAGATATGTGATTCCATCCCACTTTTTATCTTTTGTAGATTGTTTATTGCACCCTTTTACAACACTCACTGTTCCAAGCAATAACCTCAAATTTTATTTTGTTTTACTACAAATATTAGCTTCCAAGTTTACTTGCGCGTGAAATATGACTCCATCCCGCTTTTTATCTCTTGTGGATTGTTTATTGCACCCTTTAACAACACAATTTGGCATTTTACATTGAAAAAACTGAACTTTTTACCACAATTTTTGTACTTGCCGCGAAACTCGACTGACTGACAAGTCCACAGATTACAGATAGAATATCGAGTCATAGTTTTGTTGCATTAGTGTGCGTGACTGTGTACGTACACGGCGAGTCACAGTTTTACCGGCCTCACTTTTTTGTTCACAGCGATCCATCTAGACTATTTATTTGATCTGAGCTCTTAACTTATTAGCCATTGCTGTCCCACTGCTGGGCAAAGGGAAGCCTTCCTAAAATCCATAACATCAAAAAATCACCGGGTGAGCAAGCTATGCTACTCAGCAACAGATGGCTCTGTAGGGTTTCTGAAACGCGCTATCTTCAAGAAATTATCATAAACACGGACAAAACGAATTTTCCCTTCTAGTCCGTTCAACGAATACCGAAAAAGGCTGAATAGTGGAAATGAATCGGAAGCAATTTTGGCACAATTGTAGAAGAAAGTACTATCTATACTCGGGCTTGGGTACTTTGGTTTTACTTTAGCTGACAACAATAAAGTTTTTTAAGGGGTTAGATGGGTTTACTCGGGAAAAAAACGGCCTATTTTCAATAAAAAAAATTTCATATAAAAAATGAAATATTTTATGGAAACTTTCTAATATTCTAAAGATACATATTTTACAAAGATTTTGTGAAACTTTCATAGTAAAATATTCAAAACTCGGCCATTACGACGTCATTTCCAGCTCCCTCGGAAAAAAGGTGTCTCCGCGTTGACAGCAGAACTTCTTACAGGATCATCAGAAGTAAAAATAAAAAAATACGTGTTTCAGTTAAGACCATAAACTAGGTTTTTTTATAAATAGTTGTAATTTAAAAAAAAAAATCCTTCGTTCAAGACCTTGTAAATTTTATCTCGAAGACCTGTGTAAACTTCCATTAAGATCGGTTGAGTAGTTCGCGAGAAATCTTGACAACCGACTTTGATAACACAGTTTTGAGAAAAACGCGTTTAAAGTATTAAGAGACAATAGAAGTGACCTCGAGCGCGCAACTTTTTAAGGCTGTATCTCCGAAACTATTACTCGGATCAACTTGAGCATTTAGGACTATATCCTAGAGATGTTGTAGAATTAAATGAGACAATAAAAAAAATGAATTTTTGAAGCCGTGAAACCCAATGCACAATCATTATTTTAGATATGCAGTTAAATATTTTCCGTTTAATAGTATAAGATAATACCTGGATGCATGAATGCCTATAGAAGCCAGCTTGCTATCATCAACCCATACTCCGGTGTGCTCTGATCTATAAACATAAATAATTTTTGTTGTAACATATTTTTATCATAAGCCACGATCGCACCTAGCTGAATTCAAAGACTAATTCGGCATACATTGCTCGTTGAAGTAAGGATATTGCAATTAACATAACCAAGCCTCCTAGCAATGTATGCCGAATTAGTCTTCGAATTCAGCTAGGTGCGATCGTGGCTATACCCAAAGAAATCACTTATGATACTTTTTTCGTTTATTCCAACGCTTGCAGCGACGTCAAAAGCAATCGGCTGAAGCTGTCAGAAAAAACAAGTTTGTAATTTAATGTTACTCTTTCCGTCAAATATACTCTGGTTCCAAAATTTGTTGGTAAGCAAAAAAATGGATAAAAAAGTCACATCTTCTTTCTATTTCATCATCATCATAATATCACGCCTTGTTCCCTGTGGGGTAGGCAGAGACCACAGTTCTCCACCTGCTACGATCTTGACATACTTCCCTTGCTTCCTGAACTTTCGATTTAATTAAAAAAATTAATAAAAATAAGCGAAACCCTCATACACCCCAAATGATTTTTATTTAAATAAATCCCTTCCCGTAAAAACAAATCTTAATTTCTTTTTTCTAGATATTGTTATTTTAAAGTTTCATCATTGTTCTAGTCTCATCGTTGTTCTATTCCGCGCACTTCGCAAACGCCACGCCCACTTCCTTCGCGCCAGCGCGCGTATCTACAGAAATATTTAGAGTAGAAGCGGCAAAAGTTACAATAATAAAAATATAAAAAAAAATTACCCCTATCAAAAACCCGTGAAATTGATTCTACTCTCGATTCTGAATAAACTATTTTCTCAGTTTCGCTTATTCCGTTAACACATTGTATATATATTTTTATTTTTATGTTTTGTGCAAATAAACGGTAATCTAATCTAAACTTTTGACTCACCTGTTAGCATTGATACCAAGCTTGTTGCACATCCTAATGATGGTCTCTTCTAAACTGTTGACGTACCACCGCACACTCGTTTTGAAGTGTTTCAAGTTTATAATCGGGTATGCTATTAGTTGGCCTGTAACAAACATACGATATCTCTACTATTGTAAAACCGTAAGCGCGCGTTCCCATTAGGTCAGGTCCCCACTAGGCTCACAGTGAGCCGCTCACTGTCTGCCTCCAGTACGCCTCCCTATATATTATTTTAAACGGAGTGTCCATTCAGCGCTCACTGTACGCAGTTTGCGGCGTTACTCTTGCGGATTCATTCAGTGAGCAGCTGACTCGCCGCGAACTATGCTCCCGGTCGGCGGCTCAGTCAGCTCACTACGCCGACGGAATGAATTGAGTGTAACCGTGAAAATTTACCTCTCCATACAAATTGCCCATTCTGGTCGAAGTTTGTATGAAGAGGTAATTTTTTTTTAATTTCCCAACATATGTTTCTATGGGAAAGTTGTTCAGTTTCCTTAACTGAGCACGCCCTTTCAGTTTTCGGTACACGGTCCCTTACACACTATTTATTTTAAGGAAAGCCTCCTGACACAGGCAGGACACCTGTTTGCAGGAAATTAAATCCTCTAGTTGTAAAAAAGAAAACAAACTAAATAAGACTTAATAAAACATTTTGTATTGTATTTTGTTTGATAACATACCTGGCCCATGGAAGGTGATGAGGCCTCCCCTGTTAGTTTTCCTAAATTCAGCACCAAGACTCTTTAGTCTGCTGATCTCGACTGATGGAGTCTCATCTCTTATACCTGAAAATACCAGTGATCATGCATATAGTATGGGCAGAAAAAAATACTGTTTCTTAAGGAATGTTGTTCAATTACATATTCTGAATGGTTCCCATTAATAAAATTTACAGAAGAAAAATATAAAATAAAATTTAAAAGAGAGCATAGATCACATTCTTAAAAAAAATACATTTTCTTATACAAAAATGTCCTTATAATTTAAATGAATTTTTGAACTTAAATCTTTTTCTCATATCAGTATAAATACCAACAAGACATTTAGGTCATTAATGTAAAACTTTATAAAAACCTCCGGTTGCTGGTCTAGAAGTCTTTCATTTTTAAAATTAGAGGTACACAAAATTTACTTTTTAATTTTTTATGGAGAGCTCCATTAAAAATTTAAAAGTAAATTTCTACGCGTTTTTAGAAATTCATTCAGTAAGGATATGAAATAATGGATGAAATTTTGTATGAAATACTTCGGACTTTTTTAAATTAAATCATTAGAACCTAAGATAAAATTATGAAAGTAGTCTCATTCAATGCAAAATTAAAAGCTCTACAACTTTTATACAGATCTGTCTAAGTACCTACAGCGCCTGTGTGGTGCCAGCAAAAAATCATCCCAACCCATCTTAACCCGTGGGTGTTGTAAGAGGCGTCTAAGGTGTTATAAGATGGAGGATGGGCAGCGGTGTGCTTCTGTGTACTGTCTTACACACCGTGGCCACAAACAACCGTTGTCCACGGTGCCAGTGGCAACGCAAACAAGCATGGTGGCTATGGTTGACTATAGTACTTTCCCTCCACACTGTTTCAGCAAAAGCTGGTACTCTACACAGAGCTCCCTGTCCTGCAGTGGACATTTCATGGGATGTTATACAATACAAAAATTCTTTATTTTAAAAGCAGTACATAATAATGTTTGGGGCTGGTGCCTCCAGTTAGGTTTATCGCCTGTGTTTGGAGGCGCATAATATGATGATAACCTACTCACAGTAAATTTCGTAACTTACTTTATACATACCTACGGTATAAACTGGCTTATGCTCGACTAGTAAAATTGTGTCATAGTTTGTATCAAGACCTTTTCTCATAGCATCTAAATGTTTCGAAGCAATCGCTTGCTGAATCTTGAAAGTTGTGTCGTAAGAAGTCAAACCTAACCTCCAAACTTTTACAACCATTTTTATTTACCTCTACAACACGGAAAAAGGAGAAATAACACAAGAGATTTTTAGATATTTTAAGATTTTTATATTTTATATTTTACAACCAAAACAAAAACAAATGAAGTGTTTTGATTTTTCAAATTTCGACAATTGACATTGACAGATTTGACAGCTGTTTTAGTGTTGTGGTATGCAAAGTTAAAGAATCGATCGATTTACTGACAAAGGTACTAACATTTTTACTATGGCAACACTTTATTGACGTTATTATCCAGCCAAATGAAAGTATTGAATTTGAAAGAAGAATCACAAAGAGAGCAGGTACATGACAATTTGGCCGCGTTGTAATCATACGTGTTTTGTGGTTTTGTGTTTGTTGTCAATCATCGTTGTATGTCGGTCGAAGTTTTTTTCGTGGAAAAAATAAGATATTGTCGGTATTTTTGAATTAAACAGATATAATTCTTTACTAAAATGAAGTGAAAACCTCATAAAGTGTTTGTTGCCGTCTCCGTGCAGCTTTACTCAGGTAAAAAAGGGAATTTTATTCGTTAGTTCAATACGTTTCTTTGTTATCCGTTATCAGGATACTAATAACTCCTGTTTATTCTTCTATAGTGGATAGAGAACATCAACTTAGAAAGGTTGGAAGTGATCTACGTTCATTTCAAACGGAATTTGCAAAAGAAAATGGCGTTTGCTTTTCGAAAAATTATTTCAAATATTGGCTATTTTAAGAAACCTGGTGACGACGAAAATAGTGCACTGCAACCTCAGAGTGACCCAGAAAGCAACTTACTACGTCATGAAACACATCTAGAAGCTGGCGATGCTGAGTTTATCAATTTTGAATGCACTGAACCTGATTCAACATCAATACAAAACACAATAGAATTTCCTCCTAGCTTTAATGAATCAATAAAAACAATTACCGTACAAAAAACCTCCTTATCAGACACCGATTTGCTCACAATAAACCCAAATAAATCTAAAGAAGAAAGGAAAAAAGCAAAGAAATTAAAATTGGATATCAAAAAAGCTAACCAGTCGTTTGATGACAGTTATAATCGCGATACCGTCGAGAACACGCCAAAACATGTCCTGCTCGAATGCAAAAGCTCGGAGATTTTTAGTGAACGTATGAAAAAATTTAATTTTAGTAAATCTTTTGAAATTGATGATTCTGATACCTCATCTTATGAAGAGGAGAACTATGACATAGAATCACTATCCGAAGATGAAGTTTCCATAGAAACGGAAGAAAGTAACGGTAGTATCAAAATGTGCCGAAAAGTCAGCGCAGAAAGCCAAGAAAGCTTACACATTCAGCTTGTCCCATCAGTCACCCCAGAATCTTTTGCCGATGTAGAAGTGGACAAAAATGAAGAGGAACGTATGAGTTTGTTGTGTAACTACCAAATTAAATTCGAAAAACTTGAATGTTTACTCAAAAAACTGCTTACTGAATTCCAATTTCATATAGAGGTATCAAAAATATTCCACTTAAAATCTTTTGCCAGCACTCTGTCCGATACAGATGTTTCAAAACTTCCAAAAATCCTTGGTGAGGGAATGTACGTTGACACCATCAGCCGTGGTATTAGTCCCACTGGCTCATGGAATATAATTATGGAAAAAGAAGATGAAGTCACTAAAAACAAGCTCAAGCATCAGCTGCTAAGAATCCAACATACTTTGAATGATTTCATCAATACATATTTAAGTCAAGGAACTGTTCAGAAACCAAAGCTAGCAAGGATAGGGAGAAGCATTACTTTTGATTTAAAAAGAAATACCAAGAAATGCAGAATGAGCAATAAGAAGAAAATTAAACACTTTGACTATCCTGACATTCGTGAAGCCATGCTCAATTTATTCGCTACTGAAACTGAGCCAATTGACATATCCAGTACAAGTGCTGATGAAACAGATAAATGTGTATGCAGATGCCACGAAAATTCTACTTCAGACACAGATTCCGGACTAAAAATGAAGTCTGAAGATCGTTCCATGTCCATAACTTCATCTATTGGAAATTTCACCCTTGATACATCAACACTAACAGCATATTCAGAATCTTTGGAGCAAATCATAAGCTACAACAGCTTTCAAGACACTAGTCTGTATAGTACGTTTCTACAGAAAGCTGCCATTGAACGTATTACATTCTATGTGCAAGCTCACAGCATTCAATTAAAATGTGAAACTCCCGATGACGACTATGAGTCCAAAAATACAATAACCTTCCATTGCCCGTCGTGCAAAGCCACCGAGTACGAAGAGAATGGTCTCCTCAAACACATTTTGAGCCAATCACATTGTGAAAAGATACATTTTCTTTACAAAACAGCTTACATAAAGAAATGCGTTGCCGCTGGGAAAGAAATTCAGCCCAGTACTGTTTTAAATCCAATGAAAATGTACAGAGATGAAAATAAAATCGTGTGTTTCGGGGATGCCATATACGCATGTTCACTTTGTTTTGAAAATGTCATAATCGGAGAGTCTGTATTGATGGCTCACTGTGCTGACCCGGATCATGTTGAGAAACGAGAAAAATTGGCAGAGATACTTGATTAAGAGATTTTTTTGGGATTAAAACTTATTTTCTTAAATCTCCATTATTGCTTTAAAAATTAACTTATATTTATTTTTTATATTAAAGTTTTAATTTCAAAGAAAATCTACATGTTTCCATTGCATGTTATATTTTTCTAAAGAATACTAATTGCATGCCTAAATACGATTAAAAATGAAATTTGCTGATGTTATTACAAACTTTACGTCTTTCTAGTTCTAAGAATATTTTTACAGATTTTTTTTTTGTAAATCATTCACCAGTCTTATTGTTTTACGTTTTTGATCTCTTATTTTTACTAAATTATGATTATCTACTCAATTTGATGTATTTTTATGTCTACCATATTGTTCAGTTTTTATTACAATCGCCAAGGTGCTCAAAAAGTCACTGCCTTTTGGACTAGTGCAGAAAAAATGTGTTCATTTTTCAAAAATCCAATCTATACCTGGATGATAGTAAATAAGTAGATACCTAGTCAATTCGCTTTCTTTTAAAACAAAAAACTGATCCGATCATTGAAATCGTCATTGTAAAAATGAGTTTAAAAATAAATGAGTTTTTAAAAATTCTAAAAATGAGGAAAATCATTGGGAACTATGGCGCTACCGTTGACTGTACCTTACCTTCGCTTGATTGGTTAGAATCACGTCGAAAATTGACGTTTGTTCAACCAATTAAGTAAGAGTTATGTACTGATTCAGTAAAAATTTACCCGTTTTGATTTTTTCTTGACAGACATGTTAGAGAAAAATAATAATAGATTAACTCTTTATTGCTTACATAAGTATAATAGAAACAATAGTGTAGAAAAAGCCTAAAAAGTGCCAAAAAACAAACTAAAAGTAAATGACAATGAAAAAAAAAGGTACATTTATAAGTGAACGAGAAAAAGAAAGAAAAAAAAAATTCACTAAATCAAAAGCGATTCAATTTGCTTAAAACTTCGATCGACAAAGATCTGTTGGCTAGCGAAAAAAATTGGAACTAAAGACGCTGAAATACTAAAACAGCAACGCCCTCCTGTCACTATCATCCACTCACTGGCTGCCATGCTTACTGTGTATACAAAGATTTCGGACCTCCTTGCTTCGCTCGGAATAGATACCTTGCTAATTTATTTTACTATGGGATGACATCTGTCAACATGTCCCAAATTTTTATGTCAAATCATCTATGATCACTAGGAAATATTCAAAATAACCCGTAAAATCCATAGAACGACGCCTTCACCACCTAGTGACAACTTATTTCTTTAATCCTCCTTCTAATTACCCTTATTTTTCTGTGTGTGTATAGAAGAAAAACGCTGTTCCATTTTTTTTAAAGAGTAGTTATTGTTTCTCCTCCTCTATCAATGTTAAATGATACTTAATGCATTCAACAAACTTAGTTGGTAAAGTAAAGAAATCTCATCGCGCCGCTAATACACTACCGTTCTTAACTAACTTTACTGTCGCAAAACACAATATTTATGCCAGGTTTTTTTTAGACTTAATAACATTATATCCCGTGCGGCCATCTCTGGAATGCTTTATATTCGCACGTAATGGTGTGGTTCTTCAGTGATGTGATTAATTTTAGCTACTTACCTTTTAATGGCCTATTTAGTTGAACAGTAAAAAGTTTTTGTTGTAGGTACGTGTTATACATATTTGTTGCCTAAATCAATTAACTTTTTTATATTAAATTGTATAATCATGTCGCTGTAAGTATAATAGTTCTGTTCATCTATATCATAAAAAGAACCATTCCTTACGTTGTTTGATTAAGTATTTACTCTGCCGGATGAATTGTTTATATTTTAAAGATGGAAGAATATTTCTACCCTCTTTCTGGGGCAATTAAATACATTTAAAAGAAAGCGAATTCATCTCCTTTCAGTCCGACAAAAAAGAGTAGACAAAATTGGTTAACTGTTTCAAATGTATAGGCTAAGTTACTGTTGAATAAAATATTACTATTGCTATTGGTGGCGCATTGTGCGTTAATAATATTTTTCAGATTTCAACATTTACGACACGGTGGTACGCGAAAAATCGTTTGTTCAATTGTTCAATCAAGCCCGGCTTGCTTTTTTTGTCCTCTTTATCTGTTTGATTGTTAACAGCGAGACCCTTTGAGTGTCTAAATCTCAAAAATATTGCAATGTAACAATAGTTCTTGTTTAAATGGATACTATTCGTTTGGCCTGGTTCAGGAGTCTTCAACACCTAAGTGGTACCAAGATATATACTGGGTGTACGGGAGGGTGTAACGAAAACTGAAAGGGCGTGTTCAGTCAACGAAACTGAACAACTTTCCCAAAGAAACACATGTTGGGAAATGAAAAAAAAAATTCACCTTTTCATACAAACTGTTAGACCAGAGTGGACAATTTGTATGAAGAGGTCAATTTTTTTTTCATTTCCCAACATGTTTCTTTGGAAAAGTTGTTCAGTTTCGTTGACTGAACACGCCCTTTCAGTTTTCGGCACACCGTCCCTTACACCCTGTATAAGTTTACTGTTTTGTGTAAGTGAACACTTATTTAACCAAATTTTTAAAGAATGGTCACGTGTGAATCTAAAACTTGGATATTGTAATAAGCTTATAGAAGCTGCAAAAGAATGTGCCATTTCTACTCTTTCTTGCCAAACTGTACTTAAAAATTGATTAATTTTATAATAAAAAAAAACAAAAACAGGGTGATTGTTGCAATTTAAATACCTTTAGCTAACAAATTTGTTACTGTCATAGTTATAAGATTCAATGTTTTCCAATCATTTGTTTTTATTTTTTATTTTGGGCATATTTTGGGCAAGTATTAAGTGATATTAAGGCTTAACAGTTTTAGACGAATATTTTTCTTTTTACAAAAGTTTTTTCTACTCCTTGACTTTCTTCTTTACTTACTACCTATTTCTCTGTATTTTTTACTTTTACCCCGATCAATTTACACTTTATGTTTCGCGACTCTGACAATAACTCCTACTGCTCTATGGAATTTCAGTGAAGCAGGAATTAATGTCAGCGTCTATAGATTGTGATTAAGTCTAGCTTGTAGGAATATTTATCGTATTGTAATCAAAAGTTTATGTAGCTAAAAATTAAAAAATAAACAAAAAAATGATCTCAATACAAAACGCCTCGATGTACAGTCTACGGCACATCAGTCGTTTAACAACCACATACTTTAATCTACTAGCACAATAAAGACTATTTTCCAACAAAAATACTGTTGATGTGCAGTTGACTGAACTGTCAAAAAAACTTAAAAGACTGATTTTTGAAACCAGATTTCCAAATGGTCGATTTTTGGGAGTAAGTCAAAATGTTTGTAATATTTTAGTTCTCTTGTTTAGTGAGAAGCAAAACTAAAAAGTAATGTCAATTTTCGATGAAGTTATTTGTAGATCGCGCCAATTATTTTCCTTTTTACTTTCAATTCTACTTGCTTAATTAATAGTGCACCTATGTTTGAAAACTTATTTGTGAGTCTGATGTAATGAAAGAAAAACAGGAGCACAAAGTATTGCAAGCTGACAACCTCGACTTACTGCTGACTTTTAAATAATAAAAATCTCACCCGCCTATCGTTCGTAGTAATTTAGTTAATTATTATGAATAATTAATAATGGTTCAATACTTTAAACAAGAAAATAAAACTGGTTAACAGGAATGTTAAGCATTTTAGACAATATTTACAACTCAACTTTTCACTCTTGACTTGTATAGTCATCATCAGTCATTTTTGTAATTTAGTAACCAAGTTTTGTAATTTTAAAACCAGAACAAAAATAGTTTCATAATAATATTTAGTATTAATTAATAAACAACAACTGTAAATTCTATAGGGTGTTAGGAAAAGTACCGATTTCCTTTAAACCACACGTTCTATAAGTAGAATAAAGAAGAGTAAGCATGTTTAAACAATAAAAAAATAACAGAAATAAAAAAAAATTAAAATTTAATCGTGTCAACCCTAGGCAGACTATTTATTTTACTTGTTTACAATTGGTGTGCCGGGTGCGCGTTGTGATTCTTAGAATAGGGTTGGCAACTTAAACTTTTTTTTTCTTAGGAAGTATTTTATTTTTGTCATTTTTTATCATCAATATGTTTAATGTACTTTATTCTACTAACACAACATGTGGTTTAGAGGAAATCGGTACTTTTCCTAACACCTTGTATATTTTTCTTGGATTAAGCATTGAACATGTCTCCATATCTAGCGTCAATGTAATTTTAGTCTAGAATTTAGACCTAAGGTCATAAATAGCAGAATAAGAAGCTAATATTCATGAGGTTTTTAAACTCTACAGACTAAACACTTTAATTTATTTTGAGGGTTATTTTTTAAGACTCGCCACCCAACATCGACTGTATTAATTGAAGCTTGATACGAGATCGAAATTATTTCAAAATTAATTACATTTGTTTACTTAACTTCTTCGGAATACGTTCCAATTAAGTGAATTTATTATAAAAGCTATATTTCCTCATCACTGTACGTACGTAAGGAGCTAAAACTGAAATTGATAAAAGTAGCCACCCCGACGTCAGAATAGCTGGTCAAAAAAAATTACAAATTCCCAAGAATACATCGTAAGTAGCAATTATTTATGATAAGTAGCAAATAGGTAGCAATTTTTGAATAAACTCTCACAGACGAGTTCCACAGACAACCAGCCATTCTGATGCACATTGCACCGACTCGTATCATCCTTAAAATCGTATACATGATCTGATATGAACATAAGCCATTGATGCCAAAAGGTTGCAATTATACATACCGCCTAAAAAGAAAAAAAATAATGATTCCTCTGAGAAAATTGTTCAGTTTCATGGTCTGAGTAATATACTAAAATTCTGTTCACTACTTAATTAGGATCTTTTATTCTAATTTAAGTCAAACTTCTTTTCGTCGCAGTTTATATGCAAAAAACTCAAGATGAGTTCTTTATTTATGTGTACTGAAAAGTTGTAAAAATAGACATGCAACATTTCGCCACTGGGCAGTAGTGTACTCCTAATAAAGTAAATAACACTGCAGATTTCGATTGTTTAACTTTAAACGCTTTCAACTGTCTTGAATTGTGGTTTATCTGTCAGAGTAAAAATAGAACGTATTACTATGTGTTTGAAAGGATATCAGTACATTTTCTATCACCTTATTTACTGTCGGGAAATTGTTTTTTTAGTGTGCTCTTTACCATACCTTTGTATGGTCGATGTTTGTGCCAGTTGTTTTCTAGCTTTACTCTGCACCGTTTTCAATGAACTCCAATGCAATCCAATTCTAGAATTACTGTGCCATAAATTAATAAAGACAAGTGCCAATGAGGTCAGCGTATGTTGATTTGAGCTTTTTGTAAAAATTAAATACGTGACCTAAAATATTTATAATAAATTGCGGATTGTGATTTTTTTATTGAATGTTACTTTCTTATTCTGCTCTAATAATAAGATTGCATTATCTATAAGATATAAGCGCAATAGAAAAATTGTTGTGAAACTAGGAAATTTTCAAATTCGACTGATTTTATTCAAAGTTTTATTTTTATCACTGAAAGCGCATTCCAAATAATATTGATAGCACGATGGTATTTTTGGAAAAAAATTGCGAATTCTAGTTTTATTAATTCGTTCATTTCGCCCCCCATAAATGACTCTTTTCAAGAAAACATTACAGCTCATTTTCAAATTATGAAATCCTCATCATTTGAAAATGTTCAGATTTTTGTCTTATTTTCTCTCTTTTTATAAGTTTCTATCAAAAACAGGAGTGACACCTAGAAACTAAATGGCGCCACAAGTGAAGCGACTGCACCTTGATCATTTGATTGGTTGAGGAAACTACAAAATGTAATTTTTGACGTATTTTTAGCCAATCAAGAAAGTTCAAGGTACACACAGTTGTTTTAGCGCGGTTGTTTTGCAGACCGCGTGATCAAGCGTTGAATCTTTTTTTTTGGGAATAAGGGCAACCTTCCACTTCGTCCAGCGCTGTTAATTTATTGCACAGGCTGATAAAACTTAATAAATATAGTATATATTAAATATGTGGTGGCGCCATTGCGTTCAACATTTTTCTCTCACTTTTATTTCTTCAGTTTTCGGCGGTTTACTTCATGCATGATATGTATAATGAATTTTTAAATGTTATTAGCACAATATGCAAAATGGTGTAAAACATGATTAGTACACGTCAAAATTAACATGAAATAATTCTCAAGCTTACGATAAAATGCTATTTATTATAGTGCATGCATGTATGCTAAATTAGCTTAATATTGTACTATATAGTCTTTTTAAATTCGTGCGTAAAGCTCATTTATGTAGGTATACAAAGTTGAAACGCCATAAAAGTCGAAAATTAAGACCCATTTTCATTTTGCGCGTGAATCTAAAAAGGCGTCTTTAAGTTTCGTGTTCACTGGAGAAAAGCAAAGTTTACCGAGGTAAAATCACTATACTTGGTTCGTATTGATCTTAAATATGAAAAATATTGTATAATTTTTTTATTCATGATATAAATGCGAAAGAATAATTTTTAATCCTGACTATTTTTATTTATACAATAGTTACATTTTTCTTGAACAAAGCTTCAATAGATTTACGTATTTTGCCTCGATAAGCTCGGCTTACCTCTGAATTACACACAGACTAGAAATTAAGGAAAGCTAAAAATAATAAAATTGTAAAAAAAATGTAAAGCTTTCCAAGAATTTTATAATAAAATTAATAACATAAAATAAGCAAAGATGAGTAATTTTGGGCACTGTATACTAACAATTAATGACATAAACAAAATTCCATCTAAGACTTTGACTTATAAAATAATGTCACTGGAAATACCTAATTATACTTTTTATTATTGAATATCTCAAGTGCTTTAAACGTTCTACTAGGAGAGACTTCAAACAAATTTTAAATTTACCTTAAATAGAAAAAAAAAACATTTAGGCACGCACGGTGGCAAGTAAGTGGTAACAAAAACAGTTAAAGCTGGACCAACTCCACGCTACATTCATCCGAATCGAAACCAAAGACTAACGGTTAAACTGTTACCATTGACGTGCCGCCGAGTGTACTAATCCATACATTTCTGTGATTTTATACTGTCGATAAAAAATACCTTTTAAACCGAAATTGTTAAAATAGTGTGTAAAAAACTAACCTATTAGCGACGATTTGAAAAATAATCATAGCAAATGAGGCTATCAATGCCACCATCGACTTTCTTGAGCGGTGTTCCGATTCAGTTAAAAATTACCCGACGTATGATTTTTCACTTTACTCGAAAGAGAAGGTTCGTGAACACCATAAAAATGCTACAAATAAAACTGCAGATTTTGATGTTTAAATTTCCAACTGTCTTGATCTATCGCCATAATGTAGGTATCATGCTATTGTAATGTTCATGTAATGTAATGATCAGAGTTATTCATTAACTATCAAAGAACTATCCATAAGTACTATCTAATATGGTACCAATGGCATTTATCTTCATAATCAGAATCTCAAAAATCGTCTTAGTTAAAATGATACAATATACAACAAAATGCAGATCTCTTCGAGCTGTGCCGGTGGAGTATTTTCCATTCCCTGAAATGAAAATATTTTTCCAAATCGTCGCTAATAGAAGCCATCTTGGTAAAACCTGTGATCCACTGAATCGTGTTCATAATCATTGTTAAAAATTTCTGTTGACATGGCAACGGTTTTTGTAAAATTATGAGAACTATCTAACCATGCATGAACTTTTCGGAGCTTCGCAGACGAGAGCTAAAAGTCCACCAGTGTGGTTTGTGTTGCGAAAATTATCGTTTTTGTCTGAATTAAATCTAAACTTATCAACTTTTAGAAAGTGTACAATTTTTTAAACTAAGTCCTTCGTAAGTTTTATGTGGATACGTCTATGTAGGTTAGGTACCTACTTAGGCAAGAGCACGTCAAGCTACCACACACGTCTACTCACCCCCCTACCCTTCTCCGCCCCTCCCCGCACCACTCACCCGTCTCACCCCCCACAACCCGCTCCCCTCGCTCCCCGCACCACTCACCCGTCTCACACCCCGCTCCCCTCGCCTCCCTCTTCCCCTTACACCACTCCTCCCACACCCTTCCCCTCACTCTCTGACTTATCCAAAGCTCGATGTAGTACCAATTATTGCCGCCAGAGGGCAGCCTTTTGGCTTTGACTTGCGGACTTTTTGGCTTTGTCTGCGAAGCCTCTTCTTTGTTTAGAATTTTGTTAAATCTAGTGTCGACACTTTCCTTTTTAACAAAACAAAAGGTGTCACCAAAATATGTGAATTTTCATTGGTTTTGCTCCCGAGGCCCAAGTGATTCTACTCATGAAAACAAACAACTTTTGCCGCTGAGCAAGCGAAGGATTCTAGAATTGAACCACGAGCGAAGCGAGTGGTTCAAAAGAAGAATCCTGAGCGTAGCGAAGGTTTCAAGGCATGAAACGCAAAATAACTTTGCTGCCGAGCGAAACACAAAATTTTTCACCTCACTAAAGCGAGGAAGCAGCCAGTACCGCAGCGTGGAGGTCTGCCATACTGCATCACGTTCGAATTTCAAAAACCTTTTGCCCGCTAGCGGTCAAAAATCGCTTTTGGCCGCAGAAAAACCTTTTGCCTGCTAGGGGCCAAAAATCGCTTTTGGCCGCAGAATTTAACCGACAAAACAAATGTTTCCGAGCTTTGGAGGTGAAAAATAATTTATTCCCGTAGGTACAAAATGAGTCGATGACGTGACCACTTTAGTATAGAGGCGATTTTTTTACATTCAACAATTTTATTTCTTCGCGAAAGTTTCTTGTTTTCCTGCAAAGATGTTTTAATATTGTAATATCATTGTTTTCATGAGTACAATCACATATTTAAAATAAGTCATACACATGATCACTTGAGTGAGGAGTGGAAAAATGTATTTCAATAAAAGAAAAATCTTCCAGATTGTTGCGTGTTTGTATTAGTTCACTGGGCTTTGGGAGAAAAACCAATGAAAATTCGTTGTATTTAAAATCTACTATGTCGCAGCCAATTGGTCAAATCAGGCAGTTTTTGAATGGCTAGCCAGTTGGTTGCGTTCCGGTATTCAGTTGAATGCCTAGGCCGATCGTTGACTGAACAACTATCGCTCAACGTTTAACGAGTTGACTAGCCCGATTGAGACGGCTAACTTCATCAGCCGGGTGATCAAAATCAAGTTTGTTAGCACATTACGTTGAACAACAAATCTGAATGAACAGCTCTAAATTTATTTGTCCAGTAATCTCATTATTTGAGTAGCAGAATAATTATTTGTGTAGTGTAAGTTTTAATTCGCTTTAGCCATCTCATTTCGTTGCATTCAACGTTCCGGCTAGGTGTTCTTTAGCCATTCAATTCAATTTCGGCATTCAATCATTCGGCTAGCCATTAATTACGCGACTAATTATAAAAGTTGGCTGGGACAACAGTCGGGATGCTTCAATGGAAGGTTTTTTTTTTTTTTAATAAAAAATGAGACTCATACATTTCAAGTTTATCACCGTTTCCATGACAACAGCCAGTGCTTCTCGCTGTTGGTTATATTTTATCTGTTATCATTTGGTAAATACCGGCTTTCGATCTCGACTGAATAAATATGTGCTGTTTGGACACTATTTTATTTGTTTTATTTACTAATACTTAATAATAATCATAGAAATATGGTTTATCTGCGCTACGTAGGTATTGGGTTTTTAACTATTAAATTGCCGTTTTGTATGGTGAATTTTAGGTAAACTTAATTTTCAGTAGGTACTTACATGTTTGCATTTTTTAAGCCTAATTGGGAAGACATTAAGCTAACAAAAGCTTAAATTTAATTTTAGAAAAATATTATCTGTAAAAAAATATAACAAATATGTAATGATGAAATTGGACGACATTTAAGTAAAAAACATTTTCGAACCTTATAATTTTATATAAATAAAATAAAAACTTTATTTTATGCGTAAATTAATAACCTTCAAGTCAACTTTCAAATATAAGACAAAAAAATGCTTTAGAATTATAGGAATCATAATCTCAATAATCTGTAAGAAAATTTCGGCAATTTCATAGTTAAAGACCTACTGTTTTCATTTCATCCTATGATGGGCAAAAAAACCGGCGAAGTACGTGTTGAACTCGCGTATCTTGGGTTCCGTACCACTAAGGTAAAAATACTGTTTTAGTAATAGACGCGCAGTCACGCAGAAGTGTATTAAAATGCGCGAATCCGACACGCACTTGACCAATTTTTATTATTTGTTGTGTTGTTATTCTATAGTTTTATACACATAAGTATGTTTTTGCAATAAAGCTAAAACAAAAATAGAGCAAAAATCGCCTAAAAACACGTTTTTAGTAGGGGAGCCCGCCCAATTCGCAAGGGAAACTTATATGTAAGGTACCTTGAAACTTGGCTCATAAACAGGAATAGGATCATTAAAGAGAAATAAAAAATTAAAAAAAAAATTCGGCCATAAATGACGAGGTTTTCAAAAAAAATCGATTTCGTCAAATATCGATAGGTCGTATGGCAGAATGTGATGAGTAGTCTTTGCCTATCATAAAACAAAACTAACAGCTGTATAAACTGACCACAGACTACTTAGAGCAGTTGTCAGTTTTTTTTTTTTAAGACTGACCATGGCTACTTTTCATTCTGCCATACGACCTATCGATAATTGACAGAAACAAAATTATTTTATAACTTTATTATTTGCAATCGAAAAAAATTCGTATCTTTTATTTTTACTTATTGACCTTATCCCTGTCTATGAGCCAGGTTTCGAGGTACCTTACAAATACGTTTCCCATGCGGATTTTTTTATTTTAGTATTTGTTGTTATAGCGGCAACAGAAATATATAATCTGTGAAAATTTCAACTGTCTACCTATTACGGTTCATGAGATAAAGCCCGTTGACAGACAGACATCGGATTTTTTATAATTAATAGGGTCCAGTTTTTCCCCCTTTGGGTACGGAATCCTAAAAAGTCCGCGTGTTGCATTGCGTGGCGCGCCGGTTGGTGCAACGGGCCCCGTCTCTCTCCTCCCTCATACATTTTGTATGCAAGTGTATGGGCTACCAGCCGTCCACTAGCGCCCCCATCAGTAATAAGATATTACTCGTTGAATACAAAACTTATCGAAAATTCGGAAAGACAGATTGAAGTAGGAAAAGTTACCTTTGTTTATTTAGAACATATTTAGGGTGTTTACGCACAACGTCCGATCCGAATCCGTGAAAATAAGAATCAATAGTAAAATCGGATGACGGAAGCCGGATGTAGTGCGTAAACTACCATAGAAATAGTTCTACGACTACTTCGGACCGGGTTCGGACACGGATCGGACGTAGTGCGTAACCGCCCTTATTACTCTATGAAATAAAGTTCACTGTAGTTACAGATACAAAATATGCTAAAAGTGGCCGTTTTTGGCACTTTTTGTATCTGTAACTAACTACAGTTAATTATATTTTTCAGAATTGATAGGTTCTAAATAAACTAAAAATACCCGTGGGTGTCGTAAGAGGCGACTAAGGGTTATAAAGTGAAGGATGTTCAGCAGCATCCTCCTTTGTATCTTATCTTCCTTACTGCGGTCACCTACAACCGTGGTCCATGGTGCCAGCCGTAACGCTAACAAGGGTGGTGACTATGGTACTTCCCCTCCACATTATTCCAGCAAAAGCTAGAATTCTGGAGGGAGCTCCCTGTCTTGTAGTGGACGTTTCATGGGATGTTATGATGATGTTTGGATTTTATTCTGATTAAGACTATAATTTTCGCAATACCGGCCACACTGGCGGACAAAGTCCGTGACTGCCCGGGTCTCGCTCGTCTACTGAGCCTCTTACAATCGAAATCAGTTATTAATAAGTCATCACATCATCAAGATTATTTAATATTAATAAATAATTAGTAAATAGATAGATAGATTATTTATTTAACTAAATTAAACTCGTCATTATGACAAGTTCCGAAAAATTGTCTAAAGCATGTGCTTTATTGTGCTTTGATATTGGATTGGAGTAAATTTTCTACGCAGGGAGGTCGTTAAACTCAGTAGTCATCTCGATAGCGCGTTTTACAAAGTATACAGCGCCATCTATTGAGAACATTTATATTAATGTCAAATAGAAATCTTGGTTTTCGCTTAGTAAAAGGTGGTTTTATGTCTTTCATTGATTAAAATAAATATTTTAGTATTTAAATTAAATAATAACAATATTTTTTTTTTTTTTTGGTAAAATATAATTTTCGCAATTCCGTCCACACTGGCGGGCTGTCAAAAGTCTGCAGTCTGCTGTGCCTCTTAGTAGTGCTCAGTCAAGGGTATAGGTGTGGGCAAACTACTTAAATTGAACAAATTGACTGCGCAGAGTCGATTTAACATACAAATTGACGTGCGCAAAGCTTCCCCCACCACGTGATTATTGTGTTGTTTGCTCCGCGGTACAGATGGCGCTTAAGTTGCTACATAACGATAAAGTATTTAAAATATACAAAAGCAGAAGATATATTTGAACTGGTCGCTTGAAGACACGATAGCTCCATTTTGGTTGTGGTTCATGAGATACAGCCCGCTGACAGACAGACATACGAGGCATATTAAAGGGGGTCCCGTTTTGCACCCTTTAGGTACGGAACCCTAAAAAGTCCGTAGGTGTTGCAAAAGTTATCGATTTCATTATCTAAATAATATTCAAACTATTAATGGCGGACACTATTATTGTTAAAATTCATATAATTAGTCTTTAATAAATTAATTTGCAGATTATTCCTATCAAGCCATCTAAGTACAATTTTCAATAGTATTGTTTATGTCATCCTTAAATGTCATTTATTTTACCTTTTGTCGTTATGACCAAAGAGATTTGAACCTCGCTACGGACCGAGCGCAGCGAGGTTAAAATCTCTTTGGTTATGACTATGGAAATGTCGTCAGCAAAGAGCGTACATTTGTGAGAGGTAATCAGAGGTATATCATTTATATAGAGAACAAAAAGAAGGGGCCCCAACACACTACCTTGTGGGACTCCGCATCTATTAAATTTATATTTGGAAGTATATGAGATATTTTCACCTTTTTCATTGATATAGAAACTGTTTGTTTTCTATCGCTGAGGTAAGAATGGATCCAGTCAAGTGGTAATCCTCTTATTCCATAATTAGATAGTTTTTTTATGAGAAGATCGTGCGCTACCAAGTATATACATAACACCACGCCTATTTCCCGTCGGGGTAGGCAGAGACCACAGTCCTCCACCTGCTACGATCTTGACACACTTCCCTCGCTTCCTGTACTTCCATCAATCCTTTCATGCATGCTCGTCGGTTTAGGGTACTTTAAATCTGGCCTTTATTAAGAAGGTCCTGAATTTGGTCCTGGTACGTTCGCCTGGGCCTTCCCCTTCCAACGTTTCCATTCACTTTCGCCTGGTAGATCTCTTTCGTCAATCTTTGTTCATTCATCCTCTACATGACCAAACCAAGACCAAACGAGAGAAACTATTTACTCTGTAAAATAAAGTTCACTGTAGTTACAGATACAAAAACTGCTAAAAGTGGCTGTTTTTCGCACTTCTGTTACTACAGTGTATTATATTTTTCAGAATTGATAGGTTCTGAATAAACTAGGATACCTTTACTTCAATCTGTCTTTCCGGATTTTCGATAAGTTTTGTATTTAGTGAGTAATATTTTTTAAACTGATGGGGGCGCTAGTGGACGGGAGGTAGCCTCTTAAGGGGGTCTTAGGGGCCTCTTAAGTGCGAAAAATGGTCACTTTTAGCAGTTTTTGTATCTGCAACTACAGTGAACTATAGTTTTCAGAATTGATAAATTCTAAATAAACTAGAGTACCTTTACTTCAATCTGATCTTCGGGATTTTCGATAAGTTTTGTATTTAGCGAGTAGTATTTTTTTAACTGATGGGGGCGCTAGTGGACGGGAGGTAGCCTCTTAAGTCTCACGCATTTTTCTGGAGGGAGCTCTCTGTCCTGCAGAGGACGTTTCATGGGATATAATTTTATGATGAAGTTGGGGTGGCGGTATAGCGTGCACAGGATAAGTTTGGCTCGGTCATAGCCAGAGTTATTTTGTACGACGTATAACTAAGACAGACTGTACCCGCTCAAGATTTTGTTGAATGAACTTGCCACAGAGAGTAAAGCTAAATAAAATAAAAACAAATAAATATGAGGAGATAATTCATTTATTAAATCTTAAAACATTATTATAACGTAAAAAGTACAAAATAAAGGTGTTTACAAGTAATACTTATAACAAATAAGATGAAAGTCACAACCACAGGCGGTTTTCGAACTCGAACTCAAAACCAGAGATGCCGAACCTAACCAAATAGCAAAAATCGGCCCTTATGTTATAAGCAGAGGTCGAAATCTGCCGGTTACTCCACGTCCGTATTTAAGTGATATGATTGGAGCTCTCTCTTTAATGACTCTACTTTATTGACTTTGCAAGAAGGTCTTGTATTTATAATAATGAATTCTTTGTTATTTTGAAATTCTAAACAAAGCCAATAGATAGTAGCTCCCCTCCCAATCACACAATCAATTTGATAAGGGAGCCCCAATCATATCACTGACGTTATGTAATTTTTTTTTTGGGTATTTTGAAGACAAATATCTTTTTATTTACTTACTCAGTATCTTGCCGTGATTTTCAGGTATGTGATTCTTGACCATTCAAGTGAGAGAATCACCAAGATCAAAACATGATCGACTCGACAAAATAAAAATCCAAAGTCGCCGCTTTAATTTCATATTCAGTAAGTAGGTCCTTATTACCCCCAAATGGGGCTTGTAGGTGACCAATTAGCGCTCTAGGGTAATAATGTAGCTAGAAAAGCCCTAGGGCGGTAAGTAATTAAAAGACCCGCTTTGATGGCCGCCTCCAGCAGCGGGGCGGCGGGCGTTTTAATTACTTACCGCCCTAGGGCTCTTCTAGCTACATTATTACCCTATAGCGCTAATCGGTCACCTACAATTTGGTGGTAATAAGGACCTACTTACCTCACAATCGAGATGTAAAGCAGAGTAGTTAGCTCGGGTGTAAGCATCAATTGCACCCTCGAACTATAATAGGCGCCCTCTCGCTGCGCTCGTGCGCCTAAATATCTCGGGCTGCAATTGATGCCTTACAGCCCTTGGCTACTAATCTTCTATTATTCCTCTTTTTGTAGAATCTGAGGTGTTTTAAGTAGTGAAATTAAGTATAAAGAAAGATATTTGTAGTTAGGGTTTGCCCAACATCAGGCAGGAATCACGGTAGCTAAGTTCGTATGTGGTGCTATATGAAGTCGCGAGTTCGACTCCCGCCTTGCTATACAGCATGTAACGGAAAAGTGTGATAATACTGAAGGGTGTGAATCTGCCCATGAAACTGAACAACTTTTCCCAAGAGACAGGTCCTAATACGAAAATCTATTATTTACCTCCCATAGGAACTGCATCAGCTGATAGCGTATTTTTTCGTCTTTCAACCTATGTTCCTTGGAAAAAGTTGTTCAGTTTCATGGGCAGATTCACACCCTTTAGTAATATCACACCTTTCGTTACACTAGTCTAAATAAAAAAATCAAATATTTATCTAGGCAACGAAGCGGATCATTGTATGAAGAACTGCATGTAAGTAAGTGCTCTCTCAATATTTGCAGTGCTCCGACGGAGTGTTACATGCTGGACTTGTATCATTATTACACCTATTATGTACAATGTAACTGTCAAATAAATAATTATGAATTAAGACCCCCGCATTAAATCCTCAGTCGTTGAAACTTTGCTGGGGTCATCATAACATCCCATGAAACGTCCACTACAGGACAGGGAGCTCCCTCCAGAATTCTAGCTTTTGCTGGAAAAATGTAGAGGGGAAGTACCATAGTCACCTCGCTTGTTAGCGTTACGGCTGGCACCATGGACAGCGGTTGTAGGTGACCGCAGTAAGTAAGATACAAAGGAGGATGCTGCTGCCCATCCTCCAGTTAACCCTTAGTCGCCTCTTACCACACCTTGCTGGGGTATTACACTACATTACATGAGACAAACCTTCTATAAAAAAATTATTTAAAAAATCGGTACTTTTAATTTTTTTTTTATATTTTAAATTTCCATTCAATTCATGATTCTTTATCATCCTGGCAAATAAAATCTGCCTGAGAAATTTATGTTGGGGCCAACTGCTTCGTTGCCTATAACACGCTGTATAAAGACAATGAAGAATTTAAACAACATGTCAGAAATGACTAGGTACTTGATACAGCGCGTTCAGGACAAGTCTGTCTATGACGGTTATTTTCTGCGCATGGGTGACAGGCGGAGAACCAATGAACGACTCGTTTACCCCGCGACTCATTTTTTGACGTCTGCACATTAACGGTCACAGACAGAGTTATTTTGCACGCCGTATACGTATCTGTTTGAAGTTGTATACATTGTAAATCGGTATTTGGTAAATAATTTATTTTTAATATTAGAATTACTGCATTTTACAATTATATTTGCAGATGTATGTGTTGGTAAACACACGTTTCGATAATTTTTTCGACCTCAGGCCAACTTTTAATAAACCATAAACTGAACAAATTTTCCAAATTGACGTTCGTCGTAAAGCGAGTAACAGTAAATATGTATTTTGATATTTAAAAAAATCGTTTTTCGACTCATGCATGTTTCGTTGGAAAACTTGTTCAGATGGACTATGGAACCATTTTTTTCCTCTATTCAAACGGTTACCAACACATTTTGCAGCCATGTCAAAAGCAATCGGCTAAAGCTGCCAGAAAAAACAAGTTTGTAAAACTATGTTATTATTACCGTTTTAGTGACATGCATGACTACAAAATTGATTGGTAACCGTTGGAATAAGCGAAAAAACCGATTATAGACCACGACGCCACATGCCATTAGATTTAGTAATAACGAAGGCTGTCGTCATAGAACACGTATCTAGCTAGATACGTATTACCACCGCACTACGTAGTGCGGTCAATTAGCTGTTTCACGTAGACACGCCTTAAAATTTCACCAATTTTTTCCAGGTACATAGCTCTCAATTTTTGATAGAAGCCAATTCTTGAATTTCTATATTGATTCCCTGCTGAATTGGAAGGCGGAACTAGATTCTGTGGATAGCGTGCTATGTTCTGCGTGCTACGCTACGAGTACGAGTATACGGAGTCTCAGAGATGTGCTAAGTATGCATCAACTTAAAGTTGTATACCATGCACTAGCCGAGTCCAAACTAAGGTACAGCGTTAAGTTTTGGGGCAACAGCTACAAATACAATATGAACAAAGCCTTCATAATTCAGAAAAGATTAATTAGAACAATGTTAAAGATACCCCAATGGAAGTCATGTAGAGTACATTTTAAAGATTTGGAAATTTTAACTCTACCTTGTTTGTACATATTGGTTTTACTATGTGACTTAAAAAAGAACATGCACGATATGGAGACTGATGAAGAGCGTGAAATTCGTGAAAACTCGAGACGAAAAGACATGAAACAAAATATTATCCCTCGATTAAATGTTTTCATGCACTCGCCACGCTATCAAGCGGTTAGTTTGTATAATGAATTGCCCTCAAGTCTTAAGTTAAAGTCCTCACACAATGTTTTTAAAACTAAACTAAAAAATCATTTGCTTCAAAAATGTTATTATAGTATAGACGAGTATATTCAAGACAATTTCAATGATTTATAATTTGACTATTAAGTATTATAATCTGTGACATATGTAACAATATTTTGAATTTAATTTTTATGACAACTAGATTTTAATATTATTTTTAAATTTTACTTTTTTTTTGTAAACAATTAATTTCAAACACAATTTATGAATAAATAAATGAAATGAAATAAAATTTCATAAAATTTCCATTGAAAATTCAAGAATTGGCTCCTATCAAAAATTGAGAGCTATGTACGAACTAGTATGGAATGGTGCAATTCGGTGAATATAAAAAAATTATGACATAAGACGTTAAGCGACCGGACTATAGTCCCTGCATAAAATACAGGGTGTAAGGGACGGTGTACCGAAAACTGAAAGGGCGTGCTCAGTCAACGAAACTGAACAACTTTCCCAAAGAAACATTTTTGGGAAATGAAAAAAAAATTGACTTCTCCATACAAACTGTTCGACCAGAATGAGCAATTCGTATGAAGAAGTCAAAAATTTTTTTCATTTCCCAGAAATGTTTCTTTGGGAAAGTTGTTCAGTTTCGTTGACTGAACACGCCCTTTCAGTTTTCGGTACACCGTCCCTTACACACTGTATATGAGATAACAGATATGTCAAATGTCATCCCATATAATTATGTCAAAATAGAATTTATTACAAGGTGGTGACCACTTTATCAATACAAGAGAGCGACATACATCGAATTTTCGAAAATCTATAACTAGGAACATTGTGACGTTATTCTCAAATTTGACATTATTTATATCTTATAATTAAGTACTTATTTATTGAGATTGGCAGGAATGGTTGCTTCTCCTTACAACGACCGATTGCCATATCTTTTAAAAAGTGAAGTACTTATTTGACATTGTTTGTGAATGATTAATTTATAAATTTTACACACATGATGTAATAGGTACAGTGTGACAAGGCTTATAATGAACGTGGCAAAAAAAGGAACTAACACCGCCACCTTGTGAAACGTCACTTTTGACAGTTCTCCTCATACAAACCAGCGCCCCCACCCGTTCATAAGCCTTGTCGCACTGTAGATTGTGCTGGAATTTATAAATTTGACACCTTTTACACTGTACCGCAATCATACATTAATAGTAGATTAGTAGCCAAGGGCTGTAAGGCATCAATTGCAGCCCGAGATATTTAGCGCACGAGCGCAGCGAGGGCGCCTATAGTTCGAGGGTGCAATTGATGCTTACATCCGAGCTAACTACTCTGATTTACATCTCGATTGTGAGGTAAGTAGGTCCTTATTACCACCAAGTTGTAGGTGACCAATTAGCACTCTAGGGTAATAATGTAGCTAGAAAAGCCCTAGGGCGGTAAGTAATTAAAAAAAAAAACACTTTCAAAATTTTATTACTTACCGCTCTAGGGCTTTTCTAGCTACATTATTACCCTAGAGCGCTAATTGGTCACCTACAAGCCCCATTTGGTGGTAATAAGGACTTACTTACCGAATATGAGAGCTGTAAATTATCTTTATTTCGATCTTTATGTCATTTGCTTTCGTCAAATGGCATGTAGTCTAGATCTTCAGGTTTCGAGTTAGTACCTAAAATATAGCGTTATTGTTTTATCAGCCCGGATATTTTAAGAGGCAATTCTACCCACGTAACTGAATAACTTTTCCCGAAAACCGGAAAATTTTTTTCGTCCTCCCTTAGGTGCAAAATATGCTGTCAGCTGATGCCGTTTGTATGGGAAGTCAAAATTTCTTTTGTGTATGGAATAAGTGGTTCACTTTCATGGAGAGAACCACCTCTTAAGAGAAGAGGGGTTCGGGGTTGTGTAAAAAATTGGCTGGGTTTCCATAAAAATTGATTATTTCCTTATTAGTTATTAAGTTCATATTCGACTATGAAAGTTCTTATTTCTTTCGCATGAAGCTTAATTTTGAAATTATCATTTTGCAAATCAACAGATTCCTGTTGTTCAGAATTTATAAAACTATCTTTCGTGTTCCACGACCATCTTTTCACATCTTTCAGCCAACGGTTCGCAGCTAGAGTGGTTTCTTTATAAGATTTTAACTTTAATGTTTTGAAAATGTCTTGCATATCAACTTCTATTGTTGTGTTTTCTCTATCTGAACTATCTAAATAGTTTTCAAAACGAATTAAGATTGTATTTTCGTTCCACGGCTCCAAAGTTAGCAAATGTAGGCCATCGGGTAAAGCTTTAACCCAACTGAAGCTATTTTTCAACTTCAACCAATCTTTTAAACTCAAATCTTTGGCATCGGAAACGAAAATTTGTGGTTGGAGATCTAATTCTATGACAGTCTTCTTTTCTAAAATATGTTCTTCGGAGTTTTTAGATAGATATATTCTATGTTTTCCTCTTACCATTAAACCTATACCATATTCAGTTTCATTCAACGCTTCTCCTACACCTTTATAATCGTCGTTAACTAAACGCCTATGTAACATAACTTCAATTTGTCCTTCTTCTAAAGAAGAACCTCCTTCAGATCTATCAATCAAAACAGATACTTTTAAATTGTCATCTTTTATACTTATTTTGTTCACTATTGGGTAGTAATTGCCAGCAACCGGTTCAGCTAAGCTAACATTCCATTGCGGTCGATGAAACAGTTTCCGTTTCAACATTTGTCTACCATTAGAATCTGTATAAAATTCGCCATTGTTCAATATATCTGTTGCGTATCTAACAATATATTCTTTTCCTTTTTTATCAGTAGTGTTAATAGGACCAACTAACCAATCGTTTTCAATAAAATTGAGTCCTTCGTAAATTCTAACAGTGCTTGAGATGTTTTTGTCAGTTTCGATTCTAACTTCTTTAACCACGTTTCCTGTAGGACCTTGAATTATTTCTTGCTCAATTTCTTCTGGCGTGGTATTGTCTGGTCTGAATATGTAAGCCCCGGAATATGTAGTTTTGTAGTAACCGTATTTGACCTTGACCTTGAGTTCGGTTTCATCGTTCAAGGTCGCAGCGAAGATTTGACCTCGAGTTGGGTTTGTGCGTAATTTTATATTCTGAAAAAATATATACTTATAGCTTCCGTATGTGGGTTTCTCTTAAGTAGTGGGGTGCTTCTAAAATATATGCCACCACTGCAAGGGGTGTTTCTACCCATGAAACTGAACAACTTTCCCCAAGGAACTCATAGTCAAATCTCAAAAAAACAATTGGACTTCCCATACTAAGCTGGCCGATCAGCTGATCGAGTTAGTGGAGAGCCATATTTTTTTTGAGATTTGACTTTGGGTTCCTTGGGGAAAGTTGTTTAGTTTCATGGGAAGAAACACCCCTTGCAGCGGTGGCATATATTTTAGGAGCACCTTATAGTACGCGACAGCTTGGGAGTGCAGGCGAAATGTATGGCGCGCACTAAGTTTGTACGCACTAGGTACGTTTGTACGTGGTAGGGCTTTTGTGCAAAGTCCGTCTGAGTAAGTACCACCCCCTTGCCTATTTCTGATGTAAAATAGCAGTGTTTGCACTGCTATTAAAAAATCTTAATAAATAAAAATAAAAACTTAATCATCTATAAGTTTTACTTTTCGAAAGTGAATAATGTTAAATACAGAGTAATGTTTGATAGTTAATTTTCGTATCATCATCATAAAATCCCATGAAACGTCCACTGCTGGACAGGGAGCTCCCCTCTAGAATTCCTTGAAGGCGTTTTTAGGGTTCCGTACCTCAAAATAAAAAAAACGGAACCCTTATAGGATCACTTTGTTGTCCGTCTGTCTGTCTGTCAAGACCCTTTTTCTCACGAACGAGAAGAGGTATCAGGTTGAAATTGATAACGAATATTAAGGTCCATAAACCACACAAGATCTGAAAATTTAATTTTTTTACAACGACGCAATCAAAAGATATGGCTTTTTATGTCCTCATCTCCATATATTTATGCAAAAAATCAAAACCTACAGGGTACTTCCCGTTGACCTAAAATTATGAAATTTGGCAAGAAGCTAGGTCTCATAGTACAAATAAAGGGAAACTAATAGTAACCAATTAAGGTGAGCTCCCGTTTCAAGAACTTTTCTATAAAAGAGGGGTCAAGTTGGATGGTCGCAGAGTTTTAAAATCGAAGAGCAAAAGCTTTTAGTATATCATATGGTAGATAGGTACGGAACACTTAGGGCGCGAGTCCGACTCGCACTTGGCCGGTTTTTTTTATTATTAGTTAATGGGAGGCAGACGAGGGTCACCTGATGGTAAGTGATCAACGACGTTCAAAATAATATGGAAATTTATTACAGTCTATCGAGTATTCTGCTGAAAACGTACCAAATTACAACAAAAGCGTTTCTTTTTGTTGAATATATGTTGAAATTTAGCTCGTTTAGCCTCTTTTGACATAAAAATAAAATTTGATGCGCTTTTTAACAGGATACTCATAACATCCCATAAATCGTCCACTGCAGGACAGGGAGCTCCCTCCAGACCTCAAAAATGCGTGGAGGAGGGGAAGTACCATAGTCACCACGCTTGTAAGCGTTGCTGGCGACCGCTGTTGTTGGTGACCGCAGTAAGTAATATGGTACGATACGCAGAAGGACGCTGCTGCCCATCCTCCAATTCATTATCCCTTAGTTGCCTCTTATGACACCCACGGGTAAAGATAGGTTTGTACTATTCTTCGCCTTTTCATATATTATGATTTAACTTTTGACAGTTTTAATTTTTGAATCTAAAAATCACTCGGTGATATTCAAGAATTTGGTATTCAGAATTTGGTAAATAATAAATATTGGGTCACAAGGTTATCTGATCCCAAACTAGGCAAAGCCTGTACTATACAGCGTGATTTTTCATTCACCAGAAAAAATATAAGGGATGATTCTGCCAATGAAACTGAACAACTTTTCCCAAGGAACATAGGTCGAATTACGAAAAACCAAATTTGACCTCCCATACAAAATGCGCTATCAGCTGATGCAGTTTCTATGGGAGGTCAAAAATTGATTTACGTATTTCGACCTATGTTCCTTGGGGAAAGTTGTTCAGTTTCATGGGCCGAATCATCCCTTAAATTTTTTTTGGTAAATAAAAAATCACGTTGTAGATACCAGAGACTGATATACATACATAAATAGATAAATAACACCCAGACACAGAACAAACACTTGTGTTCATCACACTAATATATGCCCTGGGATCCAATTTTTGAAAGTCACCGGAGAATTTCCGCCATTTTTAAAATTAAAAAAAGCCACGAACAACTCATGAAACTCTCTCTCTCTGTTACGTTGGTAATTTTAAAACTGAACAGTATTTTATAATTAACAAATATTTTTCCTAACTTTTGAGGAGTTTAACAGGGCTTACTTTAATTTTAAAAATCTCGAAGATCACCCGGTGACTTTCAAAAATTGGCTCCCTGGGCGGGGATCGAACCCGCGGCCCGCGATGTAGAAGGCAGGCTCACTACCAACCACACCAACGGGCCAGTCCATCTTTTATCTTTGTTTATTAAATAAAAGCACAACTTGGTACAGTCAAAAGCACATCAAGCTTGACACACTGAATTTTGTACCGTTCTTATTTCAATAGACGTACGGGCTAGAGTTACACTGTGAGTGTCAAAACTGACCTGTCGCTGACTGCACCAGAATTTGGTTTTTGTTTACTTTTTTATGTTACAAGTGAACAAACGAGCTGTTGGGCCACTTGATGGTAAGTGGTCAACACCGCCCATAACACCTACTGTCTTATTAATGGCATATTTTGACACTAATACGACAGCTAAGCGCGTTGATCACTTTGAGAACTAAGATGATATGTCTCATGTGCTGGAAATTTCGCTGGCTCCCTTACCCTTCAAACCGAAACACAGCAGTGCAAACACTGCTGCTTCACGGCAGAAAAAAGCAAGGGAGTGGTACTTCCCCAGACGGACTTTGCACAAAAGCCCTACCACCTTCAAAAACTAAAATAACTAACAATACTTACGCTATTTTCCAAAATTATATCATCGGCGTATCGATCAGAAATGGAATCATCGTTATCTTCCAGAATACAGTCATTTCTGTCACATTTAACAGGCGTGTCATCTCTCGTCTTGACGTTTCTTGTGTCTCGATGCAAGCTGAAAAAATAAATCTCTGGTTGGCTGCAATCTTTTTTATTATTATTGTCAATGCTCTTGACCTCGATCTAGTCTTGAGGACCGAGGTCGACGATGGAACGAGCTTGCCCAGAAGAAGCCTATTCACTCGCGACTTGAATAGATTCGGGTATATGAACTCGGGAACACAGACGCAGGCAAAGAATGTGCTCCATGTGATAATAATCAGCTAATACTGTCAGAAAAAACAACTTTGTAAAAAAATGATATTTTTTCCGTCAAATATACAAGGTTATTTTTTTGGAACTGATTTCCTTTTGCCCACTTATTAGTGAGGTCAAAAGCAACAACTTTGCTGACAACGCACAAAAAAATTTCGACTCTTAATACTAAAGTGGTCACGTGACCGACCCATTTTGTATGGGAAGTTGAAAATTTTTCGTGCGTTGTTAGCAAAGTCGTAGAACAAAAGTTGTTGCTTTTGACCTCACTAATAAGTGGGCAAAAGGAAATCAGGTCCAAAAAAATAACCTAGTATACTCGTTCGTCTGGTTCGTGGTGGTTTGTCTGGTTCTATGGCTGCTAAATGTGTTGGTAAGCTTTGGACTCGTGAAACGGATTTTATGTATTGGTATGTCAAACCTAAAAAAAAATAAAAAAAACTAAATTTTTGTCGTTTATTTCAACGCTTACCAATCAAATTTGCAGCCATGACACTAAAATCAGAGTCGTATTTGACGGAGCGCATAAAATTGTTTTACAAACTTGTTTTTTCCGACAGCTTTAGCCGATTGCTTTTGACATAGCTGCATAATGTGTTGGTAAGCGTTGGAATAAGCGATAAAACTTGATCATACTTGATTGCCTCTCGTTTAGCATCGACGCCATTTTCATCATAAGTTTCGTAGTTTTCCATATCCATTGCATTTTTATTTTTAATTTCTTTCACTTTGTTAATGTAAAAAGACTTATAAGAGAGCGGGTGTAGGTACGCAATGAAAACAACTTCCTGGGTCGCTTTAGACATTCTTGATGGTATTTTTTTTATAGGGTCCGGTATGGCAACTAGTTGTGATACAATTTTTTCACCTGAAAAAGAAAAAAAAACCGTGGAATAGGGGCTCAGCCCACGGAAATAATTAAAAGTAAATACTGCATCATCATCATTAAACATCATTTAGGTATTATTATTTTAACTACACTGCACTACTCATAATATTATTACGGATTCCTCTCCCAAAGGTTGTCTGGAAGAGACCGATTCCAGCGATAAGGCCGTCTTTGCCCACATTTAGATAAATTGTGTGCAATAAAGTGTTTATCTATCTATACTGAGAGACAATTCACACAAAGTCATCTGCCGGCTTAGCACGCTGCAGTTGTCAGTTTATCTGAGCCCATATATTAAAGACTTTAAGCATGGTCACGTTTTTTTGACATCCGAGCAGTGCGAGACATTTTGAAAGACAAGGACGTCTACATGTATTAGTGTATAAAGCTATCTAGGTTTAAATAAACTTTATTCTCATTAAAGGTAAAACCACTTACATGAGAAGAAAACTAAAACTAATTTAAATAACAATCGTTCACTTTCGTAACAAATAATCACCACTAAGTAAATCCATTAAACTACCCTTCCAAAATGTGTTGTGCTAGTTCGCCTTTAAACTCATTGAAAGAATCAATTTCTTTAATAGATGACGGTAGCTTATTATAAAGTTGCGCTCCCTCATAAGTAAACATGTGTTTGCCGTAGTTAGTCCGTATCTTTGGTAAGGCCAAGTAGTTGGCTCGTCTCGTGCTGCGTTTAGAGATGTTTTTTATTTGCGTTAGTGAAATAGAAGTGTGAATAGTTTTTGTTAGTATTTTACGAACAAGAATACAAGCTTGGTAGTAGTACAGCTGTTTTAAGTTCATAAGTTTTGTTTCTCTATAAACTTTGGCAGTTGGTGTTAAGTAGGGGTAATGGAAAAGCATTTTTATTAGTCTATTTTGTAGTACCTGTAATTCTGTTAATTTCAATTAGATAATTAAGATGTGGTTTAATCAGTGAGTTATAGATAAGCAAACGTGCCTTTTGTGGTATACATCGTACTATGCCACGCTCTCTGTCTTAAATATCAAAAACGTAATTTGTGGATTTGCTACATTTTCCTCCACTGACATTTCTTCGCGCTTGGAGTTGATACTCGTAGATTAGATGACATAATTCCTCAAATAAGGTGACATTTCTCCGAGATATATTTTCTCTCGGGCAGCGTGCTACGCCGCCGGCTGATCCTAAACTACTTATGTACAGCCTGTACTTTGCTTTACGGATGCAAACAGCACTTTTGAATGTTTAAGAATCAATAAGTGCTATTCAAGCACGGAAAGCAGCCGGCTTAGCGCGCTGTCCGAGAGAAAATATATCTCGGATATTTGAGGAATTATGTCATCTAATCTAATTCAATTCAATCTTTGATGAGTGGCTTTTGTGTGTTCAGCTCCAAGCGCGAAGAAATGTCAGTGGAGGAAAATGTTTAGCAAATCTACAAATTACGTTTTTAATATTTTAGACAGAGATAGCTTTATACACCAATACATGTAGCCGTCCTTGTCTTTCAAAATGTGTCGCACTGCTCGGATGTCAAAAAATCGTGACCATGCTTAAAGTCTATAATCTATGGGCCTAGATAAACTGACAACTGCAGCGTGCTAAGCCGGCAGGAACGAATCCGCGAATCGACTGCGGACATTCAGTCGCTCCCGTTTCCGTGACCCGCGCCGTATCCCGCGCCCGCGTTTGCAGTCTGGCCAAGCACTAATTCTTACCATTCGGTGCGTAAACTTCATAGTTGCCTTCTATGACAGGAATCCTGATTGGCTCCTTAACGTCCCATGCTAAGTGGTTGTAAACCGTTACCTGAAATTAAATAAATAAATAATAAATAAAATTTATTCACTTCTACACTCGTTTTCCAACAATAACACAATGCATGAATTTATACATTTACAAATAGTTAAACTCTGCCACCTAAACTAAGCTAAGCATAGCCTGTATCTTAGGGGGCAGTTTCCATCCATGAGAATGAGAATAAAAATTATATTAAAACATGATGTGTTAGTAATAATGTGTGTATGTATATGTATAGGTGTGTGTATTTGTGAGTGTGTGTATGAGTGTAAGTGGGATCGTGTATGTGTGTGTTTTAGCATTTAATTTTTACAAATTATAGTACCGACATACTCGTACATAACATCACGCCTCTTTCCCTGTGGGGTAGGAGTCCACAGTCCTCCACCTGCTACGATCTTGACATACTTCCCTCGCTTCCTGTACTTTCATCAACCCTTTCATACATGCTCGTCGGTTTAGGACACTTTAAATTTGGCCTTTATTTAAAACCTCCTGAATGAGATAGTGGCATCCTTTATCTCAGTACAATCATCAAAGGTTTCCAATTTATATAACTATCATCAAAGGTTATTAGGTTCCCAATTTATCTATCAAAACAATTTATCTACCTACCATAAAACAACCACTGCAGGACAGGGAGCTCCCTCCACTGGCACCATGGACCGCGGTTGTTGGTGACCGCAGTATGTAAGATAGTTGGGTTTACTTTAGCTAACGAACCTATAATTTTTAATGCGCAATCATTATTTTTGATGTGCATTTAAGTATGTCACTTGAGAAGTAGCAATTTGGTATTTTTGATGCGCAGTCAGTATTTTGGTGTGCAATCAGTATTTTTGATGTGCAGTTAAAGATTCCCCCTATTCTTTGCCGACACCTCACAGGTGGTAATAGAGTTGAAAAAGTTTCTACTGACGTGCGGTTGACCGTACTCACCACAAAGCGTTCGCTGTTCTCGGAAGTAAAGCAGCTGGACTCGTTCAGGCGACACCGGTCGTACGATAAGAGCGGCAGCTTGGTTGCGTCGCCTTGCATAAATTTACTAAAACAAGGATTATACAGGGTGTTAGGGAGGGACAGCCTTCCGAATACTAAAGGGGCATGATCAGTCAACGACACTGAACAACTTTCAGTGAACAAAACTGTCAGGCAACGAAAAAAAAAAATTCGCGTCTCCATACAAAATTGTAAACTTGATCGGGCAGTTTGTATGGAGAAGCCGATTTTTTTTCGTTTCCTGAAAATTTTGTTCACTGAAAGTTGTTTAGTGTCGTTGACTGATCATGCTCCTTCAGTATTCGGAAGGGTGTCCCTAACACTCTGTATACTCGTAAAAGCCGAGAGAAAATTTAAAGAATTTGTAAACCGAACGTTATGTAACAAAGCTTATCATAGATTTGATGACTACATCAATGACAAAGAGGCATGGTGCTCTGATATTCCAGCGAAACCAAAGAAACGTATTGTACAAAGCCGACTCTTGTCGTAAGCCGTGCTGCAGTGGTTCCTTGCCTTTTCCCTTTACGCTGCCTACCATGATCCGCAACGGTGTAAACTCGCTCTATGTTTGAATTTTCTTTATTTACCTAAAAACGATAATTTTGGCAACCCTGGCGGACTTTTTTGACTTCATTACGTTACTAAGCTAGATTTTTTGAGTCCGACACGCGCTTGGCCAGATTTTATTATGTTGTTGTTCTATAGCTTATGCACTATAAATATACTTAACAGTTTTAACGTTTATAAGTGCTCCCATTTTTAAGATAGAGCTATAACAAAAATCCCCTAAAAAATTAGGTCTTTAGTATGGGAGCCCCCCTTAATTTATAACTTTTTTTATTTTTAGTATTTGTTGTTATAGCGGCAACAGAAATACATAATCTGTGAAAGTTTTAACTATCTAGCTATTACAATTCATGAGATTGAATGAACAAAATTTTGTAAAAACAGCTGACTTTGGTGGCATCTTATTCCTTAGTTTAAAAAAAAAAATTCAAACAAAAAATACAGTATTTCTCTACTCAACGAGCTTTAAACGATGATGCCCCACTCGATGGGGTAAGTTTTTTTTTGTTTTTTTTTTTTTTTTCACTTTTAGCTGTTTGGGTAGTGGCAACAGATATACACAATTTGTGATAATTTCAAATTTCTACCTATTACGGTTCATGAAATACAGCCCGCTGACAGACGGACAGACAGACATCGGAGGCATATCAATAGGGTACCGTTTTCACCCTTTGAGTCATCATCATTATAACATCCCATGAAACGTCCACTACAGGACAGAATGTAGAGGGGAAGTACCACAGTCACCTCGCTTGTTAGCGTTACGGCTGGCACCATGGGCCGCGGTTGTAGGTGACCGCAGTAAGTAATATATAAAATACAAAGATCCTCCAGTTTATAACCCTTAGTCGGCTCTTACGACACCCACGGGTATGTATGGGTTGGTACTATTCTTTGCCGGCACCACACGGAACACCACCTTTGAGTACGGAACCCTAAAAAGCACTTACTTAAACGCCTGCCTGGGTATGATCAAGGAGTCTTCAATGGCGTTGTTCAGTATCCTTTCGTAGTCGTGTGCCACGTGTTGCTTCTCCGTTCCCGTTATTGCGTCGTGATGCTGCATTATACCTGCAATCCAAATAGCAATAGTAGATTGGTAGCCAAGGGCTGTAAGGCATCAATCGCAGCCCGAGATATTTAGGCGCACGAGCGCAGCGAGGGCGCCTATAGTTCGAGGGTGCAATTGATGCTTACACCCGAGCTAACTACTCTGCTTTACATCTCGATTGTGAGGTAAGTAGGTCCTTATTACCACCAAATTGTAGGTGACTAATTAGCGCTATAGGGTAATAATGTAGCTAGAAAAGCTCTAGGGCGGTAAGTAATTAAAACGCCCGCCGCCCCGCTGCTGGAGGCGGCCATCAAGGCGGAGCCGCGCGTGGAGGTGGAGGTGCTGCCCAATTACTTACCGCCCTAGGGCTTTTCTAGCTACATTATTACCCTATTATGTTTAAGGTTTCCTGTAAAATTTGTTATATTTTTGTTATGTGCGCAATAAAGCATTTATCTATCTATCTATCTATCTAAAGATTATTATTTTTTTTCTTGCTGTAACTCAAAAACGCAGCGACGCACAGAAAAATTTGTTAGGACCAAATCGATTCGTATTGAGCTGATCCCTTTTAATATGAATCATGAACAAATCATATACCCGAATGACAGCTAGCACCTTAACTATACGTTTTATAACAGAATACTTGATAGACTGTAATAAATTTCCAGATTATACTTAGCGCCATCTAGTTTTATACTTTTCCGGGTTGCGATTCCAGTCATTCTTTTCAGGGTTCCGTCCGATACCAAAATGGTAAAAAAAAAGGAATCATTATGGTGCGACTTTGTCTGTCTGTCTGTCACACCTCTATATCTCAGCAACCACTCATGATATCGACCTAAAGTTTTATAATATAGTTGCCCCACTTTATTGCACATGAAATAATTTTGAAAAAAATGTGATTATTAATGTAAAGGGGGCCAAAATAGGGGGGGGGCCAAATTTCAAATTGTCGCTACTTGGTCGAGTGGGGTATCATATGAAAGGGCTTTGCTTGTATATTCTAAAATATATTTTTGTATTTTTTTACGTCTTTTAGTTTTTAAGTTATGATGAAAAATGACAAAAAAATAACATTCCGAATTCATATCTCCGAAGTTTGTAAAAGGAAAAATCTGTATTAATTACAGTTGACAGAAGTTTATGTAAACATTACAGCAAAAATAAAACGATCTTTCTAAGTTGCACAGTTTTTTAGAAATCTGCAAATAACCTTTACAAACAAATTTAGTTTGGCGGTCCTAAAAATGGACTTTATTGCTTCCAAAAATACAAAATGTATATCGGAACCTTAGGCGCGCGAGTCCGACTCGCACCTGACCGGTTTTTTTTTACTGTGTATTACTACTAGTACTTTCGACCTCCATCTAGTCTTGATGACGAAACGAGGTCGACGACGACGGAACGAGCTTGCCCAGAAGAAGCCTATTCACTCGCTACTTAAATAGATTCATTCTTATTAATTGTCCAAGGTATTAGCACAAAATAAAGTAATAGACTATCATAAAGTACAGACACTCCGCCCCCGCGCAGTCCACCCCGCACCCCCGCGCGCACCCGCCCCGTGCAGTTGTACTGAATAAGCGAGCTTACGCGCGCTTTCAATTTATCTAAATATATAAAAGAGCTTGTCCTGACTGACTGACTGATTCATCAACGCCGAGCCGTAACCGCTATAGATACAGATCTGAAATTTTGCGAGCGGGGCGTTTGAAATTTTTCTTATTTACTTTAAACTGGTCTTTCCATATAGTTTTGTCACATAATCGTAGACAATCTACATTTATGTAGTGCTAGTTTGTTATTATTTCTAGTATAAAATAGAGAACTACAGTATTTGTTTACGTATTTCTTTTTTTTTAGGTACATTAAGTGTTACCAAAAAGTTAAAATTAATAATATACCTAGTATCTAAATATATAAAAGAGCTTGACTGACTGATTCATCAACGCCGAGCTGTAACCGCTATAGATACAGAGCTGAAATTTTGTACACAGGTTCTATGCACATCAAAACTACCCACTAAGAAAGGATTTTGGAAAATTCATCTCCCAAGGGGGTGAAATAAGGGATGAAAGTTTGTATGAAAGTCCTTTGTTTCTTGAGCTAGATTCACTAAAATTTGAATTTAAGCTTTTGGTAAAAAATAAAGAAACACGTGTTTAAGTATTTCTTAAAAATCACCCTTTAGAGGGGTGAAAAAGGGGATGATTTTTTTCCGTATGTTGGTCTATAAGTCTTTCATTTTTAAAGGTAGAATTATAGAAATTTGGTTCTGAGCTCTTGGTAAAAAATAAACAAGTACGTATTTTAGAATTTTTCAAAATTCATCCCCTAAGGGGGTGAAATAAGGGATGAAAGTTTGTATAAAAGTCCTTTGTTTCTTGAGTTAGATTCACACAAATTTGACTTTAAGCTTTTGGTAAAAAATAAAGAAACACGTGTTTACGCATTTCTTAAAAACCACCCTTCAAAGGGGTGAAAAAGGAGATGATTTTTTTCCTTATGTTGGTCTATAAGGCTTTCATTTTAAAAGGTAAAATTATAGAATTCTCTTGGTGAAAAATTAAAAAGTACGTTTAAGAATTTTTTTAACTTATCCCCTAAGGGGGTGAAATATGGGATGAAAGTTGGAATGAAAATCCTACAGTTTTGATATGCGGTACTTGAAAATTTGTATTATAGTTATTAATATTATTATTTAGTTATTAATAAGAAACATGTGTTTGAGCTATTTTGAGATATCATCACCCAACCCAGGTAGCAAAATGACGTCTGGGACGAAAAAAGTACGTCATTTTAAGGTCAATTTAGGGTCAGTACTACATTCGTCGAGATAGGACGTAAAACTGACGTCATTTTAAGGTCAATTTAGGGTCAGTACTACATTCGTCAAGATAGGACGTAAAATTGACGTCATTTTAAGGTCAATTTAGGGTCAGTACTACATTCGTCGAGATAGGACGTAAAACTGACGTCATTTTAAGGTCAATTTAGGGTCAGTACTACACTCGTCGAGATAGGACGTAAAACTGACGTCATTTTAAGGTCAATTTAGGGTCAGTAATACATTCGTCGAGATAGGACGTAAAACTGACGTCATTTTAAGGTCAATTTAGGGTCAGTACTACACTCGTCGAGATAAGGCGTAAAACTGACGTCATTTTAAGGTCAATTTAGGGTCAGTACTACATTCGTCGAGATAGGACGAAAAACTGACGTCATTTTAAGGTCAATTTAGGGTCAGTACTACATTCGTCGAGATAGGACGTAAAACTGACGTCATTTTTTGGTCAGGACAGGGTCGGTACTACATTGGTCGGAATCGTTCGTCTAACTGACGTCATTTTTAGTCAGTTTAAGACCGTACTGTATTGGTCGAAATCGTCTGTCAAGATGTCGTCACTTTCAGTCATTACTGTACCTACTTGTGATCAATTAACTCTACGAATAAAATGTACCTTAGATTAAAATAATACTAACATGTACCCAGTGTATATTGAAAAGCCATCGCCGCTCAGTCGGATCGGACCAGAAAGTTCATTCATAAATCATAGCCGAAGTAATGAATATAGCTTCCCGGCGCATAATGTCACGTTCGCAAAATGTCAATGTAGGGTACTGCATTCGTCGGAATCGTACGTCAAACTGACGTCATTTTTATAGTAATAAATATATGTAGGAGATGGCGCTGTACAAAACGCAGCAATTTGTATATCGTGGTATTGAGATTTTTTCTCGTAGAATGACCCTCTCGCAGTATGACGTGGTATGTAGCCGTGACATTTCCTTGGTGGTGGAAATGTAGGGTTATAGGTTATACCTATAAATAACGTTCCTAGATGGCTAGATTGGTTAAAGTGACTTAACATCACTTATAACATCACATCTTCAGTTATGCAGCTATTTATTTTTATTAAGCCACCTACAGCAGCGCCGCTTTGCCTTTGTCTTGAAGCCACGTCTACAGAATGAACTACTACAGTACGTCGTGAGTACGTCATAAGAGACGTCATCAGTACGTCGTAAGAGACGTCATCAGTACGTCTTCAGAGACGTCATCCTACCGTCCTCATATGACGTCATAAGGATGTGACAATAGTACGTCATTGGCTGGTCATACAGACGTCATAATATGACGTCTCCTACGTCGAAAATGACTGTATTATGACGTCATTTTGACGTCATTTTGCTACCTGGGAAGGAGGTGAAATAAGGTATAAAAGTTCGTATGAAAATCTTACAGTTTTGACATGAGGTGTTTGAAATATGGATTTTAGCTAATAATAAGAAGTAATAAACACGTGTTTCAGCAATTTTGGTAGTCATCCCCCAAAAGGGTGAAATAAGAGATGAAAGTTTTTTATGAAAATCCTACAGTTTTGACGTAAGGTACTTGAAATTTGGATATTAGCTAATAATAAGAAGTAAAGAAACACGTGTTTCAGCAATTTTGAGATTTCATCACCCAAGGGGGTGAAATAAGGGATGAAAGTACGTATGAAAATTCTATTAAAATTAGGATTTAGGCTAATAAAAAGAAAGAAATAAACATGTGTTTCAGCGTGTTTGAAAAATCATCCCCCAAAGAGAGGGAGATCCCTCCCGAGGAAGAGGGAGAGACTGCACAGTTTGAATTTCACGCGGGCGAAGCCGCGGGCACAGCTAGTTTATCATATTCGTGCTCTTTGTATATAGTGTCCGGAGTATGTAGTAATGTTGAACTTACCCATAGCACCCTGTATTTCGTTGAGAATAAACGAATTGTGTTTTTCTAGATCTGCTAACACTTGTAACTGCTTCGCCATCTGGAATTTCAGACCAATAATGGTTTTACCGTCAGTTTATACAAGGTGTAACAAAAAGGGTATATCGACCCTGAAGGATATGAATCTGCCCATGAAACTGAACAACTTTTCCTAAGGTACGTGTTAAAATATGGAAAAAAAAATTTGACCTTCAAAAGAAACCAAATTAGCTGGTAGCTTATTTTGTATGGGAGGAATTTTTTTTGCTCATATTTCGAAATATGTTTCGAAGGGAAAGTTATCAGTATCAGTTTCATAGGCAGAATCACATACTTTAGAGTTGGTATACCCTTTCTCTTACACCTTTTATAGAGTCCTAATTTAGCATTTTACTTAGACCATGGAACTAAACCACTTTTCCTAAGGAACATAGATCGGAATACAATAAACCCAAATTTGAACTTCCATATAAAATGCGCTATTAGCTGATGCAGTTTCTATGTGAGGTTAAAAACTTTTTTTCGTATTTCGCCCTATGTATGTAATATTGTAATACCTTACCTTAGGGAAAGTTGTTCAGTTTCATGGTCTGAGTAACATACTAAAATTATGTTCACTATTTCATTAGGATCTTATATAATCATTATCCTATTGGTGTCCCCCTTATCTTTCTCTGCTGTATAGCAGAAGTGTTTGCACTGCTGTGTTTCCGTTTGAAGGGTAAGGGAGCCAGTGAAATTACCGGCACACGAGACATACCATCTTAGTTCTCAGGGTGGTTAACGCGATTTGCTGTCTTATTAGTGCCAAATTATTTCACTAATAAGGCAGTGGGTGTCATGGGCGGTATCAGGTGGCCCACCTGCTCGTTTGGCCGCTTGTGACATAAAAAACCGGTCAAGGGCGAGTCGGACTCGCGCGCGGAGGTTTCCGATATACTTTTTATATTTTTGGAAGCAATAAAGTCCATTTTTAGGACCGCAAAACTAAATTTGTTTGTAAAGGTTATTTGCAGATTTCTAAAAACTGTGCAACTTAGAAAGATCGTATTATTTTTGCTGTAATGTTTACATAAATTTCTGTCAACTGTAATTAATCCAGATTTTTCCTTTCACAAACTTCGGAGATGGTATTTTTTTTGTCATTTTTCATCATAACTTGTAAACTAAGAGACGTAAAAAAATACAAAAATATAATCAAATCAAATCCTCCTTTACAATAATCATAATTTGTTCACAATTCTTTCATGTGCAATTAAGTTGGGCAACCATATTCTAAAACTGTTCCAAATTTCAAGTCGATGGCATTAGTGGTTGCTGAGATATAAAGGTGTGACAGACAGACAGACAGACAGACAAAGCGACACCATAAGGGTTCCTTTTTTTAACATTTTGGTATCGGAACCCTAAAAAAGGCTTATTCCCAGGGGTGCCCAGGGATCGAAAAACCCGGTTGTTAACCGGTAAGGGCTATAAACCTTTTTACGGGTAAGCGATAAAAAGGTTAACATTATAATCTTCATCTCACTTATCTGCCCTTAAAAGGGTTTTCTCCTTTACTGGTATAATCTACAAGCTATTCAAGATACTTAGTTAATTGCAAGCCACATTGCAATTTAACAGATAGAAGAATTAACAGAATACAGGTTTTCATGCGACGCTCTGCAGGGGCACAGCAACATAAGATAGGAGCTTGGTTAGGCTCGTGCATTGAAAATTAATTTATAATATCAATTAGTGATAGAAACAGACTTCCAATAGACTATGAATACGAATTTGGTATTATCTGATTCCGCTTTCATGCTCTTTGGAACCTAGGTAGTACCGAAGCGCGCCAAGAGATGGCGTTACGATGCAGTTCCCGAAATAAGAGCTGCGCTCTAATTGGTCGACGGCTCGGACTTGCTCTTGGAATTCATGATGGCGGTCTCTCGTTGTCCGTCCTCGGCACCAGAAAATGTGCCTTACATTATAAAAACATGAAACCTCTAAAATTATAATTTTTGAACTATTTTTATACATAAGCTTCAATAAGTGACTGTTAGTGGAAAGTGTTAACACTTGGATGTGCTGTGCAACTAAGGAAATTCAGCTTCGAACTCGCCGGCCGGCGCCAAGCCATGATTGTGATGATCATCGTACCTACTCCAAGCCGACTTATGGTTTTCTTAGAGGTGTTCCTGGACCGATTGCAGGTTGGTGGATTCAGATATTCCTAACTACTGTATTCAAAGCTTATTTGGAAGTCTTATTTATGATCGTAGGTCAATTACTTTCATTGACAACTCTTTTCTACCTACATAACAAAAAATTAATCACGGTTAAGCTCCCGCAGGATTTGGCTATTTACACGCCTCATCCCACCAGAGCTACTGATACCTATTATTAATATTTAACATTTAAAATACAACATTTGTCACCAAATATAAATTCTAACTATAATACAATAACTATAAATTGTAAGATCATAATAATAGGTCTTTCTTTACCTATGAAATTGCCGAAATTTTCTTACAGATTGATGAGATCATAATTCCTATAATTCTAATGCAATTTTTTTCATTTGTCTTAAATTTTAAAGTTGACTTCAATTTACGCATAAAATAAAGTTTTTATTTTTAGTTTGATATATAATATTAAAGGTTTGAAAATTGTTCTTTTTAAATGTCGTCCGATTTCATCATTAGATTTGTTATATTTTTTTACAGATAATACTTTTCGAAAATTTAATTTAAGCTTCTGTTAGCTTAATGTCTTTCCAATAATTCTTAAAAAAATAAAAAGAATTATAATTATATATCTGTGATAACCTTGAATGCGGCTTCCAATACTCTTGCCCCCATTTTGGCGTACATTTTCAACCAATGTATACTTACAGGCTCATTCCCGGAACCCCTAAAAGCGAGCAAAATAAGTCCACTTTTTAAAGGAAAAGGAAATAGAGCCGACATGGACTCGTACAGACCGGTTTCTATAATACCTATAATGGCCAAAATATTTGAGAATGGGTTATGCTCGCGTATAACAGCCCATCTAACTCGTACCGACGCGATATCCGAGCGACAGTTTGCCTATCGAGAGGGCCGCTCTACTACATCGTTATCTAGGGAGGTAGTAAGGCGTATTATTGAAGCCCGCGATAACAAACAGTCAGTGGCCGTCTTGTGCTGTGACTTGTCGAAAGCATTCGATGTAGCTGATCACAAGGTGCTAGGAGTCAAACTAAAACACTACGGTTTTGATGGACCTGCTCACGCCTTGATAATGGACCTTCTATGCCATAGAACTCAGCGGGTAGTAGCACAGGGCGGAAATATCAAGTCGGTCCCAATTTCTACTAAGATGGGAGTTGCACAAGGCTCTTCAGTATCCAATATACTCTTCTCGCTGCTATTGAATGACTTACCTCAAGCGGTGGATAGTGGAGAGACGTACATGTACGCTGACGACGTAGCTGTTGTCGTATGTGCGGCGTCCCACAGCGAGCTCGAGAGAAAACTTAACGTTGCGGCCAGGCAGGTCTACCAGTGGTTCGAGACAAACGGCCTCGTACTCAATTTAAAAAAGACACACTTTATCGATTTTGACTTATCGGGAAAGAAAATGAAGTCAATAAGTGTTCATACCAATGGGACTGCAATAGGTCAAGTAGAGTCTACCTGCTTCTTAGGGTTCCAGATAGACCGGCGAATGACATGGGAGTCTCATATAGATAAACTCTGCTGTAAACTCAACGGAGCATGTTTCACGTTACGTAGAATATCACGAGTTGCTACACCTGTAGTGGTTCGTATGTGTTACTTCGCGTTAGTACACTCTATATTACAATACGGGGTGGAATTGTGGGGGTGCGCAGCCGAATGGAAGCGTGTTTTTGTGGCTCAAAAACGTGCGGTGCGATTGATGGCACGCATTCCTCAAGAAACCTCAGCACGACCATTTTTTAAATCGTTGGGGATACTAACGCTTCCGTCAATAGTGATCTTCAACGTGTCACTGTATGTGCGGAGTAATTTGAATTTGTACGCCAGAAACAAAGACATGCACTCGTATAATACGCGTAACGCTCACAAGCTTGTTACTATTAAACATCGTCTGACAAAATCAAAAAAAGTAACGCATATCATGGGACCTAAGATTTATAATAACATTCCTCAAAATATTATTGACGTACCTGGCTACAACATCTTTAAATATAAATTAAAACAATGGCTGATCGAGCAGGCCTTCTATTCTGTCGATGAATTTTTGACATAGTCAAATTTTGTTAACTATACATTATTATAATGATTATTTATTTATTACTACGAGTATAAAAATATAGTAAATATACAATTTTTGACCTGTAAATTTTAAACATTTTTACCAAATAAAGATATGATATGATATAATTTATAATTCCTAAGAAAAATGCAATAATGTTAGTACTGAAAATTGAGTTTACCTGAAATTCGCCATACAAAACGGCAATTTCTTAGGTAAAGACCTATTATTAAGATTTATAATAATGTAAAATTAATGTAAAGAGATGTTGAAAGCACTTATATAATTATGGGAAGAAATTGTCCTGTTCCGTAGGCAAAGTTGGGTTAAAATACGATCTCACCTGCAAATACCCATTAGTTTCTCCCTCGAAGTACTCAGTGGTGGGTCGGGAAGTGAAGTACCCAGTCCAATAGTTCTTCAGCTCACTCGCGTATGGAAAGAAATCGTCCTGCTTCGTGGGAAAAGTTGGGCTAAAATGCAATCTCACCTGCAAATACCCATTAGTTTCTCTCTCGAAGTACTTAGTAGTGGGTCGGGAAGTGAAGTACCCAGTCCAATAGTTCTTTGGCTCACTCGCGTATGGAAAGAAATCGTCCTGTTTCGTGGACAAAGTCGGGCTAAAAACCATTCTCACCTGCAAATACCCATTAGTTTCTCTCTCGAAGTACTTGGTAGTGGGTCGGGAAGTGAAGTACCCAATCCAATAGTTCTTTGGCTCACTCGCGTATGGAAAGAAATCGTCCTGTTTCGTGGACAAAGTCGGGCTAAAAACCATTCTCACCTGCAAATACCCATTAGTTTCTCTCTCGAAGTACTTAGTAGTGGGTCGGGAAGTGAAGTACCCAGTCCAATAGTTCTTCGGCTCACTTGCATATGGGAAGAAATCGTCCTGCTTCGTGGGCAAAGTCGGGCTGAAATAGAAATTTTATAGTCAGAATAAGGACGCAATTTTTTTAAATTACAGATGCGAATCGATTGCACGTCTTCTGCGTCAGTATTTTTTTATTGATGTCCACTACAGGACAGGGAACTCCCTCCAAAATTCCAGCTTTTGCTGAAACAATGTGGTGGGGAAGTACCATAGTCAACACGTTTCTTAGCCTTACGGCTGGCACTATGGACCGCGGTTGTTCCTGTTCCTGTCTTGTAGTGGACGTTTCATAGGATGTTATCACGGAGTAGAGAAGGGCAAGGAGATGTTGATATCAGTCGAGCCGTAATTCAATCAATTGAGCCATGACGTCACGAAAGGGGGCGGGGCATACGCCATTTCCTCTTTGAACTTACCAGTGATCACATCGAAACACGCTCTGCAAACATTTTTTTAAATAGTTGGAAAAACCACTCCCATTATGAAGTGTTGTGTGCCTTTGTGTTTAAATTCGTCAGAAAGGCAAAAAGAAACTGCATTTAATGTGTCTTTTCACTTGTAAGTAAGATTTTTCAATAAAATTTGTTATCGATGTACTGTAGGCATGTGGCCGTAACATTAGTTCTGCTTTATGTCGCTAGATGGTTTTGGGAATATTTGTAGACGATGGAAAATCACCACTTCTTTTTACTTTCACAGACTCAATTTACATTTCTGGCTTAGTTTTAACAATAGTTTGATATAAAATTACGTTAATATCGTGAATATTTTATTTATTTGGAGAAATATTGGTAGTTTGTAGTTATGTTGTTTGTAATAGCGCCACCTAGTATGCAGTGGACAAACTCGCCAGAGTTAGGTTCAAGAACCGTCTTCCAGATTTCAGCAAGTAAGTAGTATATAGGGTCTTAATTTAATAACGTGCCATAGCTTAGGGGGTATTCAGTGACCCAGTACATCAAACCAGCGCGCAAGTATCAGTGGATAAGGTAGGCGGCACATACATAACTGAAACTGTTTCTTTTTTGTGTTAGTTTAGTTTCAATTTCAAGTTTTAGTTAGTTTTTAAGTAGGATTTTATAAAATATTTTTTTTTGTGTTCCTTTATCGTTACTGAACCATCTCCTAAGCTTTGGCAATAAACACCCAGTAGATAGAGAGCGGGAAGTCAGCAACCCTACCTCATCGCAAACAAAATCGTGAACAACATACCTACTTCTCATAGTAGGAATAGCGGAATGCCTCTTATTTTTAACTTGATTACTAAGTAGGTATGCAAATGAATACCTATTGTTATTTTTTGAATTTTCAAATAAATATAGTTGGCTCTATATTTATATAGATAGAGGGAGCATAACGTGTTAAGCTGCCACCACCTTTATCTTTTTAATCTACTTCAAAAAGAAGAGGTTATCAATTCGACCCGTCCTGTCAAAAATACACAGTTTTTGTAGCTTAGCTTCAAAACAAATGTACTAAGTTTCATAAGTATTTTTGTATGTTGCAAACATAATTTTCATCTAAATCGGTTCAGCAACCAAACACATATTACACATATATTACACGGAAATAATCCAAATACATCGTCCAAAACACCATTTGAATCGGTTCAGTTGTTTGCGAGCGATTGACGAACAAACAAACAGGCAAACAGACCAGAATTCCAAAAATGACCTGGATGGGTTCTATTACCTATTTTGAGACCCCCTATTTCATATTTTCGCGAAAACTTTCAATGTAGGTAGATTCGCCGCGTTCACGATTTTATTATATGTATAGATTGGTCGCTATTTTCATAAGCAACGAGGAAGGGTTACCGACTGCCCGCTCCTAGTCTATACAGGTTATAATTTAATTGCGTGCCATAGCTCAGGAGCGAGATCAGTATCCGTAACTGAACAACTTTTTCCAAGGAACATAGGTCGAAAAACCAAAAATAATTTTGGACTTCCCATACCTACTGACTACTGAGTGACCAACACATGGAAGTCCAAAATTTTTGTCCTTTATCGAACTATGTTCCTTTGGGAAAGTCGTTCAGATACTGATACTGAACCCGCCCCTGAGCTATGCTATGGCACGCAATTAAATTAACACCCTGTACTAACATTTTTTTTGTAGTAAAGTGGCTTTTACGCCATCTAAAGTATAGCAGTACCACCAACAAGTGCGTAAGGACAAAAGTGCTAGTAGTTTCACTATTTGCCACTAGATGGATTTTACATAAAGTAGGTGGAGTCTAGTTATTTCCCGCAAACCCGTAACTCGATCTTCACCCCCGCGCACTGTCACGCTTCGTGTCGTACAAAAATTTCGTAGGGGCACCTCCTCTCCCCTTCTGTACTCCGTGGATGTTATGATGATACCTAAATTACTTACTTGGCGTCCTTAACAGCCTTCAAATAACATTGAGGCGTTGAGTAGAATAGTTTTATGTTAAGTCCATCTTTTCCGGCTTTTATATTTGTGTATCTGAAAAATTTAATACTTTTATGAACAATTTGTTTGTGAAATAATCGTTTTTATTACCTCTTATGAATGGATTGATGATGATAAAAAAAGGTGGGTGTTCATGCTGCCTACTAGCGCCGTTAAAAAAATATTACTCGCTAAATACAAAACTTATCAAAAGTCCGGAAAGACAGAAGTAAATACCATTGTTTATTTAGAACCTAACTATATACTCTGTAAAATAAAGTTCACTGTAGTTACAGATACAAAAACTGCCAAAAGTGGCCGTTTTTGGTACTTGTAAGTATCTGTAACTACAGTAAACTATATTTTTCAGAAATGATAAGTTTGAAATAAACTAGGGTAGGTACCTGTCTTTCCGGATTTTCGATAAGTTTTGTATTTAGCGATCATTATTTTTTTATCTGATGGGGGCGCTAGTGAACGGTAGGTAGCCCCACAAATTACACCTTCAAATTTAATTATGTATTTTAAACGGATAAAGTAACGTTTTATATTGATGGCATATGACCGAACGATCGAAACCTGTCGTTCCTATGCCGTCTAGTGTAGGCAACGCAGCAGTTGACCCCAACATAAATTTCTCAGGCAGATTTTATTTGACAGGATGATAAATAATCATGAATTAAATGTAAATTCAAAACATCCAAAAAAAAATTTTTTATACATTTTTTGTAATTTTTGTATGGAAAAATTGAAAGGACCGATTTTTTTATTTTTATTGAAGGTTTGTTTCAAGTAGTATACCCCAGCAAATTTTCATCGACTGAGGATTTAATGCGGGGGTCTTCGTACAACGATCCGCTTCGTTGCCTAGACTAGTCAATATAAAACGTGAGTTTATCCGTTGAAGTACATAATTATGTGTTACACTCACGATTCGTTTAGTGATAAAATACCTTTAAACTTCTCGCGTGTAATCGATTACTTACCACCCTTGTATAACAATCTAGATTTTACTTAGTGTTTCTACTTACACAATAAGTTTGTCTAAGTTAGTAAACCAGGTCGCCGCGTCTTGGTAGTTGAAGTCATCTCCCATCGTGACCAAGATATTGTTGGTGTTGTACACTTTGGACATGTTTGTGCAGATTGCGAGAAATTCTGATACCTTTAGAAGAAAAAGAAACCCCTGATTGGCTGTATCCTTGATACGGCCGTAAGTTTTACGTGGATAGGTACGTCTCCCACCAACCAACCCATGGTCAGGCCTGTGACACTCCGCATAGTAGGTATGAAACGCGGCGCGGAAATAAATGATAAATTTATTTGTAACAATTGCTACAAGTCAAAAATTACATTACACGCCTAGACTTCCTAGATAATTTTTTATTGGAATTATATTATATAAATTTAATTTACTTAGTGTAATAACAAGTAATTGAGAGCTATGTACCTAACTAGTACCTGGAAAAAGTTGGTGAAATTGTAAGGCGTGACTACGTGAAACAGCTAAATGGCCGCACTAATAGCTTTGACATACATACATACATAACATCACGCCTCTTTCCTGTCGGGGTAGGCAGAGACCACAGTCCTCCACCTGCTACGATCTTGATATACTTCCCTTGCTTCCAGTACTTTCATCAATCCCTTCATACATGCTCGATTTAGGGTACTTTTAATCTGGCCTTTATTCAGAACGTTCTGAATTTGGTCCTGGCACGTTCGCCGAGGCCTTCCCCTTCCAAAGTTTCCATTCACTCTCGCCTGGTAGATCTCTTTCGTCAATCTTCGTTCATTCATCCTCTCTACATGACCAAACCATCTCAGCATCTCTTTCTCGATTTTGTTCACTACGTCTTCTTTTACGCCACACCGTTCTCTTATCACACTATTTCTAATCCTGTCACTCAATTTCACACCAATCATACTCCTCAACGCTCTAATTTCTACTGCATTAATTCTACTTTCATGCTTTTTTCTGCCATACCAGCTTTCACTTCCGTACATCAGTGTTGGTACCAAAACGCCACCTTGAACGTCCAAGTTAGTGCTTATGAATTTCTTTATCCTATACCTACTAACGAGCAATATTTGTATATATACAAGTTTATTTTTTTGCAGTTGATTTCCTTTAGCCCACTTATTAGTGAGATCAAAAACAACAACTTTTGTTCTACGAGTTTGCTAACAACGCACCAAAAATTTTCGACTCTCCATACTAAAGTGGTCACGTAGCCGACCTATTTTGTATGGGAAGTTGAAAATTTTTCGTGTGTTGTTAGCAAAGTCGTAGAACAAAAGTTGTTGCTTTTGACCTCACTAATAAGTGGGCAAAAGGAAATCAGGTCCATTTCTCGAAACTCTCTAACGTATTTGATGAAATTTACCATACGGGTGTTTTTAAGGGTAAAAAATCGATCTAGCAAGGTCTCATCATCTCATGTTTCCTATACTTTCATCAATCTTTTCATACATGCTAGTCGGTTTAGGGTACTTTTAACTTGACCTTTATTCAGAACGTCCTGAATTTGGTCCTGGTACGTTCGCCTACGCCTTCCCCTTCCAACGTTTCCATTCACTCTCGCCTGGTAGATCTCTTTCGTCAGTCTTCGTTCATTCATCCTCTCTACATGACCAAACCATCTCAGCATCCCTTTCTCGATTTTGGTCACTACGTCTTCTTTTACGCCACAACGTTCTCTTATCACACTATTTCTAATCCTGTCACTCAATTTAACACCAATCAAACTCCTTAGCGCTCTCATTTCCACTGCATTAATTCTACTTTCATGCTTTTTCTGCCATACCCAACTTTCACTGCCATTCATCAGTGTTGGTACCAAAACACCCCTATGAACAGCCAAACGAGCCTTGTGAGACACCTTCTGACTCCTCATAAAGGCGTGCAGAGCACCATTCACCATGTATCCAGCATTCACTCTTCTTTCAATATCACTTTCACACTTTCCATCTCTCGTAAACTTTGAGCCCAGATACACAAACTCCTTCACTTATTCGACTTGTTCACCACCTATTAATATAGTACACTCTGTCATACATTCTTCTCTTTCAAGTACCATTACTTTCGTTTTGCTTACATTTACTTTCATTCCTTTCCTGTCCAAAGCCACATTCATCATTGTTACCATCTCCTGCAACTCGTCAGCAGATGACGCAAGTACTACTTGGTCATCAGCGTAGAGAAGACATTTGATAAGTAACTCATTCATTCTCAGTCCACACATACTCTCTTTCAGATCAATCAAACAATTATCCATGAACAGGTTGAACAGCCAAGGTGACGCTACACATCCCTGCCTAGCACATTTTTCGATGCTAAACCATTCAGTGTACGCCCCGTTTATTCTGACACAAGCACTGGAATCCTCATAGAGAGATTTCAGTGCTTGAATCAGATGACCGTTCACCCCATACATAGACAATGCTGACCACAATTCATTCCTCACCTGTCGGTCATAGGCTTTTCCAAATCCACGAACGCGCAGTAGACTTTTTGGTTTTTAGCCAAAAACTTTTCAGCTATGCACCGCAAGGAAAAGACCTGATCTGTACATCCCATTCCCTTTCTAAATCCCGCTTGTACATCCCATATTTTTTCGTCAGTATCTTTCATCACTCTTTCAATCAAAACCTTTGCTTACAGTTTGCCGACGACACTGAGAAGGCTTATCCCGCGGTAATTTTTGCAGTCCTGTTGTGACCCTTTTCCCTTGTACAGCGGCACAATCACAGCCTTGCACTTAATGTAAATCAAGTTGAGCAGTCTTACAGTCAGAATTTAGATTTTCTATCAACCACACATAAAACAAAAAAAACGTCGAGACGACCTTAATAAAGTGTAATCGTTAGAAAAATAAAAATCTATCGATGCTCTACACTGGATGTCAAAATGAACCTCAACGAATGACAATCGGTAATCCAGTTTCCGCTCTATCTGTGCTTGTCTATATTTTATCCTCGTCAACGATCCATTTGTTTTTAGGGTTCCGTACCCCAAAATAAAAAAACGGAACCCTTATAGGATCACTTTGTTGTCCGTCTGTCTGTCTGTCAAGACCCTTTTTCTCACGAACGAGAAGAGATATCAGGTTGAAATTGATAACGTATAGGTATTAAGGTCCATAAACCACACAAGATCTAAAAGTTTCAATTTTTTACCACGACGCAATCAAAAGATATATGTCCCTCAACACAGAATCCTCAGAGAAAAAAACTGCATAAAAACTTATTTTGACGATGCCAAAAAATAGTCATGAAATAGTCATAAATAGTCACCATAAGGAAAAAAATAGTCGCGTTACAATTCTAGAGTTATAGCTATGGTTTGCTGAGGATTATGGCCATAGGCTATATACAGAATCCTCAGTTCTGATGCAAGCAAACCGTGGGGACTATCGACTTGGTTTTTATTTAAAAAAATAGTCATGAAATAGTCGTCGTGACTTCCAAATTCTCAAAAATAGTCGTTCAAGGATTTCAGAGTTACAGGGGTAGCTTGCTGAGGATTCTGTGCATAGCATTTCACGAACGCAGATTCCAGCAGAACGTTTAGGTTTTTCTGTTTGATACTGATGTCAAAAAATAGTCAACAAATAGTCGTCTCAAACCATAATCACTTTGGTCAGGTTTACCTTGTAGAAGTATGTTAAAAATGCATGTTCACTTCGCCATACATTTTTCAACTCAAGTACAGTCGTGTTCAAAATGCATATCATCTTTGATGGTAACTATTTAGTTACTTTTTAGGGTTCCGTACCTCAAAAGAAAAAAACGGAACCCTTATAGGATCACTTTGTTGTCCGTCTGTCTGTCTGTCTGTCTGTCTGTCTGTCTGTCTGTCAAGACCCTTTATCTCACGAACGGGTAAAGGTATTAGGTTGAAATTAATACCATATGTTAGGGTCCATGAACCACACAAGATCTGAAAATTTAAATTTTTTACAACGACGCAATCAAAAGATATGGCATTTTATGTCCTCATCTCCATACATTTATTCAAAAATGCAAAACCTACAGGGTACTTCCCGTTGACCTAAAATTATGAAATTTGGCAAGAAGCTAGGTCTCACAGTACAAATAATGGGAAAAGTCTGAAATCATTAAATATTACAACTTTTCTCACAACTAATAGTAACCAATTGTGGTGAGCTCCCGTTTCAAGAACATTCATATAAGAGAGGGGTCAAGTTGGATGGTCGCTGAGGCGATTTTTGTTTTAGTTCTATTTAAAAACGTGAACACTTACAAACTTGAAAATTGGTATGTTTATAGTGCATAAGCTATAAAATAACAACAAATAATAAAATTTCGTCAAGCGCGTGTCGGACTAAAAAAATCTAGCACATTAACTTACTGAAATTTCAACGAATACAATTATGTTTATGTGGTGGTACGGAACCCTCAATGCGCGAGTCCGACTCGCACTTGGCCGGTTTTTTTTTATGTATTTGGAACCCAATATGAATAATTCTGTAATAAAAAGCAAAGTTTATTTGTTTTCATGTTAAATAATATAGCTTAATAAACTACAATAATTGGTTTTAAACTAAAATAATAAAAAAAACTTCTTTATGAATATATTCAGTAACTACAGATTATTTTTAAGTTAGTTTTTAGGGTTCCGTACCTCAAAATAAAAAAACGGAACCCTTATAGGATCACTTTGTTGTCCGTCTGTCTGTCTGTCAAGACCCTTTATCTCACGAACGGGTAAAGGTATCAGGTTGAAATTAATACCACATATTAGGATCCATGAACCACACAAGATCTGAAAATTTAAATTTTTTACAACGACGCAATCAAAAGATATGGCATTTTATGTCCTCATCTCCATACATTTATTCAAAAATGCAAAACCTACAGGGTACTTCCCGTTGACCTGAAATTATGAAATCTGGCAAGAAGCTAGGTCTCACAGTACAAATAATGGGAAAAGTCTGAAATCATTAAATATTACAACTTTTCTCACAACTAATGATAACCAGTTGTGGTGAGCTCCCGTTTCAAGAACATTCATATAAGAGAGGGGTCAAGTTGGATGGTCGCTGAGGCGATTTTTGTTTTAGTTCTATTTAATAACGGGAAAACTTACAAACTTGAAAATTGGTATGTTTATAGTGCATAAGCTATAAAATAACAACAAATAATAAAATTTGGTCAAGCGCGTGTCGGACTCAAAAAATCTAGCACATCAACTTACTGAAATTTCAACTAATACAATTATGTTTATGTGGTGGTACGGAACCCTCAGTGTGCGAGTCCGACTACCGTATAAATCACAGTCTTCGTACTTATGTCCGTTAAATGGTTAAATGAGTAATACAGGGTGATAATTTTATTGCGTGCCATAGCTTAGGGGGTGTTTCAGTAACGATAAAGGAACACAAAAAAAAATCTACTTTTAAAAAATTCTGAAAATTTTTAAATTAGCCCTACGCAGAGGGCAATAACCCGCAGCGCAATGACCCAACTGAGGCTGCGCTTTTAACGAGCTGTTGTTAGTTTTAGAATTTACATTCAATTTTTAAGTAGGATTATTGAAAAAATGGAAATCCTAATTTGGAATAACGCGTTGTGTATTTACTGCTTACATAGGCTGTAGTGTAAGTTAACTTTACATTTCATATAATTACCGTTGAACACGGCAATTGTCGTTTTAATAGCAACACTGTAGGGCACTTCAATACGCGCCGGCGGCGGCGGCGGCGAGCGCTAGCTCGGTCACACAATTCGGTCGAGCCGAACGCCGCCATGCTATTGGTTAAACATATCTCGTCTCAGAATATTGGTGCTTTTTCTATTATACGACCCACGTTAAACATTTCCAACTCTGTTACTATGCCATTAAGTCACTGATTTGTATTATTCTACTGATGTGCTATTGGGTATAAGAAACACATATGCAGCGACATTTTAATTTTTAATGAATAAAAACAAACAAACAACATTGATCAATCAAGAAATTAGTTAAGTTAGTATAGTTAATTTAGTAATATTTGCGAACCTACCAATTATTATTAAAGTATTTTTACTTACTGAATGCATCTGGGTTTAAGCCCGATATTCTAGTTTTACCTTTCCTTAAACGTAGAACCCACATTTTAAGTTTTTAGACCAAAAGGTTGGGTCTGTGCACTGATATATCAGTCGGTTTATCCTCTTATTTACCTTATAAAAATAGATGACACAAAACTTGAAACTTGAAATCAATATCAAATAATTTTGTGTACGCGACTGTACAAAGGAAAAATGTATGGCGAAGTTCACATGCATTTTTAACATACTTCTACTAGGTAAAACAGACCGAAGTTATTATGGTTTGAGACGACTATTTGTTGATTATTTTTTGACATCAGTATCAAATAGAAAAACCTAACCGTTCTGCAGGAATCTGCGTCCGTGAAATGCTATGCACAGAATCCTCAGCAAGCTACCCCTGTAACTCTGAAATCCTTGAACGACTATTATTGAGAATTTGGAAGTCAAGACGACTATTTCATGACTATTTTTTAAAATAAAAACCAAGTCGATAGTCCCCACGGTTTGCTTTCATCAGAACTGAGGATTCTGTATATAGCCTATGGCCATAATCCTCAGCAAACCATAGCTATAACTCTAGAATTGTAACGCGACTATTTTTTTCCTTATGGTGACTATTTATGACTATTTCATGACTATTTTTTGGCATCGTCAAAATAAGTTTTTATGCAGTTTTTTTCTCTGAGGATTCTGTGTTGAGGGACATAAAGATATGGCTTTATATGTCCTCATCTCCATACATTTATGCAAAAAAGCAAAACCTACAGGCTACTTCCCGTTGACCTAAAATTATGAAATTTGGCAAGAAGCTAGGTCTCACAGTACAAATAAAGGGAAAAGTCTAAAATCATTAAATATTTCATATTTTCTCACAACTAAAGTAACCAATTAAGGTGAGCTCCCGTTTCAAGAACTTTTCTATAAAAGAGGGGTCAAGTTGGATGAGCAAAGAGCAAAAGCTTTTAGTGTGTCATATGGTAGATAGGTACGGAACCCTTAGGGCGCGAGTCCGACTCGCACTTGGCCGGTTTTTTTGTTTAATTCACCGCTTTCCAACACACTTTGCAGCTATAATAATAAGTTTATTTGCTATTCAGCTATTAGAAAAAAACAAGTTTGTAAAACAATGTTATTCTTTCCGTCAAAATATACGCTGGTTTTATTTAGTGCCATGGCTGCAAAACTAACAAGATGGACCTCATTGTAGTCTGATTAATAAATTATTATTATTATTCATCATAACATCCCACGAAACGTCCACTACAGGACAGGGAGCTCCCTCCAGAATTCTAGCTTTAGCTGAGAAAAATGTGGAGGGGAAGTACCATAGTCACCTCGCTTGTTAGTGTTACGGCTGGCGCCATGGACCGCGGTTGTAGGTGACCGCAGTAAGTAAGATGTAAGATACAAAGGAGGATGCTGCTGCCCATCCTTCAGTTAACCCTTAGCCGCCTCTTACGACATGGGTTGGTAGTATTCTTAGCCGGCACCACACGGGACACCGGCACCACACTATTATTATTAAAATAGATTTATAGGCGTTGGAATGAAGTCTTTGTGATGTTCTCTGGTTTTGATGGTTTACCATCCGCTTTCCATTTCATTTTCGACAGTGTCTAACTTTATGACTGAATTTTCCATAGTATCCACATACTTACAATGGATAATTTAATCGGCTGAAATATCGACTGCTAATGTGTGAAATTTCTTCAACCAAATAAAACGAGCAAGAGCCTGCCTATCTCTTTGAACAGCCGGCTTAGCACGCTGCCCGCGAGAAAATATATCTCGGAGAAATGTCACTTTATTTGAGGAGTTATGTCATCTAATCTATCACCTCCAAGCGCGAAGAAATGTCTGTGGAGGAAAATGTTTCCCAAATCCACAAATTAAGTTTTTGATATTTTAGACAGATATAGCTTTATACACTAATATATGTAGCCCTCCTTGTCTTGTCTATGGGCCAAGATAAACTGACAACTGCAGCGTGATGAGCCAGCAGGTTATGGGCCCAGCACGCTTCCATTGCGCGACTATCACTTATGAGCGGTTGAGTTAACAAGAATTTCGTTCCATTACAAAAAAAAAATCATGGTGAATGAATAGGATAGGGTATTAGATTTCGAATTACTTAGCGGTTTTTCTTTAAGGTGCTTCTAAAGGTATCAGAATTTAGTTCTTTTTACGTGTGTAGGTGTCGTAAAAGGCAACAACCACAGTCGAAATAGTGTAGTTTGACTAGAATGACCGAAGTGTGAGAGCAGGACGGAGCGATGCGCTATACACTGGAGCGACAGAGACACGTATCGATCCGACCTGCTCCCACGCGTAGTAGTGTAGGCAACGAAGCAGTTAACCCCAACATAATTCTCTCAGGCAGATTTCATTTGACAGGATGATAAAGTATCATGAATTAAATGTAAATTCAAAATATCCAAATAATTGTTCATACATTTTTTGTAATTTTAGTATGGAAAAATTAAAAGTACCGATTTTTGTTTGGATTTTTTATAGAAGGTTTGTCTCATATAGTGTAATACCCCAGCAAAGTTTCATCGACTGAGGATTTAATGCGGGGGTCTTCATACAACGATCCGCTTCGTTTCCTAGACTATAGTGTTTGCTGTCATTCTAATGATAATTCATGTAACTGCGGATCTTTCAGTCGCGGAGAGTTCCGCTCATTACGCTCGCAACGCTTTTTAGGTTACCTATGACACATCCGGCGGAATTTCCGCTGGTGTTATACTTTAAAGATTTTTCCGTCGCGGAACTTTCTGCGTCGGAATTTCTGCAGGTGTCGCTTCACTTAGGACGCGTCCACATTAGGCTCACAGTGAGCGGCTAACTGTTTGCCTCTTATTCATCTGACTGTCCATTTAGCGCGTACTGTACGCAGTTTACGGCGTTTCGCTTGCGGATTCATTCATTGAGTAATATACCGGGTGTAAGGGACAGCCCTCCGAATACTGAAAGGGCATGATCAGTCAACGTAACTAAACATCTTTCAGCGAATAACACTTTCAGGAAATGAAATAAAAATCGGCCTCTCCATACAAAATTGCAAACTTGATTAGACAGTTTGTATGGAGAGGCCGATTTTATTTTTCGATTGGTGAAAGTTGTTCAATTACGTTGACTGATCATGCCCTTTCAGTATTCGGAGGGCTGTCCCTTACACTGACCGTACCCCAAGAGTTAGCAAGCGCTTCGCGGCTAATACTCTACAATTCGCCGCTAACTAAACATTGAGTTAACGACTGATACGCTGCTCAGAGTCAGTCAGCGGACAGTCAGCCGCTCACTGTGAGCCTAATGGGGACGCGCCCTTAAAGACTAGCCGGGAACACATTTTTTATAACGAACTCCAATAATTCCATTCACCCAAACCATGCTTATCATGCCGATAATTTATCCATAAAAGTGCAGCAAAAACATGCATATGCAATTAACCCACAACCATTACTTGCATATTATAATATCACCCGTTTTTAGGGTTCCGTACCTCTTAAGAAAAAAAACTAAATCCTTACAAGATCACTTTGTTGTTCGTCTGTCTACCAAGACCCTTTTTCTGCCGAACAGGTAAAGGTATCAAGTTGAAATAAATATCGAATATTGAGATCAACTGACCCTTGAAGCTTTGAAAATTCTAAGTTTCTATGAAAGGACAATCTAAAGATACGATAAGAATGTTGTTCAGTTTCGTTGAATGAGCACGCTCTTTCAGTGTTCGGTACAACGTCAGGTCAGGTACGGAACCCTAGTGTGCGAGTCTGGCTGGTACTTGGCCTTTTTTTTATTTGATGATGATGATGAATCTACTCACTTTATTAGTTTGTCAAGGTTATCGAACCAAATCCTTGCATCCTGATAGTTAAAGTCACCGCCCATAGTCAGCGCTATGTTGTTAGTCCCGTAAACGGCTGACATCTCTTTAACGACGGCTAGGAAGTCTGCTACCTTCAGACAATAACAAAATAAAAAGTAAATAATAGTGCTTTTGTCACCGAGGGGCGAAAACAACTGATTACTAACTAGTTCGTCATTACCTCTAAAGCACCGGTGACGCCGATCGACATAGCTAAGTGCCACCGGAGTGGAGCTCGAGATTATGCCCCTATTGCCTAGAAACTACGGTTTATTTTGGTTTGGCATGTATGGTGGCATACGAAGTATTGAAATTACCTTTCAAATGACGTATAAACCACAGACAAATGTTGGCGGGAATCGGAGGTATAACTTGACCAAGTGCAGAAGTCAAGGTCACGGGGTACAGTCAACGACAGGTCAAGCTTGACAAATGCTGTGCGACTTTAGCCGTTACGACTATTGAAATAGGAACGGCACAAAGTCCAATGTGTCAAGCTTGATGTGCTCTTCACTGTACTACCCTACCGATTTGAGCAGGCCAATGGCGGTCAGGATTCAAGGCCCAATACGACCTTGCAAATTCGCAACAGTTTAATCATCATCATATCGTGTGGGTAGCAAGGTCGATGACCGACCTCACAAACCCTGGAGTCAGAGTTGTTGAGCCGCCAAAGGCCTCTGACATGGCTCATTAACGACTACATCCTTAGATAGTAGTCGGGACCAACGGCTTAACGTGCCTTCCGAAGCACGGAATCATCTAACTTTTCAGACAATCAGGTGATTCATCCTGCAATGTCCTAACCAAACTGGGGAGGTCGCGCAAAGGGATTTTTGTGTGACAGTGTCCCCACCGGGAATCGAACCCAGAACCTCCGGATCGAGAGCCGAGCCCTCTAACCACTAGACCACGGAGGCTGTAACAGTTTAATTAATTGCATAGATTATTGCGAGTTTTTTGTATGATGGAGTCTTAGGCCGATATTTCACTGGGACACCACGGTGGCGCGACTGGTTGCGCCACTGGTGTCCGTAACTAGACACCAGTAAAGACACCAGAGTCGCTACACCCTGCGGCCACAGTATTAAGGGCTATATTTCACTGGAAGTGGTAGCGCGTCCAGCATCCGAGCTGGTCGCGCCGCCAAATTGGTTGCGGAACCAAACGGACAGCAGGTGAGTAACTCTCTATAGAGCTGTATACATTTTGTTGGTAGCGGCGACTGGTTGCGCCGCCATGGTGTCCCAGTGGAATACCGGCCTTAGAGGTCGATAAGCTAAGCAGGCGACGGTCAAAGCTACTCCGTTTGCATGCCATGCATGTTTCCTGAAATGTTTGCGTGCCATGCAAACTCACTTAATAAGTTTGTCTAAATTGGTGAACCACATTTTGGCGTCTTGGTAATGGAAGTCTTCGCCCATGGTTAGGAGTATGTTCCTCGTTCCGTACACTTTAGACATATTCGCGCAGACTTGTATAAATTCTGACACCTTTAAAGAAAGCTTGGCTTTAGTTTTTTTAGGGTTCCGTACCTCAAAATAAAAAAAACGGTAACTTTATAGGATCACTTTGTTGTCCGTCTATCTGTCTGTCTGTCCAGACCCTTTTTCTCACGAACGAGAAGAGGTATCAGGTTGAAATTAATAACGAATATTAAGGTCCGTAAACCACACAAGATCTGAAAATTTAAATTTTTTACAACGACGCAATCAAATGGCTTTTTATGTCCTCATCTCCATACATTTATGCAAAAAAGCAAAACCTACAGGGTACTTCCCGTTGACCTAAAATTACGAAATTTGGCAAGAAGCTAGGTCTCACAGTACAAATAAAGGTAAAAGTCTAAAATCATGAAATATTTTAATTTTTCTCACAACTAATAATAACCAATTAAGGTGAGCTCCCGTTTCAAGAACTTTTCTATAAAAGAGGGGTCAAGCTGGATGGTCGCGGAGATTTAAAATCAAAAAGCAAAAGCTTTTAGTATATCATATGGTAGATAGGTACGGAACCCTTAGGGCGCGAGTCCGACTCGCACTTGGCCGGTTTTTTTTAACGCGCGTAAACTACATTGCTTCCGAAATTATTAACTGTACATTAGTTGAACAAAACTTTTCACGGAATAAAATATTATTCTCAAGGTGGTAGGGCTTTTGTGCAAAGTCCGTCTTGGTAAGTTCTATCTAGACAAGGGTGCATATTTCTGCCGTAAAGCAGCAATATTTGCACTTCTGTGTTTCGGTTCGAAGGATAAGAAGCCAGTGAAATTACTAGCACATGACACATACCATCTTAGTTCTCAGGGTGGATGACGCGCTTTGCTGTCTTATTAGTGTCGAATTATTTCAGTAATAAAACAGTGGGTGTCATGGGCGGTGGTGACCACTTACCACCAGGTGGCCCACTTGCTCGTTTGCCCACTTGTGATATAAAAAAAAACACTTGCAAAATTAACCGTAAGCTGCAAAATGGACGTGTGGTGCTGGCAAAGAATCTCTACGCATGGGTGTTGTAAGAGGTGACTAAGGGCTTATAAACCGGAGGATGGGCAGCAGCATCTTTCTGTGTATACTGCGGTCACCAACAACCGGCCGCCAGCCCCAACGCTTACAAGCGTACGGTGACTGTGGTAATTCCCCTCCTAAGAACCACGCATTTTTGCTGGAGTTATGGAGGGAGCTCCCTGTCTTGGAGTGGACGTCTCATGGGATGTTATGATGATCCCGCGCGCATTCTCTATGAACAGGTTATGGGCCCAGCACGCTTACACGAATTACGTTCCATTATATAGGGTGACTTTTAATTAGTTCTTGATAGCAAAAGATATGCATGTACTCATGATACTGAACAACTTTTCCCAAGGAACATAGGTCGAAATGCGAAAAACCAAATTTGACCTCCCATACAACTAGCGCTATCAGCTGATGCAGTTTCTATGGGAGGTCAAAACTTGATTTTCGTATTTCGACCTATGTTCCTTGGGGAAAGTTGTTCAGTATCATGAGTACCTACATTCATACCTTTTCTATCAAGAACTAATTAAAAGTCACCCTATAAAATGGGATGTTATGTATGCAAAATTATGCAATTTTGTCGTGGATACGTTTACGTTTGTAGTAGGGGGAAAAGTGGATATAGGCCCTCTGGCGGCAAAAATTGGTAGAAACACTTTTGGACCTTGAGTGGTAATAGAGTTGAAGAAGTTTCTACCGACAAGGGGTTGACCGTATTGAATTGAGTTTTGGATGAGTCAGAGTGTGATGTGATGAGTAAGGGGAAGGGGGTGAGGGGAGGGGGTGAGGGGACATGGGTGGGTGCTTTACGTGCTATTGACTGTGCCTACCTACATACACTTTTTTATGTAGTTTAGTTTATTCATTTATTGCAGTCATGTACAAGTAAGTAGGTCTTAAATATAGCTTAATAGGTACGAGTAAAGTACATGAACCCTGTCAAATTAGGGTATAGCAATTTAGACTAACAATATCTTTAACGTTCATCACTTTAATGACATGTTGAATAAGAATGATCATGCATTTGAAGTTAACAATATCATTATCATTAAATTAATTATTTCATTATTATTATTAGTCCAGATTACATTGTTAAATTAAATTGTTGAATTAATATCCATCCACAAAATGTCGTTAAAAAAAGAAGGAATAAATTATAAAACTAATTGTTATTATAAAACTAGTGTCATTTACCTAAAAGTTAAATATAAAAAAAAATAATGAAAAAAAAAAATAGAAATAGAAACAAAATATGTCACAAATATCACAATCTACCTAACTATCTAATCTGTAGCCTGTAGGGTGTCCCACTGCTGGGCAAAGGCCTCCTCAACTTTTCGCCATCTGTCACGGTCCTGTGATGCTAACTGCCAGTCAGTCACAAATGCATCTAATTCGTCACTCCATCTCCTTCGCATCCACGTAAAACTTATGGCCGTATCATGGATACAGATTTTTAATAGGGAGTACATTTTTTACTTGAAATTAGTCCTGTGTAACATGGAATATTATTTTCTTAGTAAATACGGAAATGTACGTTTAGTCCCGTGTGGTGCCGGCAAAGAATAGTACCAAGCCATAAACCCGTGGGTGTCGTAAGAGGCGACTAAGGGTTATAAACTGGGGGATGGGTAGCAGCACCTTCCTTTGTATCTTACTTACTGCGGTCACCTACACCCGCGGTCCATGGTGCCAGCCGTAACGCTAACAAGCGAGGTGACTGTGGTACTTCCCCTCTACATTTTTCCAGCAAAAGCTATAATTCTGGAGGGAGCTCCCTTGTAGTGGACGTTTCATGGGATGTTATGATGATGACGTTTAATAAGCCAAGTTACTTTAACACTACCATTTGTGAGGTCGGTCTTCGACCTTAAAACCCATACGATATGACGATAATGATCATACAAATATTTGCTCCTGCCAGGCCACGAACCCAGGATTTTCAACAGGCAGCGTCACTACCAACCACACCAGTTGGCTCATAGAAATGACTGAGTAGCAGCGGACGGTTACGGTTAACCCAATCGAATGAATCTGTTATTAACCTATTCAAAATCCGGTTAACAGTTATTTCGGTATACCTAATCATTTCGGTTAATCAAACCCTAACAAAAGGGATTCTTTTGCAGTTTTTTTTGTTTTAAAGTAGGTTTCTAGCCATTATTATATAGTCTTAACATGTAACCGAAAAGATAATAACCGAAAGGCTAAAGAGTGGAATTCTCTGCCGGCGTCTTTCATATAACCCGAATCTATTCAATTCGCGAGTGAATAGGCTTCTTCTGGGCAAGCTCGTTTCATCGTCGACCTTATCTCTGCCTTCAAGAACTAGATCGAGGTCAAGAGTAAGCCTATTGACAATAAAAAAAAGGATAAACCGCGACGGGTCACGCAATCCCAGATTTATTGAAATGTTTTTTTCTGTTAACCCTAACCGTTTATTTCTGTTAACCGTTTTTTCTGTTAACAGATATAAGGGTTAACCGTTGAATGGGTTTTCCGTTGTTTCCAGCTGAGTAGACGTAACTTGGAAATGGAAAGGGCTATGCTCGGAGTCTCTCTGCGCGATCGAATCAGAAATGAGGAGATCCGCAGAAGAACTAAAGTAACTGACATAGCCCTGAGAATCGCTAAACTGAAGTGGCAGTGGGCAGGGCACATCGCAAGAAGAACCGATGGCCGATGGGGCGTGAGGGTTCTAGAGTGGCGACCACGTACCGGAAGACGAAGCGTTGGCAGGCCCCCCACAAGGTGGACCGACGATCTGGTGGCGGTCGCGGGAAGCCGCTGGATGCGAGCAGCGCAGGACCGGTCGTCATGGAGTTCTTTAGGGGAGGCCTATGTCCAGCAGTGGACGTCTTTCGGCTGATATGATGATGATGATGATGAGACGTAACTTACCCTTTTATCAACGTTAAACTCAGGCGAGTTGGGGTCTTCGACTATCGGCTGGTCAGAGCAAAACACATCGAAACAAAACCCAGGAGGCGGTTGGTACATGTTGTACAGAACTCCAGTGAATATGTCCGACGATTTACCTAAAACAAAATTACCTGTTCATTACTATGATTTTTATTATACCTAGTCGGAAAGTATACTCTTAACCTCTGAAGCGCCTAAACTGTCATACATGAAATTTTGACATATTGTATTGTATTGTATTGTTTTATTTGGTAATAATAATTACATGTCATAAAGTTGAAAATAATAATAACAAAATTAACAATTAAATATAACAAAATAGGTACCTATATTACTATACTTATATAGTATGAAATTAGCATTTAAAGGCTAAAAAGTCCTTTATGTTATAAAATGCCTGCTCGATCAACCAGCGCTTTAATTTAATTTTATATAAATCGTCACTGTTGACCTCCGTTATAGTTTTGGGTATCCGATTGTAAATTGACGGACCCAGCTCATGCGTTACTTTAGACGATTTCGCCAGTCTGTTCAGGCTAGTGATCAAGTTCGTCTTATTACGCGTATTGTATGTGTGGATATCTTCATGTCTCTTATAAAGATTGTGATTTTTTCTCACATACAATGCCGTGTGTAAGATTACTAGTGACGGGAGAGTTAATATTCCTAGTGACCTGAAGTAGGGTTGCGCAGAGGTACGTATCGGCACACGAGCAATTGCGCGCACTGCCCGCTTTTGTGCTCTGAAAGCTCTCTCCCACTCAGCCGCATGGCCCCACATATCCACCCCATACTGTAATGCTGAGTGTACTGTGGCAAAGTAACACTTGCGAACAATATCGGCTGCCACGACACGAGAAAGTCTCCATAGCGCGAAGCATGCACCGCTTAGTTTGTCACATAGTTTTTCAATATGCGACTCCCACTTCAAGCATCTGTCCAATTCGAAGCCTAGAAATTTTGTAGCTTCAACCTGCTCGATCTTTGTTCCGCAGGCGTGCGCATATGATCCCTATGTCAATTTCCCATAGAGTTCCCGGGACATGGATTTTTTTTTTATTGTTTTAAAGTTTATTCAAAAATATACCTTATTACGTAAATAACTACATTATCTTTTGGTTCCTTCAAATTTTGACATGAATCTACAGTTTAATACTCCAATTTGGAGGAAGGAAGGAAGGAAGGGAGGGAGGAAGGAAGGGAGGAAGGAAGGAAGGGAGGAAGGAAGGAAGGGAGGAAGGGAGGAAGGGAGGAAGGGAGGAAGGGAGGAAGGGAGGAAGGGAGGAAGGGAGGAAGGGAGGAAGGGAGGAAGGGAGGAAGGGAGGAAGGGAGGAAGGGAGGAAGGGAGGGAGGGAGGAAGGGAGGGAGGGAGGAAGGGAGGGAGGGAGGAAGGGAGGAAGGGAGGAAGGGAGGAAGGGAGGAAGGGAGGAAGGGAGGAAGGGAGGAAGGGAGGAAGGGAGGAAGGAAGGGAGGAAGGGAGGACGGAAGGGAGGGAGGGAGGAAGGAAAGAAAGGAAGAAAGTATAACATACCAAGATCATCATTCCCTCTCCACAGCAGCATCTCCATTGTGGTCTTATTATTCCGGTTCTCCTTGTCCTGGTAATCTATTCTGCCGAGGAACAGCCCGTCATAGCCCATTGCAGCTAGCAAGGAAGCGAACTCCCGCGAGTGACCGAACGGGTCGATCTACCACAAGGAAGAAAGGAAGACGGGAAGAAGGGAAGACGGAAAGAAGCGAAGAAGTGTAGAAGGGAAGAAAGGTAGAAGGGAAGACGGAAAGAAGCGAAAAAGTGTAGAAGGGAAGAAAGGAAGAACGGAAGAAAGTATAACATACCAAGATCATCATTCCCCCTCCACAGCATCTCCATGGTAGTCTTATTCTTCCGGTTCTCCTTGTCCTGGTAATCTATTCTGCCGAGGAACAGCCCGTCATAGCCCATAGCTGCTAACAAGGAAGCGAACTCCCGCGAGTGACCGAACGGGTCGATCTGCCACCCAACAGTGGGAATGCCACACGGACCGAAAGTATCGTACAGCTTCCTGTAACAATAACATGCTTTCCGATCACGAAAGTTAAGATGGTCGAGAGCAGAGTTGCTTCCACTTTGAGAAATAAAATTGCGTCACTTATACCATGGACGAACAATAAGAAGGACTGACCATCCCATTTTAGAAATTGTAACCCGGAAAAGTATAAAACTAGATGGCGCTAATAAATATTCCGGGAAGTTATTGTGATTTATAGAGTATTCTGCTAGAAAAATAAACCGAATTTCAATGTTGGCGTTTCTTTACATTGACACTATGTTGAAATTTTGAATGATTTTTTGGCTGAAAGTTTAGTTTTATCATTCTCTTATTTTAGAAGTTACAGAAGGGGACACACATTTTACCACTTTGTGTCTCTCGCGCAAACTATTCAGTTTAGAAAAATAATTTGAGTTTCAGTTCTAAGTACGACCCCAAAAAATTGTTGTTTTTTATTTTATTTTACCCACGACGGAACGGAGAAGGTGTATGCGTTTAGGGTGAGAGGTTGTTAGTTTGTTTGTGTGTGCAAAGTTATGTTCCCTTTTATCTTAAAAACGGCTTAACCGATTTAGATACGGTTTTCAGTAATGGATTTATAATTTATCAATGATGGTTTGTAGATTAAAGTTGTGGCGCCAACTCACCAGGGGGCGCTGTAATAGTAATTTTTATTTAAGCAAATGTTCCCATTTATCTCCAAAACGGTTTGACCGATTTAAATACTGTTTTCAGTAAAAAAAAATATGATTTATCAGTGATGCTTCTTAGAATAGCGTTGTGGCTTCAAAACACCAGGGGGCGCTGTAATAACCATTTTTATTTACAAAATTGTTCTCATCGATTTAGATGCGGTTTTCAGTAAATAATTTATGATTTATCTGTGATTATTCTTAGACTAAAGTTGTGGCGTCAACGCACCAGGGGGCGCTGTAATAATCAGTTAAGTGAAAACTCTCTAAAAAGTTAAAAATAAAAAGCAAAATTATAAATTTTGAGAAAACTCACGACGGTTGTAATTGAAAAAATACTAAATAAGACTTTTAAAATACCCCCCGACTAAAAAGGAAGAAAATAACGAAATAGTACGAAGAAAGTATCCAAGAAAATCCGTCGGGGCTGCCTTTGCCATGTTTTCATAATTTATACATAAACTAAAGCTATTTTATAACTAGCTTGTATAGACTTTATATTGATTAAATTCTATATTAATTTTCGTAGGATACGGAATGGCAGACCCGACGGATTTTCTTGAGTACTTTCTTCGTACTATTTCGTTACTTTCTTCCTTTTTAGTCGGGGGGTATTTTAAAAGTCTTATTTAATATTTTTTCAATTACAACCTTCGTGTGTTTTTTCAAAATTTTTAATTTAGCTTTTTTCTATACCTGAGTCCGAAGGTAAACTGGTCGATAGTGGACTGGTAATGGGCGGATGCTTCATCATTCATACTCCACGCCCCACCCGCAAACTGCAGTCTCCCTTGAAATACTAATTCATGGACCTGCGGATCAAATAAAATCAAATATAGGTAGTTTATCTCTTTTCTTGATGGTGGTCACCATAGATATATTGCGGGGAAAACCACTTGAACTATAATCCCGTGGTGGGGGAAACTTTGCGCACGTCAATGTATGTAAAATCAACTCTGCGCAGCCAATAGTAAGGGTGATGAAGGACAAATTTCTAGAAGATACAAAAAATATTGGCGGACATCCACACCTCTGCGTTTTTGAGGAATTAAGTTACAATATTTTGAAATTTGACAATGAAACGTACACCTGGCAGACTATGACTATCTGATTAAATACAATGTATAAAACCCCAGAAAAATGGTCTGCCACCATAATAGCCCTGCATCGTAAAGTTACAGCGCTTCAAAATGCCAAAATTCACAACTCTGTCCCGTGATAATGCAGAGCCCTGCATGTCTGCCTCTTCGATTTTTTACATCTTCAGAAGTATTTTAAACAGGAGCCACAAAGGCAGACAAAAAACATTATTATCTTATTTTAATTTTTTTTGCTTTAACTCAAAAACGCAGCGACGCACAGAAAAACTTGTAAGGACCAAATCGATTCGTATTGAGCTGATCTATCATCCCTATTAATATGAATCATGAGCAAATCATATATCCAAATTGCAGCCAGCTGCCTAACTACAAAGTCATTGTTCAAGTAGTTTGCCCACACCTCTAACCACCTAAACTTTGACGCGGTATTCATAAAAACGCCATCTTACGAAAATTGCGTGTACTGCAATCGTTTGAGCAAACTCGAGCATCGAAAATGCAACTAAAGAAGACTCAAAAAAAAAATCGCGGATATACCTTTTTTGTCCTAGAGACTAATTTAAAATGTAAATTACGTGCTCATCAGCAAATTATGATTAGCAAAAATCCTGATTAAGCAGTTTTAAATTTATTTGTACATACATACATAACATCACGCCTCTTTCCCATCGGGGTAGGCAGAGACCACAGTCCTCCACCTGCTACGATCTTGACATACTTCCCTTGCTTCCTGTACTTTCATCAATCCTTTCATACATGCTCGTCGGTTTAGGGTAATTTTAACCTGGCCTTTATTCAGAACGTCCTGAATTTGGTCCTGGTACGTTCGCCTAGGCCTTCCCCTTCCAACGTTTCCATTCACTCTCGCGTGGTAGAAATCTTTCGTCAATCTTCGTTCATTCAGTCATATTTGTCCAGCAAAATAATTATTTGTGCGGCAGAATCAATTATTTGAGCAGCAGAATAATTATTTTTGCAGCAAAATAGTTATTTGTGCAGCAGTACAAGCAAGTTTTAATTCACTTCTGGTTCAATGAGATGGCTGCGGGACGTTTAGCCATCTAGTTAAACGTTGTATTCGACGTCAGTCAACAATCGGCCTAGGCATTCAATTGAATGCCAGCAGTCAATCAACCGCCTAGGCATTCAATCAACTGCCTGATTAAACCAGTTGGCTGCGACATATACAACGTGTAAACGGAATAAGCGAAACTGAGAAAATAGTTTGTTCAGAATCGAGAGTAGAATCAATTTCACGGGTTTTCGATAGGGGTAATTTTAATTATTTAAATTTTTACCGCTTCTATTCTATACATTTCTGTGGATACGCGCGCTGGCGGCGGGCCGCGCGGTTCATGAGCGGTGAGGAGGGGAGGGAAGTGGGCGTGGCGTGCGCGGAATGCGCGGACTAGAACAACGATGAAACTAGAACGATGATGAAACTTTAAATAACAATATCTAGAAAACGAAATCTTTTTTCAGATTTTTTTTTACGGGAATGGGTTTATTTGAATAAAAATCAGTTGGGGTATGCGAGGGTTTCGCTTATTCCATTAATTAAAACGTTGTATATATATCCAAGAAAATACCTTTGCTCTGACTTCGTCTTTCTGCTGTGACCACCATTTGAAGAAGAAGAAAGACTCCACATACACGAACCTAAAATAAACATACAAAATCAATATTCTATTAAAGTATGGCCAGAGTAAGAAGTCCGTTTTGACGTTACCTTATCACCAACACACAGGGTTAATTTTTCTTTGCAGGTCGTAATTATTCATACGTTTGACAGCTGTCAGAAAAGACCTATTACAACGGCCTTACTTTAATTTCATATCATCATAACATCTCATGAAATGTCAACTACAGGACAGGGAGCTCTCTCCAGAATTTTAGCTTTTGCTATCAAGTACCATAGTCACCTCGCTTATCAGCGTTACGGCTGGCACTATGGACCGCGGTTGCAGGTGATCGCAGTAACTATGGTGGTATTATTCACAGGAGGATGCTGCTGGCCATTCTCCAGCTTATAACCCTTAGTCGCCTCTTACGACAACCACGGTTATGTATGGGATGATGGTACACACGGCCGCACGTCGGTAGAAACACTTTTGGACCTTATAGCGTGGTAATAGAGTTGAAAAAGTTTCTACCGACGAGCGGTTGACCGTACTATTCTTTGCCGGCACCACACGGGACATTAACTGGAATTTCATATGCGAACGTGTATTGCCAGTCCGTGTCATAACGTAAGTATAATCAATTTAATACAGGGTGTAACAAAAAGGATATACTAATCTTGAAGGATGTGAATCTGCCCATGAAACTGAACAACTTTCCCTAAGAGCCAAAATACAAAAAAAAAAATATTGCCTGACGATGTTAAGTCGTTATGTCGTAAGTTACTGTAATGTAATTCAAAAGAAAATCAAATCACCCAAAATTAAAATTAAGAAGATTTTTCTTTCTGCATGCTTTTATGAAGAGTCAGAAGGTGTCTCACAAGGCTCGTCTGGCTGTTCATAGAGGCGTTTTGGTACCAACACTGATGTACGGCAGTGAAAGCTGGGTATGGCAGAAAAAGCATGAAAGTAGAATTAATGCAGTAGAAATGACAGCGTTGAGGAGTATGATTGGTGTGAAATTGAGTGACAGGATTAGAAATAGTGTGATAAGAGAACGTTGTGGCGTAAAAGAAGAAGTAGTGACCAAAATCGAGAAAGGGATGCTGAGATGGTTTGGTCATGTAGAGAGGATGAATGAAGGAAGATTGACGAAAGAGATCTACAAGGCGAGAGTGAATGGAAACGTTGGAAGGGGAAGGCCTCGGCGAACGTACCAGGACCAACTTCAGGACGTTCTGAATAAAGGCCACGTTAAAAGTACCCTAAACCGACGAGCATGTATGAAAGGATTGATGAAAGTACAGGAAGCAAGGGAAGTATGTCAAGATCGTAGCAGGTGGAGAACTGTGGTCTCTGCCTACCCCGACGGGAACAAGGCGTGATATTATTTATGTAGATTTTTTATATTTTTAGGGTTCCGTACCTCAAAAGAAAAAAACGGAACCCTTATAGGATCACTTTGTAGTCCGTCTGTCTGTCTGGCTGTCTGTCTGTCTGTCAAGACCCTTTATGTCACGAACCGGTAAAGGTATCAGGTTGAAATTAATACCACATATTAGGATCCATGAACCACACAAGATCTGAAAATTTCAATTTTTTACAACGACGCAATCAAAAGATATGGCATTTTATGTCCTCATCTCCATACATTTATGCAAAAAACCAAAACCTACAGGGTACTTCCCGTTGACCTAAAATTATGAAATTTGGCAAGAAGCTAGGTCTCACAGTACAAATAATGGGAAAAGTCTGAAATCATTAAATATTAATATTATAATTAATATTATATAATTAACATTTAATATTAAAAGTCTGTATTGTAATTTGAATACTGGTCCAAGTTCAAGATACAGGCTTTGCCTAGTTTGAAGGCCTCTGGTGTTTCCGTAATTAATTAACCTAATTTTACTAACTAAATAGTGTGTATTCTATGTTAATTCGGTTACCAATAAACATTTTTCATTTTCATTTTCATTACAACTTTTCTCACAACTAATGGTAACCAATTGTGGTGAGCTCCCGCTTCAAGAACATTCATATAAGAGAGGGGTCAAGTTGAATGGTCGCTGAGGCGATTTTTGTTTTAGTTCTATTTTATAAACGGGAACACTTACAAACTTGAAAATTGATATGTTTATAGTGCATAAGCTATAAAATATTAACAAATAATAAAATTTTGTCAAGCGCGTGTCGGACTCAAAAAATCTAGCACATTAACTTACTGAAAATTCAATTAATACAATTATGATTATGTGGTGGTACGGAACCCTCTGTGCGCGAGTCCGACTCGCACTTGACCGGTTTTTTTACATTATTAGTGATGTAGAATCACCCCTTAGCAGGGTAGTAAGCGCTTTAAAAAAAATACTAGTGATTACCTTCTCTTTGGATCTTCCCAAAGTTCCTTCACCACTGAATCCAAAATATACTGAACCCCCGCATGTTGAATTGAGTTTCGAGCTGAAAATTGGACAACATATGACATTACCTTCCTATCCGAATAGCACATCAAGCTTGACACATCCTACTAATATTGTAAACGCGAAAGTTTGTAAGTATGGATGGATGGACGTTTGTTACTCTTTCACGCAAAAACTACTGAATGAATTTTAATGAAACTTGGCACACATATAGGTTAGGTCCTGGAATAGCACATAGGCTACTTTTTACCGCGGGAATACACTTAATTTACACGGGAAAATTAAACGGCAGGCGGAAAGCTAGTTGGATATAAACATTAACGAATTGGTCGATCGTTCATGATCTGTGAGAACTAGAATAGTGCAATGTTTTTATATACTTACTATACTTAATAAATTTAATGATAAAAATTCTTTTAATAATTATCATATTTTGTAAAAACAAAATACATACAAAGCCATATATGACAACTGTAGATATTCGTTACGGTCATACAAAGCCAAAAGCCAAAGCTCAAAATATTATTTTTATAGCAAGTATTTTTTTTTTCGAACATTGTGTTTTTTTTTATATCACAAGTGGTCAAACGAACAGGTGGGCCACCTGGTGGTAAGTGGTCACCACCGCCCATGACACCCACTGTCTTATTTATTAGTGATATAATTTGACACTAATAAGACAGCAAAGCGCGTTACCCACTCTAAGCTTACCCTTCAAACCGAAACACAGCAGCTGGCAATTTGTTTGTTATAGGTGAGGCAAATTCAAATTCAAAAATTCAAATTCAAATTATTTATTGCATGAGGCGTCACCAAGGAGGTTTTAGTAGCAGCTCTTACTGCTAAGGATCCGGGAGCCATAAGCGTAGCACTTTCTTGCGAGGGCCCTCCATACTAAAATGTATGGAAATTTTTTCAAATCCTAAAAACGTAAATTTTTTATCTTTCTCTCTGAGAAATATGTGACATGGGACTAATAAATGCTACTACCACAGTTTTTCTGGTGAAAACACTTACCATTCAGGAAAAAAACGGTGTTAAAAATCACGCATAAAATGGCTATTACGGATTATTTACGCTTCCGTTCTTAGTATTAATGATCAATTCACAAGTAAAAAACTATATATTTTCACTTTCGCAAACAAAGTTTATACTAAAACATTCGATTTTTAAAGATATCTTGATTTTTGTAAAACTTAACTGAGTTTTTTGACCGACTAGAATGGGCGACAGTGAGACGCTTCACGCTTTACTAGCTCATACAGAATATGTATATGACGGACTCTATAGTTTTTTACTCTGAGGGCGTCACAGTAAATGCTCGTCTGTGCGCCCCTGTTTTGACAGCTGTCATGGTGACAGCGCGCGATTGAGGATTATTATTATGTGTCCAGATATGAACATACTAAAACAAGTTATTATAAAAGTAGGGCCAATGTAAGAAGTCAGTTTTGACGTTTCCTTAATACCAACGCACAGGGTTCATTTTACTTTGTAGGTCGTAATTTTTCATACGTTTGACAGCTGTCAGAACGGACCTAATACGATGGCCTAACTTCAGTGCCAATATATTTTTTTTGTCATAAAAACATATGAGACTCACTGCCATAGAAGTACTGGTCGACAGTTTTGAGCCAGCCGACATCGTCGTGTGTATGGGGTACTATATGAACATTCAGAACACCGGGTTCGTGGTCAGTGCAGCTCTGAAAAATAAATTAAAAAGATCATTTACATCATTGCCAACAGCCTCCGTGGTGTAGTGGTTAGAGCGCTCGGCTCTCGATCCGGAGGTTCCGGGTTCAATTCCCGGTGGGGACACTGTCAAACAAAAATCCCTTTGCGCGACCTCTCAGTTTGGTTAGTTAGGACATTGCAGGATGAATCACCAGATTATCCGAAAAGTTAGATGATTCCGTGCTTCAGAAGGCACGTTAAGCCTTTGGTCCCGACTATTATCTACGGATGTAGTCGTTTATGAGCCATGTCAGATGCCTTTGGCGGGTCAACAACTCTGACACCAGGGTAGGTGAGGTCGGTCATCGACCTTGCTGATCAGTGCCCAACCTGACTCAGTCAGCGTTTTCTAGCCCACGAATGGCTTCTGACTTGACTGAACGATTATAATTAGTTAGTAGCCGGGATCAACGGCTTATCTTGCCTTCCGAAGCACTGAAAATACTCGATTTATTGCTCTCAAATTCATGTAAAAAGTATATTGAATAAATGATTTTAAAAAAATAGGACCTCATATATTAATACAAAATATTTTCCGTTTTGGTCTATGGGTATATCTAAAAATATTTATAATCATTCTACGATAGAAGGCAGGCTAGTTCAGCCGGCTTAGCTAGCACGCTGCCCGAGAGAAAATATATCTCGGAGAAATGTCACTTTGCTTGAGGAATTATGTCATCTATTCTATCACCTCCAAGCGCGAAGAAATGTCAGTGGATGAAAATGTTTAGCAAATCCACAAATTACGTTTTTGATATTTAAGACAGAGATAGCTTTATACACTAATACATGTAGCCGTCCTTGTCTTTCAAAATACAAACAAATACAAATACAAAAAATACAAAATATTGTATTTCATTAACCAGAAGTGTGCTTACCATCTAGTTGCCGAAGCCTCCTTTTAAGCTTTTTATGCCTGTGTCAGGAGGAAAATGTGTCGCACTGCTTGGATGTCAAAAAATGTGACCATGCTTAAAGTCTTTAATCTATGGGCCTAGATAAACTGACAACTGCAGCGGGCTAAGCCGGCAGGACACCAATCGCCTTACTTTCAACGTCAACAATTCGTTTGCTGAACGTGGCCGTTGCAATGGCAACTCTAATCCTTCTAGTTTTATCGAGCAGGATTTTGGTATCGCCTTAGTCAACCAATGTTGTATAATCTAAATAATTTTAGTTTCCATAAAATTGACTCATTTCGTAAGCTGTAATTATCTATTTCACTTAAAAAAAACCGGCCAAGTGCGAGTCGGACTCGCGCCCTAAGGGTTCCGTACCTATCTACCATATGATATACTAAAAGCTTTTGCTCTATGATTTTAAAACTCCGCGACCATCCAACTTGGGTCTTTTATACAAAAGTTCTTGAAACGGGAGGTCACCTTAATTGGTTACTATTAGGTATGTGAAAAATTTAAATATTTAATGACTTTTCGCTTTATTTGTACTGTGAGACCTAGCTTTTTGCCAAATTTCATAATTTTAGGTCAACGGGAAGTACCCTGTAGGTTTTGCTTTTTTGCAGAAATGTATGGAGATGAGGACATAAAAAGCCATATCTTTTGATTGCGTCGTTCTAAAAAATTTAAATTTTCAGATCTTGTGTGGTTTATGGATCTTAATATTCGTTATCAATTTCAACCTGATACCTCTTCTCGTTCGTGAGAAAAAGGGTCTTGACAGACAGACAGACGGACAACAAAGTGATCCTATAAGGGTTCCGTTTTTTTTATTTTGAGGTACGGAACCCTAATAAAATGGCGTGAACGGTTTTGAAACAGTCGTGAAAAAGTTCCTTTTAAACTAACTTTTTCAGAGACTCGATTTTGACAGCAGCTGCGTTTCGTTTATTTATCAGTTACGGTTGAAGTTGCTGTCAAATGATTAGCGTGATACCAAAATGTCACATCGGCTGATGATCATCTCACGTTCACCCACAGTTCAGCCGGCTTAGCACGCTGCAGTTGTCAGTTTATCTAGTCCCATAGATCAAAGACTTTAAGCATGGTCACATTTTTTTGACATCCAAGCAGTGCGACACATTTTGAAAGACAACGATGGCTACATGTATTAGTGTATAAAGCTATCTCTGTCTAAAATATCAAAAACGTTATTTGTGGATTTGCTAAATATTTTCCTCCACTGACATTTCTTCGCGCTTGGAGGTGATAGATTAGATGACACAATTCCTCAAATAAAGTGACATTTCTCCGAGATATATTTTCTCTCGGGCAGCGTGCTAAGCCGGCAGTTCCACATTAGTAACGCGATCGGGGCCCAGTTCACTGACAGGGCGGCTTTTAGATACCCTTTTGAACTTTTATCAGTTGTCTTGTTATGATAAACAGACAACATCATCATGACTAATATTGAGTATTCATTGCCTCTATCCTATATTACTAAACGAGTAATATTTGTATTGTAATCGGTTTCTCGAAAACGGCACTAACAATTTCGATGAAATTTCGATGAAAAGGCCAGGTTAAAAGTACCCTAAACCGACGAGCATGTATGAAAGGATTGATGAAAGTCAGGAAGCAAGGGAAGTATGTCAAGATCGTAGCAGGTGGAGAACTGTGGTCTCTGCCTACCCCGACGGGAACAAGGCGTGACATTATGTATGTATGAAATTGGCCATACGGGGGTTTTAACTACGAGTAGGTCTATCTATCAGGATGTTTAAAGAGGAGGTTGATGGCGCTGTGCGCTCATTACAAACTTCGAGCTATATCCGATTTACTCTCCAGCAGCGGGTGACTTATAGGATGTATGTGTAAAGAACAGGAAAATAAATGTATAAAGAAGAGGGGGAATAAAATTGCTCAATAGTAAGAAGCATTTTAGAATATGGTTCCGTTATCTGGTCCCCTTATTATGAAGTCCACAATAAGATAATTGAACAAATACAATCTAAGTTTCTCAACTTGCTTTGTTTTAGACTGCATTTGGGTCGTGAATTTCGCTCCTATACTAGTCGCTTATAAAGATTTCACATAGTTTCTTTAGATTCCCGTCGTAAATGTATTGACTTAATCACGCTCTATAAAATTGTCCACTATTATATTGATTCCCCGTATCTTCTTTCTCTTCTTAATTTTAATACTATGTACAGGTCACGCAAACCAACATCCCGGTTGTTTTGTCTTCAGGTTTATATCAATAACACATCCTTTTATAACCCCATTATTAGAATGTGCCCTACCTACAATGAACTCGTCACTGAAAACTCGTCCTTAGACATATTTAACCATAAATTTTCCAAATTTAGGACTAACATTAGAGCAATCCTTTACAAGTTTAATTAAGTTTTGGCACCTCTTCCCTTATTTTTGCTTATTAATAGTTTTAAGTCGTGTTTTAAAACTAGTACAATACTACCAAATTTTATGTTCCTTAGCCCAAATTGTTGTTTGCATAACTAACCCCTAATAATGTTTCATTCCTATGCTGTTTGTGCATACATGTTTAGAGATATGGTCTAATTTAAGAACTATCTGTGTTTGTTACTTTCCATGGCTGTAACTTGTTTTGTGTGCCTATAAAAGAAATAAAAATAAATAAACTCACGAAATGCCGGCGCCGACGAGCTAAATGCCGTCTACTCTCCAGCAATGGGTGGCTTATGGGATGTATGTGTAAAGAACAGCAAAATAAATGTGTAAAAAAGAGGGATATAAGTTCACCAAATTATATACTCACTATGATATACTCACTCTGCTATAAAAGTTTAGCTTGTAGATCCACATTTATGGTGGCTGGTCATTACTGGACCGATACATGAAAGGCCGGCCCAATGACCGCCCTCTTTTAGGACCGCAAAACTAAATTTGTTTGTAAAGGTTTTTTGCATATGTCTAAAAAACTGTGCAACTTAGAAAGATCGTTTTATTTTTGCTGTAATATTTACATAAACTATCGACTGAAATTAATTCAGATTTTTCCTTTCACAAACTTTGGAGATAACAGGTATAGGTATTTTTTTGTCAATTTTCATCATAACTTGAAAACTGAGTCGTTAAAAATACAAAAATATATTTTAGAATGTACAAGTTACAAGAGGCCTTTGCCCAGCAGTGGGACACTACATAGGCTAATAATAATAATAACAAGTTAAGTCTTTTCATATGATACTCCACATGACCTAGTAACGATAGTTTGAAATTTTGCCCCCTGTTTGGGCCCCCTTTACATTAATAAAATAAATTGTTTTTAATTCTTTCATGTGTAGGTAAGTTGGGCAACCAAATTCTAGAACTATTCCAAATTTCAAGTCGATAGCATGAGTGGTTGCTGAGATATACAGGTGTGACAGACAGACAGACAAAGTCGCACCATAAGGGTTCTTTTTTACCATATTGGTATCGGAACCCTAAAAAGATATATTTTCATTTTCGCAAATTAAGTTTAGCTAAAACATTAGACTTTTAGAGATTTCTTGATTTTTGTAAAACTTATCCGGGATTTTTTGACCGACCATATTACCCGAATCTATTCTAGTCGCGAGTGAATATGCTTCTTCTGGGCAAGCTCGTTCCATCGTGGACTCTGTCTTTAAGACTAGATCGAGGTCAAGAGTAAGCCCGATGAAAAAAATAAAAATAAAACTGGTTATAGTCGACTTGGGGACGTTTTAAACTTACCTCATACAATATGGCGGACTCTACTTTCATCATAACATCCCATGAAACGTCCACTACAGGACAGGGAGCTCCCTCTAGAATTCTAGATTTGCTGGAAAAATGTGGAGGGGAAGTACCATAGTCACCACGCTTGTTAGCGTTACGGCAGGCACCATGGACCGCGGTTGTAGGTGACCGCAGTAAGATGTAAGATACAAAGGAGGATGCTGCTGCCCTTCCTCCAGTTAACCCTTAGTCGCCTTTTACGACACCCACAGGTATGTATGGGTGGAATTTACTTTACTTTGTGGTTTTCGCCGTCATGCGGCCATGTGTACAGTCAAGAGCACATCAAGCTTGACACATTGGACTTTGTACCGTTCTTACTTCAATACACATACAGGCTAAAGTCGCACTGCGATTGTCCAGCTTGACCTGCCGTTGAGTGTACGATAACTTACCTCATAACCACACGGTGGTATATCATTGGAGCCACGCTTGGCGATCGTTGGCGAGCCTAGCGCACCGCCCAGCAAGCACAGAAGAAACACCGGTTGCATTGTCTGTGGAAGATTTAAAAAATATAAGTATAAAATAAACCAGAAAAAATTTCACCCTAAAGTACCGGATACACGGTCGCCAACCAAGCCCCGACAGAGGTGACCTAGGTCGGTTCCGACCGTGTAGTTCGTGGTCGCCAACCAAATTTTTAGTGACCTTCCAACGCCCTTGGTCGTGAAAGCAGCTTCCCAAACTAAGGTCAAATAGAGGACGTTGGTTACGTCTCCGACCGTGTAGCTGGCGGATGGCGACCGCATAGATTATAAACTGACATTTCTTGCCTTTCCCGGTAATTAAAAACAAAAGAAGACAATGAAATTGATAATTTTGTGACAAAGAAGATACGAAAAGTCTTCTAAACAGTGATTTTTTTTGAACCGAACTAGAAAATACAAGAACTGTCAGTGTCAACTGTCATTTTGTATCACCACAATTTCAATGCTTGTTGTCAACAAGTCGGCGACTGTGTAGTTGAACCGGACCCAAATGGTTTCAAACCTAGGTGACCTCTGTCGGAAGCTTGTCGCCGACCGTGTATCCGGTGTTTAATTGTTCAGAAAATTTGGTTTTATCGGTCAAAATCTGCGTGCAGGTCTTTTTTGGCCGCTAGTGCGGAAAAGGTTACTGAAATAATCGGTCGAAGTGTTGGACATCTGCGTGCAAAAGATGTTTTTAGCCGACAAGGTACTGGCACATAATAGAGTAATAGTACGATCTCCTACGACCATGGCGACCTGGCGACCACGAAACGGAAGACGAAGCGTTGGCGGGCCCCCCACAAGGTGGACCGACGATCTGGAGACGTATTTTTGAAGCGTTCGAACTGAATCTTTAGTTCGCATACGAAAACGAATCGTATACGAATTTAATTTCTAATGCTCTCGATTTTACGCATTTTTGAATCATTCGAAAGCAGTGTTGCCATTAAATTCAAATCTTTAACCAATTTTCGTTTCACGCAGATAAAATCAAAACCGGAAAGCAATTACTCATTGATTTTAAAAACCGGTAATGAATTGCGAGGGAATGGAACGCAAATTAAAAAGTTGATATGTCAGTATAATGTCATGTGTGAAGGAAACGTCAATGTCGTTGTCATCACAGATTATACATACTTTCGAGTGGTAGAATTGCAAAACGAGTGGGTCGGACCACTCGTTGCAGAATTCACAGGTATGAATATTCAAAAATTGCGATTTTACGGATTCGTATACGAATCTTGCCAATTCGAATGCAAATTGAAGTTCGAACGCTTCAAAAATGCGTCTCCAGGTCAAGGTCGCGGGAAGCCGCTGGATGCGAGCAGCGCAGGACCGGTCGTCATGGAGATCTTTAGGGGAGGCTTATGTCCAACAGTGTACGTCTTTCGGCTGATATGATGATGACTATCTCTTAAAGCGAAGCGTAATAAAACCACCTTGGTACTATCATACAGCACTGACACTCGATTCCCCCCTTGCAATCTACCCCGCACCCTCGCGCGCACCCACCCACGAGATTCTCGTGCTCCTTCTGAGGGCTTTTGTACTGAATATGCGAGAGTACGCGACCTTCCAATTTCAAATTCGCGCTCGATGCATGTGTTGTACTGAATATGCGAGAGTACGCGACCTTCCAATTTCAAATTCGCGCTCGATGCATGTGTCCGCGGTGTGGTACTGGCACAATTCGTTAGAGGTGAATACTGTGTGTTTTGTTCGGCAACAAAGTTATTTCGTGTCTCGTGTCTTGAAACCCTTGCTACGCTCGGAATTCTTTTTTTGAGACACAAGCGAACCAAGAAGCTTAGAATCCTTCATTTTCTCGAATTTCAATACAAGGCACTCGCGCCAAATAACAATTTTGCTACCTTGCATAGCAAATAACTATTTTAATGACGATTTTTCTGTCACGAACTTGTTTGTTTTTTGTTGTAAACCGGCTTAGCGCGCTGCCCCCGAGAAAAAACATATGTCTGAGAAATGAAAATTTATTTGAGGAATTATGTCATATAATCTATCACCGCCAAGCGCTAAGAAATGTCAGTGGAGGAAAATGTTTAACAAATCCACAAATTACGTTTTTGATATTTTCGACAGAGATAGCCTTATACACTAATACATGTAGCCGTCCTTGTCTTTCAAAATGTGTCGCACTGCTCGGATGTCAAAAAAACGTGACCACGCTTAAAGTCTTTAATCTATGGGCCTAGATTAGGGTGGTCCTTATTGTTAGGCAAAAATTTTTTTTTCTTTTTTTTCACGGGGCACCAAGTTATTTAAATATATACCTTGGGAAACTAATTCAGTATTTTTTTCAGAATTCTTAAGTAAGATTTAGGGGTCGCTACCGAGGTTGGAATATTACTTAATAACACAAAATTTGCAGTAAGTTCGAATGTTTAATTAATAAATCTAGAAATTAAAATCGTTATTATTACATATTAAAACGTGTTATTAATATATACAAAAATCAATTATTTATCTAATAAAAGGGTGGATTTTTTTGTGTTAGGGTATTTTTTCCTGTACTCTTTTACCAATAAAAGCAAATATTGCTTTTGTTCTTCATTAGTTGTAATCAATTTATTGTACTCCTCCATTAAAGCAACACAACGTTCAGCGGTGTCGTTTACCACTCGCATAGAATGAACGATTTTTTTTGCAGCCACAAAATCGGCATCATCGTTCCAAGTTTCTACATCTTTCACCAAGAAGTTCGATGAAATACCGTGGTTTGGAAGAATCTTAAAGAGTTGCTAGTGACGAAGTCTTCAAGGTTTTTTTTCATTGATATGTTTGATATCAACGTTTATTCTTTTAGGGCAATCTTCTGTGCCTTCAGTTTGTAGTGCATCTACCATTTTCTTTTTATCTTGAACTGAAAGCTCATCGTCGAAAAATGCAAAAGACACCAGTTCTTCTGAAAGGTACCACAAATGGCCCAGAATTTTTTTGATGGCAACAGTAGCCATTTTTTTGTTTATTCCTTCAAAAGCTGTAAGGTCTTTTAACAACTGTAAGTCGTTTCGTGGTGCTGAGCATCCGGAAGGGGCTTGAAACCAGTATTTTATGTAAATCATCACTGTGAAAATGCATATTTCTCTCACGGCTTTCTCTTCTTTCTTCGTCAGTTTAAACTGATGTTTGAATACGAAAATTTTCAAACAGTATAATGTTCTGGCCATCCATCTAGCTCGATGTAGACCAGCTGGTCGCCTAAATGAAATCCCTTTTTCAGGAACTCCGCCTAAGAAAATGATCGTGAGATTCAACAATTCCCTGTAGTCGTCTTGAGGTTGATGATCTTTTAGTTGTTTTTTCGCGAAAGAAATCCTATCTGCGGCGATTTCGAGAAGGACGCTTGATTCGGCGTCATCAATTGCTGTTTTATAGTCGTTTTGGTCAATATTGTCCCAAATTGTTCTTAAACCTTTTGAAAAGTTGTATGTCGGGGCCACTAGACGGACCAAGTGATTGATCTACATCAGCTGATAACATAATTTCCATTATGTGATGGCGACACGCAAGCCAAAGTAAGTCTTTCTCCATTTTTTGCTCTAGAATAACACAAACTCCCTTTCTTAGGCCAGTGTTTACAGCAGTTGTTTCAAAACACAAACAATTTACTTTGTCTCTCAAATTCCATGAAGATATTGTTTCGTAGACAGCTGAAGCACATATTTCACTTGTTCCGTGTTCCGATTTTGGAACTCCTAGCAGTTGCTCAATCCCGTTTCCTGATACTAGAATTGGCAGTCGGTCCACAGTCTTATGCCCAGAAATATCTTCAATTAACTTGCCATCCCAGTGTACTGTTAATGGCATATTAGGTTTGAAATCACTTTTCAGAGATTCTGAAACTGCTTTTCGATTTTGCAATCGGTGCCGACGAATGGAGGATCTATTGACATTAAATTCTGATGGATCACATCCTGCACTTTTTAAAGTATTTACGACGATCATAGTTGCTTTTCTGTCACTCAATTTAGAGACATCCAGAGTGGAAGCTAATTGAGGGAGGGGAAGGGGGGAGGGTGGTTTGCCTGAACGAGTCTCTGCATGTTTCACCTCAAAACGCTAAAAAAACTCTTATCTGTATCAGTTCGTGACACTCAAAGCTGAAGTGCCAATATAGTACTTTTTGTAAAAGTATGACAGCTGGTAGCGACCTCTAAACCTTGTCCAAAAAATTTAAAAAAAATACTGTTTCATTTTTTTATGGTAAAGAATCGTATGATAAGGTGCCGCGGTAATATTTCAAAAGTCGAAAAATAAGGACCACCCTAGCCTAGATAAACTGACAACTACAGCGTGCTAAGCCGGCTGGAATTTACTCATACTTTTATCTACACAAACTTTAAAATATTTTAACAATAATTTGAATGACCATTAACTTTGAAATTTTCCTCGATTAGCTTATCAGCTGTGGAATTTGGTATTTCTTTGTTTTTACTTATTTACTTAAGTTTAATAACCGGCCAAGTGCGAGTCGGACTAGCGCCCTAAGGGTTCCGTACCTATCTACCATATGATATACTAAAAGCTTTTGCTCTTTGATTTTAAAAACTCCGCGACCATTCAACTTGACCCCTCATTTATAGAAAAGTTCTTGAAACGGGAGCTCACCTTAATTGGTTACTATTTGTTGTGAGAAAATTGAAATATTTAATGATTTTAGACTTTTCCCTTTATTTGTACTGTGAGACCTAGCTTCTTGCCAAATTTCATAATTTTAGGTCAACGGGAAGTACCCTGTAGGTTTTGCTTTTTTGCATGAATGCATGGAGATGAGGACATAAAAAGCCATATCTATTTTACAGACAGACAGATTTATTTTAAATTCCTTAGCAACTTTCTTCAGCGCCATCCATCGAAACCTTTGAATACTCAGTTGACGCTTAGCTGCGAAACCGGCTCATTTCAACCTGATACCTCTTTTCGTTTGTGAGAAAAAGGGTTTTGACAGAAAGACAGACAGACAGACAGACGGACTACAAAGTGATCCTATAGGGTTCCGTTTTTTTATTTTGAGGTACGGAACCCTAAAAGTACCTAGGCGACCGAGCTATGCTCTGTATGATGGATTAAAATATCATCGGATGAGCAAGCTATGCTTTTCAACAACAGATGGCGCTGTAAGTTTCTTGAACGCACTATAAACGCGCTAAGAAATATTTAAAAAGACGGTGAAAACGAATTTTCCCAGACACGAGACCTAGTAGTAAGGGAGATGAAAAATATTTCGCTATATAATTTGCACATATTTCATATCGCTAGAGATGATAGTTTAGATTATTACAAATTGATTTGCTTCAGTAAAGTTTTTCTGTCCGTCGCTGCGTTTTTGAGTTTCAGCTTTTCAAAAATGTAAAAAAAAGAAGGGTACTAAATCATTTGCTCATGTCTGCCAATGGAGCTGCTGGTCAGAAACATCCTAAAAATTAAAGAAATCGAAGAGGCAGACGTATAGGGCTCTGCATTATCACGGGAAGTACTAGTAAATATGTAAAAAAAAAAGGCTCTACTAAACCATTTGCTCATCATTCTAGTTGCTTTTATTCGCTTCATTTGGTTTCACTGAAGACAACAAAAAATTGGCAGACGATTTACTCACTGATTTTAAGAAATATTAATTTTTATAAATTCGTACTAAATCAATCATATCCCCAATATAGGGTGCGTCCTAATTCACTTTCTTCTTTCAAGTAGACAAGGCTTATAATGAACGCGGGTGGGGGCGCTGGCTTGTATAAGGAGAACACTCAAAAGTGACGTTTCACAAGTTGGCGGTGTTAGTTCCTTTTTTCGCCACGTTCATAATAAGCCTTGTCGCATTTGTACATAGATAATTTCGTTTCACTCAGAAAAAAATAAACACCGGTAATAAATTGCGTAGGAATGGAACGCTAATTAAAAAGTTGATATCTCAATGGGTTATCTCAAGCACACGTTAAATCTGCGATCCGCGATCCTGCGATCTGGTAGAGATGCAGCTATAAGAAAGAAAGAGAAATAATAATGATCGCGAAGTCTGATCGCGAAACTGTTTGACCATGGCGGGGACCCAATATCGTTCTTATCACAGATTAAATATACTTTCGAGTGGTAGAAATGTTCAAGGGTAGAAATCCAACACGGGCTCTACACGACGAGCCGCAAAAGGCGTTCACACGTTGGCCGTGCCTTTATTTCAAATAAGTGCGTAGGAGCAGAGGGACGTTTAATTTTATTCTAAATAAGTAAAAATAACTTTTTTTTTTTCAAATATGGTGCAGCTGGAAACAAAACTTAAAAGCACTGTATAAGTATATTTCAGCGGCAGCGATAGTCTCCGCGTATACGTCCATCTTGCTTGCTTCACAGACCTACACGGAATGAGCCGCACCAACGTGTGAAAGCTGTCAACAAGCTTGCCGAGCCGGCGCGGCCAACGGTTGGGCCAACGTCTACTGGGTGCTCAAAATGAGTGGGTCAGACCCACAGATTACAGAAACTAAAGGGAGATATGGTAAGGGGGCGGGGCCGGTGTCGCTGGAATATGCGCAAAAACAGAACACACCGCTCGTGACAGAAATTATTATGTTCAGTTGAAGTTTGACCGTCGGCCGAGTATTTTATGACAATGCCGAGTTGTTCCGTAGTCATTTGTAAAAATCGAAGTAAAACTAGTAACTTTAAGTCAAATTGAATCACATACCATCGATAAGAACTGAAAACAATCTGTTTTTCTTATTAAAACTTCAAAATCAAAAATATGTAAATTGATTTCTTGTTCTCGGAACTTTTGTATTATGTGGATGAACGATATTTAAAAAATATTTGTTTGCAGTATACAATGCTTGCTGTGTTCTCACGATTATTTGAACATCAAGTTCTAATACCGCAGTGTATAATTAACACATTAAAGCTAACAAAATACGTTCATTCGCTTGGTATGGCCGCTGCTTACAGTCGTGAGATAATGATGCGCCAAGAGTGTGTCCAAGTCGATAAGATTTTGTCATTTTTGATATTAATGATGACGGTTTAATCATATGCAAATAAATTTCTTATATTTTATTTATTGGTCGTTAATTGTATACGGTATACAGCGTGATTTTTTATTGAAACCCAGTGATTCTACTCATGAAAACAAGCAACTTTCCCGAAGATTTTTTTTATTGAAATAAATGTTTCCCATACAAAATGAGTTAATCACATGACCACTTTGCTATGGGGAGACGAAAACATTTTTTCAAGTAAAACATTTTTTCTTCGAGAAAGTTGCTTGTTATCATACGTAGAATCACTGGGCTTCGGGCTGTACTCGTATATGTAACAGTCAAAACTTACAATCGGTCAAAACCAAACCTTTTAATTACTTTGTCCAGTTAATTTTATTACTTAGCATAATACATTACAGGTTACATTATATTAAAAAAAAATGCAACCCAAAAAATTATCAAAACGTCAAGTTTTGAATAAGTAGGTAACTATCTACTTTTCACTGGACAGTAAAACATGTTTTGTTAAATCATTATCAACATATCTGTTTATACATTTTAATTTCACGACAAGCAATACTTGCTAATGGACTTCATCATACATAATATATCGACTAGCAATCACTAGCGTAGGTGTAAAGTTATCTTACGCAGTGTACGCAATGTGTGCGTGCTAATGGGAGCGTTCCGTTCAATGTGTGTTTTGTAAATGTGTGCGTGAAACTTGTGTACTTATTTCCGAGTGCATGTAGTTGTGAACTTTTCCAGCGACATCGGGACTCGAACAAATTTCGCCCGGCAACAAATCTCCCCTTTCTGATATCTATGGTCAGACCCATTGACGTAAGAAAAACGCTGCGCTTTTAACGCCCCCTGGCGTAGTTTCCAAAATCTTTGGTCAGACAGAATTCACAGGTATAAATATTCAAAAATAGCGATATCACTGATTCGTATCTTGCAAATACGAACGCTTCAAAAATGCGTCTCCTGAGACTGCAACTGCTATGTCTTTGATTGATGTCATCCATTCAAATCTTGAAAGAACTTTGAACAAATGAACATGAAAAAATTATGTATCAAAATACCAGCCAGCATCTTACTAAAAAGGTTGCTTTGAAAGTAGCCAATGCTTAAAAAAAAACCGGCCAAGTGCGAGTAGGACTCGCGCACAGAGGGTTCCGTACCACCACATAATCATAATTGTATTAGTTGAAATTTCAGTAAGTTAATGTGCTACATTTTTTTGAGTCCGACACGCGCTTGACCAAATATTATTATTTGTTGTTATTTTATAGCTTATGCACTATGAACATACCAATTTTCAAGTTTGTAAGTGTTCTCATTTTTAAAATATAACTAAAACAAAAATCGCCTTCGCGACCATCCAACCCCTATCTCATATAAATGTTCTTGAAACGGGAGCTCACCACAATTGATCACCATTAGTTGTGAGAAAAGTTGTAATATTTAAAGTTGAATGTTTATTAAAGTTGTAATGGCATGAACGTCAAACGAGTGACAAAATTTAAATATCTGGGACATATTATTACCGAAGACCTTAAAGACGATGACGATATTGAGAGGGAGCGTAGGGCTTTAGCGGTTAGAGGCAATATGCTGACTCGCAGGTTCTCCCGTTGTACTGAACAAGTGAAAATTACACTATTTAAAGCATACTGTGTACACGGGGAACCTGTGGGTTAGGCATACTAAGAGGTCGCTGGACTCCATACGCGTCCAGTATAATAATATATTCAGAATGATGCTGGGACTGCCCCGTTTCTGTAGTGCGTCAGGGATGTTTGCTGAGTATCAAACAGATGGCTTTGCAGCCATAATACGCAAAAAAACAGCATCCCTGATCAACAGATTGCGGGGTAGTCGTAACATCATTCTGATGACCATAGCTGACAGACATACGTCGCCGCTATGGAAGTGTCTGGTGCGGAGGGTGATGATCACAGAAACAAGATCGTTTCTTTGATCGCCCTAGCCCCGGAAGCTTTTGCTAGATTTTTTGTCTTATATAGTCTAACATAGTTTTAAGATATTACTAACAATTCTATGGATCTAAGAAGTCTGAATAAAAAATTTTTATTTTATTTTTTATTTAATGATTTCAGACTTTTCCCATTATTTTTACTGTGAGACCTAGCTTCTTGCCAAATTTCATAATTTTAAGTCAACGGAAAGTACCCTGTAGGTTTTGCTATTTTGCATAAATGTATGGAGATGAGGACATAAAATGCCATATCTTTTGATTGCGTCGTTGTAAAAAATTGAAATTTTCAGATATTGTGTGGTTCATGGAGCCTAATATATGGTATTAATTTCAACCTGATACCTTTACCCGTTCGTGAGATAAAGGGTCTTGACACACAGACAGACAGACAGACAGACAGACGGACAACAAAGTGATCCTATAAGGGTTCCGCTTTTTTCTTTTGAGGTACGGAACCCTAAAAATAAAAAATCAGAGGCACAGTAAATACATGGGCTTATCAGGAGTATGGAAACTAAGCCTAATTTTTACCGACTTCAAAAAAGGAGGAGGTTCTATGTTCCACTGTATGTATTTTTTTTATGTATGTCCACCTATTTTTCCGTCAAGTGTTAACGATTTGCAAAATTACTTTTTTATCCGAAAGGGTATACTCCTGAGGTGATCACCATTGTCACCAAGTTAGGATCTGATGATGGGATCCTAGGGAAATCGAGGGCAACCCTCAAATTTTATAGGCACGTATAACGTTTTTCATATATTTTTCAAAGCTACACAAGTATTTGCGTCTAGTAATCATCATCTCATGTTGATGGTCTGATGATGGAAGGTCCAACTCCTTAACGGTTAGGAGTTGGAGGATAATTCTTCAAAATTTTAGTCACGTATTGATCGAAAGTTTGAAGCGCTCGTGGCCCAGTGGAATTTGGTCTTTCTTTGCGATCTCTAAAATTAAATAACGTTAGTCGTGGTGTGTGACCGCTAGTGGCACAACAATAAGAACGTTCTGTCAAATAATAGAACGATTTTCAAAATTCTTTTTTATCCGACCAAACATACTTCTGAAGTTGTTTTGTAAAAAGAAAAAGGTATACAAACGGCGGCACTTCCTCCCACTAAAAGTGCACCTCATTAACATCCGGGGGTTGCACTCCAATCTCGATCCGGTCCACTTCCACCTTGAGACCGAGAAGCCGCACCTATTCTTTTTAACGGAGACGCAGATAGCAACGCCGTCAGGCGTGGCGTACCTCAACTACCCGTGTTAATCGTTGGAACACAAGTTTAAAAAACGAGCCGGGGTCTGTGTGTACGTCCGCGATGACATTTGCTATCGGCGTCTCCGTTGATTTGAAGATTCAGGGTCATCAACACTGTGGATTCTGGTGGACACCGGCATAGAGAAATCTCTCTACGTCGGTGTCTACCGGTCGCACAGCGGTGACCAGGAGACGACCAGGCTCTTTGAGCACCTGTTAGAGAAGGCGGATTGTGCCCAACAACGGTACCCAACAGTGCAGCTTCATTTTCTGGGGGACTTTAATGCCCACCACAGCGAGTGGTTGTTCCCATACCAGAAAACTGACCATGCTGGGAGAGAGGCGCGCAGGTTTGCATTGTCGCTAGATCTCACCCAGCTGGTGAATGTAGCTACGCGGGTGCCCGATGTAGACGGACACACGTCCAATTGCTTGGACTTACTGCTGACTACAGATCCAGACAGGCACTCGGTGTCGGTATCAGCCCCGCTGGGAACATCCGACCACTGTCTGGTGAAGTCCGTGTCGATCAGCTCTCCTCCGGATGATAGCCCAAGAGGCACGAGGCGAGTTTGGCGATACGAGTCAGCAGATTGGGATGAGATGCGGCACTTCTTTGCATCCTACCCATGGCAGCCAGTGTGTTTTTCTTCGAACGATCCCACTTGTTCAGCTGAAGCGGTTGCGGATGTGATACGGCAGGGGATGGAATACTATATTCCGTTCTCCGACATACCGCTCGGTCACAAAGCCCGACCTTGGTTCAATGCGGACTGCGCTCGCGCTGAAGCTCGAATGCAGTCCGCATACCAATGGGTTCAAGCCCGTGATCGCAGAGTTCGAGCTCGACGGGTTCGCGCGAAGAAAAAGGCATTCAATCATGCTGCAAAGTTCTGCAAGAGGGTGATCCGAAAGGCACGTTACGATCATGTCAGTCGTATAGGGACCAAACTTGCATCCTACCCCTCTGGTAGCAAACAATTTTGGTCCCTATCCAAATCGGTCGAAACAAACTTCTGTCGTCCTACATTACCTCCCCTGCTAAAACCTGACGGGTCGCTAGCTCACTCTGCAACAGAGAAAGCAAATTTATTTGCGTCTCTATTTGCAAGCAATTCTCGTTTAGATGCCGGCTCTTATCAACCACCAACGATTCCTCGCTGTGACTCTTCGATGTCGGAGGTCTCAATACACGCAAAAGAGGTTCGTAAAGTACTCCGAAGCCTAGACGTGAACAAAGCAAGCGGTCCTGATGGAATACCAGCAAAAGTCTTGAGAAACTGTGCGCCTGAGTTGTCTCCTGTGCTAACACGTTTGTACCGCCTCTCTCTAAAAACAAGAACGGTGCCAAAATCTTGGAAGGTTGCCAACGTACAGCCAGTGCCCAAGAAGGGTAGTCGTGCCGACCCCAGCAACTATCGGCCAATCGCCATCACCTCCATACTCTGCAAAGTTATGGAAAGGGTACTCAATGGAAAACTGCTGACATACCTAGAAGCTAACGACCTACTCAGTGACAGTCAGTATGGCTTTCGCCGGGGACGATCAACTGGGGATCTTCTAGTGTATGTCACGCATTGCTGGGGGGAGGCCATCGAGAAATACGGCGAAGCCCTTGCCGTGTCACTAGACATCTCGAAGGCCTTCGACAGGGTGTGGCACGCAAGTTTGCTGAGCAAACTTCCTGCATACGGCATTCCCGCTGACTTTTGCTCTTGGATTTCTGACTTCCTGAGCGAACGGTCGATCCGAGTAGTCCTTGATGGCTGCTCCTCTGACCTCGTGGCTATTGATGCCGGGGTTCCTCAGGGGTCGGTTCTCTCTGCGACTCTTTTCCTGCTGCACATCAACGACCTACTTGGTCCTAGTATTGTTGGGTACGCAGATGACAGTACTGTCGTCGAGAGATATATGTCAAGCGCAAAAGCCAGCAGTGACGAAAAACGTTCTTTGAGAGAGGCCATGGTAGAGCGTATAAACTCAACCTTAAGTCTTGTCTCCGACTGGGGTGACAAAAATCTGGTAAGTTTCAACGCCACCAAAACGCAGGCGTGTCTGTTCACCGCCAAAAGGAGTCCGTTCAATCTGGCTCCTACTTTTCGAGGTACAACTGTACCAGTTACCGACAGCCTCGAGCTACTTGGCATGAAGTTGTGTGCAAATCTGAACTTCGGCGCTAACATTGAGTCAAAAGCCCAAACTGCGGCAAAAAAGCTGGGCATCCTCAATAAGGTTAAGCGTTACTTCACTCCTGGTCAGCTTCTAGTTTTATATAAAGCCCAAGTCCG